>JANSJP010000052.1:0-394880 GCA_024734325.1 Lactarius hatsudake
CCGAATGTCACAAGGTCCCTCCCGAAGTAGTCTCAGAAGTCCAGCATCTGAGAAGTATATCTGGTCGCCATATTTCACGCGTCAGTATTCTCTCTATGCACCATTTTCTCGTTCGCCTCTTTATAACGAGTGCCACCAGAGATGTTCTCAATTCGAAGACATGATCAACAAGCAGGACGAGTTGAGGGCTGCCGTTACGAGCAGCCGCTCACGCTCGGTAAGGGTAGTTCATTTCCAGACAAACATCAATTCAATCGACCACGCCATTCCAGCTCCCAGACTTTCTCCTCGCACTCGAGTCCAAGCCATCGCCAGCTCCTCGGTCGCCTCGTTACAATCCCTCTTCACCCTCCGCATCACGATCGCCACTCAGTGGATCACAGAAGCTTCGCTATACAGCCTACGAGCCTCCACCACCCGCTCAGTCACGTCGCTCACGCGCGGCCAGCAGCACGCGTTCCACGTATTCTCTGGACGCGCGTGAAGACCTATCGCGGACTGTTACCGCCGGGGACCTGGCAATTGCGGCCGGCAGCCCAGAGATACGTGCACTCTCGCTTGTTCGTACCCTCCTCTGTGATGAGATGGTACAATCTGACGTCGAGAGCAGTCACAGACGACGCGCAGCCCGCCCATCTCTCCCTTCCCGCACCACGACTGGAGTCTGTTAATTTACTCGTGCGTGTGTCCTCACCGCTTCACACATACACACACACACAAAACGAAAAACAGAGTCCCCGCGCCGATCTGATCTCCCTGGACTCGCCCTTCATACAAGAGCCCAAACCTGGGGAAAAACCCAACGCACCCGAGCAACTCGGCGGCGAGCAGCACCACGACTTTGCGAACGCGTGGGATACGCTATCCGCCTTCTCGGCACGAGGGTGGTGCGACGGGACCTTTGACACGGCCGTGCGCCGGCTGCAGGGCCTCGGTCTCCAGCGTGGTCTCGCGGTTCTTCCTGCGGACCAGCCGCCGTTCGAAGGTAAAGACCCGTGATCACGTCTTTGTCCCGTCCCTGATTTGCCGTCCCTCAAAACCATAGGTGAGCTGAAGATCTTGATCCTTGGAGATACGGATGGAGAACGAGGCCGCGCGCGGGCGACTGCACGATAGTTCCGACGACGACGAAGATGGGTATTTGTGGCGCATGCGGAGTGAGGACGAAGGCGTGCTGGTGGCGGTGAAGCAGATCCTTACCACGTAGTAGGGTCTGGTGTTCTCCGTGTATGAGACCTTTATTACGGTGACTCGTTATCAGGGATGTACGTTTGTAAAGTCCGCTTTACGGAGGATATTTATGAGCACGATCGACTGCAGGCAAGTAGCGGCCAATCCTCGCGACATCAAGGGTAGGGCATATGGAGTCATGCTGATACGTGAATATGCTGATACGGTGGCGTCATTGTGCAAAAAAAAAAAAAAAAAAAGATATTCACAACTTTCGGGAGACAGAGAGATCTGGAAAAGTAGCGACGAAAGGCGTTTTTTTTCCCTCACGGATCCGCGAGTTTAAAGCAGGAGTGAATGAGTGACAGTGTTACGGTTTGTGGGGCGCCCTGCGGGTAAAGGAGGCCTGAACCGACTTCGGTGCGTGTCACTCTCGGGGTTCGACGTTCAACATTTAGCCGTGATATTGGCTTCTGGATAACGAGAGGGTATCTGGAGTGCGGGGTCCATTTTTCAGTGATTCGGGCACCTCGCAGTAGCATATTAGCCTGGCGGCATTGCTCCGGATTCCGCATCCTAAGTCCCATACCAAATGGCAAGTCTATGGGTAGGCAAATCGAAGGTGGATATACCATGGCATGACGTTACAGTCTACCCGCGCCAAGCAAACGAGCTTTGCTTAAAGAGGGTACCTGATCCAAGGTCATCGATTGGAGAATAAGAGAAATTTACAGCCTGAGAGGCCTAAACAGAAGTCGACCGGTGATAGTCGACAGTCGTTGTGTTCCAGGAAATCTAGACACGAATACGACGAGTAGATTCGTTTTACGAGGTAGGTTGTTGAAGATAGCAGAGGGTTAGTGCATTCGCAAGGGACGTGCATCATCATCATGATATGCCAGGGCCGTGTACTGCTGGGCGATTTAGGCCGAGTCCTGTCCACCGCGTCACATTAAACCTTGCGGTATATGGTTCGTACAGGTAAGCATCCTACCGTCACCCAGGGCGACAAATGTCATCACAGTTACAGAGACGGAACCTGCCAGTGGAATACAGTACCTTGAACACAGAAGAAGGTCATAGAGAGGACTCTCGGAAGCACCCGGGCGTCACGTGTCCACACTGGTCCTAATCAATCCTAATCGATCGATGATGACAATAGATGCTGTCCCTTGCTCCTAGCTCCCAAATACCTGTTGGTGGTGGATATTCTATGACTCTACAGCGAACGCGATTTGACATTGTGCCAAAACTGGCTGTTCTTGCATAATGTCAAAATGCGGTGGTCATATTTGGGTGAACACTGCAATGAGGCAATGTTCACCAAGAATGACCAACTTCGAAGTGCGCTGTAGTACCGTCAAAAGATGACTGCCGATAGTCATAATTGTGAGTCCAAATCACATCGCATGCAACCCAGATCGCGGTTTCTTCCCCTTAGAGAGTTGCATAGAATGAATTCCTGCAAGATCGCGAGTTTATCTGGTCATCTGACTCAATTCCACAAGAATCGTGAAAAACGTATCCCATTCCATTTTTCACGATTCTTGTGGTAGAACACAAACTTCATCCATCGACAGTCAAGTTAAAGAGCAGGAGACGAGACTAGATGGTGGCACAAGAATGAGTCTCCTTTCTCCGAGTCCCGAAGACGTCGTTTTGAACAGTACATAATTCTCCCTTCCTATTATACTTGATCGAGCTTGAGCTTGATCTTTGGAATTCGATGTGGGTAGAACTAGCTTGAAGAAGGGCATATTCATTTGTACCAGTAGTTCGGTCGATTAGTCGATTGACGGTCCTCGTTGATTTCTACCGCCTGAGACTCAGTCTCGATTCTCGAAGGCTGAGTTGAAGCCAACGTACAGTACTACACTACAGCCTGAGCTTGAGCCTGAGTACACGTACTGGTTGTATATTGCCAACCGGGAGCCTGCGTGTATGTGGCCAACCGTCGCCGTCGCCGGTCCCGTAATCGAGTAAAGCTAAGAACTTGACTGCTGTAAGAAAGATGCCCTACGGACTGGCAGGTAATGGATTGTCAAATGGCCAATTTTTGTTGTAGGTCCAAAGTCATCTCGCATGTACCCACTTGCGACCACTTTTATATAAACCACTGTCAATACGGCGTGCCAAGCAAGGCTTGATCTTCTTCAAATCACCACTCTCACTTCTCATTTCACATGTACCCACGTGGCACCTCGGGTATCATCATCTAAGTCCGGAAGTAGCCGACTCGGGTTCCCGTTCGACCGCTGCCTGCCCTACGGTAAGTTACAGTGCACAGTACACGGTCACGCGAAATTGCGCCTTCGGTGTAACACTACCCTTATTTTTGCTGCACACCGGGCATGCAGGCCTGTCAGTGTCTTGCGTGTATCGCGGGAAAGAATGTATAGGAAGATGATGCCAGCATGCGAGGCCGGAAGGATGGTAGGTATTGTTGTGACATGGCGATCTTTGCGGCGTTAGACGGCGTCTAGGAAGCTAGTAAACACGACTAGTAAACACGACCACGCGTCGTGTACTCAGTCAGAAAGGAGACTGTATTCGCGGTGGTAATCTACCTAGTAAACACGACCACGCGTCGTGTACTACGAGTTCGTCAGTGTCACAGTAATAAGTCGGAAACAACAAATACCCACCTCAGTCAGAAGAAAGGAGACTGAGGCGCATACACATTAATCTACGGTCTTAAGAGCAAAAAGTGGTACTGTACAGTTAATTAAGCCCCTCGGGGCGTACATCGGGCAACTGTCTGTCCAAAAACGAAATTACTGTACTGCTGATCACGGTCCGCGCTACCGGCGGTTGACTCGTCCAACAGGTATCGCGGGAAAGAAGGTATCGCGGGAGAGGGTGTATAGGGATAATAACAAGAAAGTAAACAACTCCCCCTCAGCGCGAACTTGGGGTAGGAAAGTTGGCGATGGTAAAAGAGGCAGCGGTGCGGGGAGGGTGTTGCAAGGGTGTTATGTAGGGGTGGTGGTTGGGTGCTTTGGTTCATGACGCACACAGAGGAGTATGAATGTGGTGGGCAGCGGCGTTGTACTGGCAAGTGAGGTGATGGGTTCCAGGACGGGTTCCCTGCAGGCATGAGCAGAAGTGACGACCAGACAACTTGATGGGACAAAGCCTTGGACGAAGCGATTCTGACTGGAACGATGATAGATTCTGACGAAGTGACTCTAAGCTGGAACTTGGCTATCTCTCTCCCGCGCTCCTTCGGACCAAGCTTCGGACTCATTCAAATATTCACTGCTGAAAAGGATCCACTGCTGAACGCTGAGCCACAGCCAAGACCTTGGCCAAGACACAGCGAATTCATTTTCAAATTTCAACGGCCAATCGTAACTATGCGCCTATGGCAATTGTGTGGTCGTTTCCTGGGGCTAGGACTTCCAAGGCAATTTCCCGCGCCTCGAGGAACCTCTAATCGGATTTGCGGGAGGGGCTTGGGGCTGGGGCCAGCGACAAGAGTCAATGCGCCCGGGTCTCTCGCAGGTGATGACGAGGGCTGGAGCTGGGAACTATCTCAGCTAATCTCGAGACTGTAGACTGGTGTGAGCCACACACAACAGGTTGAGGTTGCGACACAGTTCTCAGGGGGGTACTAGCACTTTCTCCCACAAGTGATAGCAAGAGCTCGCGGTACTCATCCGCTCTCTGCTGTGCTCGCATGTCAGCCTCAAAGATTCGGAAGCGTAGTGTCTCCAAGTCCATTTCTTGACGCAGCGGCAGAAGTAAGTGTACTCGGGGCGGCGTCGGAAGGGAGTAGCGATGGTAAGTTAATCGGATTGATTGAGCTGCCCATCCGGGAAATTAATAAATCAATTACTGTAAGCTTTACAGTCAAAATGCACAAAAATGTATATAAAAATAAAATACCAATATGTCGAGTTTGATCAGGTCTCGCATGCTAGAAATCGGTAAATATAACAGCTGCATGCACTCGGACATCTAGGTCATCGATCCAAGGTCTTCGTTGTCACCGACCGTCTCGCGCGAACACTGGCACTGAAGCAAGTGCTATGATGGACCCAACACTTTTTTTCTTTACAAAGGAGCCTGCATCGGACAAGGGGACCAGTGGACGGTGACAACCACGGACGATAGTATAGCGTCGCATGGCTTCGCGGCCGTCATCAGGTTCAAAAGTCATAATAATGACTGGTGCTCCTGATGTCATCCCGTGTGGCCGCAGTGGTTCATTCAGTCCCTTACCACGAATAGCCACTAAAGTAACTTAATCGGCAGGCATAAAGGGAGGTGGAAAGAAAACCTCACTTTCTCAGCGGGTCTCGTCTCGAGTCACGCACTAGAACAAAGTGAACTCCATGCTCCTTCACGTTATTACATTCAACTGAATAACAACCCAATTACAAGTGCGTGTGTGATGTACGGAATCATGGAGGTCGTAATGTCATTCAAGTCAAGTCATATCGTCAAACGCTTAGTCGAGCTCTGCAAGCCGGCGGGCGACAGCATTGAAAGCGGATATAAGATCTTTAGCGGTAAGTTGAGACCTGCGATGGACGAGTTCGTCGGATGGCTACAATAAGGACGAAAAGATACTCACGGAACATCATTTCTAACCAACGCATGGGGCTCACCGTCACGCCTACCAAAAACAACGATAAGCAGTTGCAAACAGTTATTATATGTCCCCTCACCTGGTAAGGTTGAAAAGCTCGCCCCGCTCCAACCGGCTCCAGCCGCACTGGCCACGCCACTAAGAACGCCGTCACTGAGGACCTTTCCAATGGAACCGGATGTCGAGGCGCTATCCAGCACATCGCCGAGTACACTTCCAATACCGCGCGATTTGAGATGAACGGGGAAACCATCAACCTCAATCGTCGCACCAGTCGAAGTTGGAGCTGGAGCTGGAGGAGTCGGTGTCGGTGTCGTGTCACTAGGGCCGATAGGTAGGGGGAAACCATCAAAGATAACGTGCGGCGTGTCACGACGCGTGCTGTTACCACCAAGGACGTCCTGCAAAACAACGGGCAAAGCACCGAAGGCAAGACCGGTTCCAACCGTCTGAGAATATCTACGATGCCTCCCCCAGCAGCAGCGGCTGCACTGGCGCGGGTCTGCTGCTGGCCTTCCCTGACAAAGTGATGACCCTCGTCAGCAAGGGCTGTCCCAAGAGCCGAAAAGTAAGAAGCGTACAGGACAGGAGCAGAAAGAGCGGGGGATGCCGCGGAGGCAGCAAGTGCGAGGAGAGCGAGAGTCTTGTGAGAGTGCATGTTTGAAGATAATAAGAAACTGAAGCTTGAATGTGGGCGTGAATGCAAGGAGTGTGTGAGAAATACGTATGGACTGGAGGGCATAATGGTCAGGCATAGTCGATGGGAGAGCAGACAAAAGGTTGTGAACTAACCAACCAGTGCCTTAAGAAAATACGAATGTGAGCAGGAGCTGAAGAAACACAGACTGAAAACCACGGCCATTTATAGTGGGTGGAACTCCGGAATTCGGGGCTACTAACATCACATCGAAACAGCAATCATTAGTCCCATCATGCCAACGCCAAGCTGATGTGTTGCATGCGGTATCATCGCGTCGTGCAGACGAATTCGGCGGTAGACAGTAGACAATCCTAGGCACTCACTCTGATCGACTTGATTGAGCACGTACACTGTTGGACTGGAGCGTGTTCAGACGCGCAACACCTCAACGTCGAGGAGTAGACTACACCGTGTGTGAGATTACTCTGGTGTTCATGTACTGGAGACATGCGCACCGGGAGTCGCACACACTCGCGAAGTATAGGGAATACTAGAGGTGATCCATGATGAAGGGCTCGTAACACGATCGTTATTGTCTTGACCCCGATTGCCCGGGCCTGTCAACGCCTCGCGGAAAGTCGGGCCAATACTACAGCCGGCCCACACACCTAGTTCACCAGTCGATTGGCGTTTATCTGTAGCATCGCCTTTATGGGTCTCCTCGTTCCCATTTGGCATTTGGAGAACAGACTGTCAGATAGTGCCACTGCGGCTTCAGTATGACCCTCAGTATGACCACGGTCTGGAAACTAATACTGTAGTCGTGATATTTAATCAGGTCTATAGTAACTGTCGAATTAAACGCACGCTTCTGAGATGTGACAAGGACTCAGTTGACCTGATAGAGAGCCGACAACTCGATTAGCCTGAGGACATGGAAGCGCTGGTGCCAACTATCATAACACTGTATTACACTCTATTGATGTTGATGGTAGCCGTGCCGGGTTTCTGGCTTAGCTTCTTTTGGATTCGGAACAATTGGTTGTAACTTAGCCGCCGCGACGTGTCATAATGTTCAATCACTGGATGTGCGAATGTCTGTGTCGCTCTTCCCTGACCATACACATTCATAACACAAGATATGTCCTATTTTGATACATCATGTTGTCCTGGCACAGTAACTTATTGTAGCGTGAGCATCCCGCACTCTGAGTCCACGCCACACTCCTCGAATATGGGCCCGCATTCACCACAGATGCGCACGAGGTCAACCTCAGGCTGGTGGAGGACAATGGGCGCGCCGGAGCACCTGGCGCAAGAGACTCACATGATCAGGGCAGAGAATGTCTACAAGTTTGTGGAGAGTGTACTGTAGAATGCATTGCATGGTCCCTCCGCCCCATCCCATGACTTCCATCGTTGGTTTGGGGGGTGGCTTTGTGGATCAGAGCCACTGTTGGACCCGAGCGAGTTTAACCCATACGAGTGCGAGAATAAGAAGCTCGCAGCCGATGAGCTCGTGTACAACCAACTGCGCACTCACTCTCGTATGTTACCGCCCCTTACCCTCAGACAGCACCCCATCGTTGGACAGTTACACATTATTACGTCTCCATTGAAACACCACTTGACCCCGAGCTCGGCCAGCCACTTGCCTTTGCCAGTGTGGTATGTGGTAAGTGCTTGAGTGTATATGGAAAACCGGGGCCACAAAGTGAGAGCGATTAATGTCGCCCATTGGGTACTGATGAACGTGGTGATTGGGCGGGATAGGCGTTTAGCAGCACAATGTCAAGTCAGGTTGTATGTCCGGGGTCAGGGAGGTCGAAGCATCGCAACCACCCGCGCAGACCTCCGCGGGGCGCAAAACCTCGTACGGTGTTCTCCTTGTACGGGAACATGCCGTGCATGGATCGCTAAGGTCGCGCGCGAATGCCGCACGTTGGGTAAACGCGAATGGTGAGCTACTCAGGCTATATGGTGATCGGCAGCGCAAGGGATCGGGCACGCATCCGCGTGGCACAAGACTTCGAAGACTTGACCACAGTGACGTCGTACTTGAGTCTATGGGGATATGCGCAAGTGCGAAGCGCTGGCGAACACGAGGAATGGGCTGCACTGAGCCTTACTGAGCCAAGGGAATTCTTCTCCATTGTCGATGTCGTAAACAAGATGTACATATATGTGGAAAAGGGGAGCTGTGAATCTACTGACTTAGTAGTAATAAGTTACCTGTAGACATACGATTCGCTCGGAAGTGGCAACTGCAACACATCAGAGGATCTCGGGGTCGGAGACAATAGGGGTTTTCACTTGAGGCCTAGCTCGGAGTTACCCGACGCTTACTCATCGTGTGCGGACTCAAGCATCCTGTGGAAGTGCGAATCGAGTAACCCAAACGCATGCAGTCAACCTTGGCTGTGTCGGGGCGTATTTTAGTTTTCTTACAGTATACAAACACTCACAGAAGTATCATAGCTCAATGCAGCCGCACCACTGGCACGCTGTATCCAGCAGATGTGAAGCACGCTGCATTGACAGTACAGTCAATAATGATGGCGATCATCATATGGTTGGGTCACTTGTGCGCCGAAATCTCCACACTGTTTTGAATGCTGCTGGTGCACCGTAACAACTTTAGGAGCTCGGGTAACAAGGTTGACCACTTCGCTTGCCGCTACACAGTCTACACTTGATGCACTTGACCATTCAAGGGAGCGGCGAAGAGCAGCTGATTTGGGATTCCAAAATTGGCAAGATGTCGTTGTCACCCGACGACCAGTGCCTCCGATTATCGCCAATGCTGCATGTCAACATGTCAACTCAAACGCCATCACGGGAAGTTGGCCCTTGATCACTGTATTCGTAAATAACAGTCCGAAAATCAAAGTATCCAAGACAATAACGATCGTGTTACGAGCCCACCACCTCTATTCCCTACACTCCGCCAGTGTGTGCGACTCCCGGTGCGCATGTCTCCAGTACATGAACACCAGAGTAATCTCACATGCGGTGCAGTCGACTCCTCGACGTCGAAGTGTCGCGCGTCTGAACATGCTCCAGTCCAACAGTGTATGTGCTCAATCAGAGTGAGTGTCTAGGACTGTCTACTGTCTATCACCGAATTCGTCTGCACGATGCGATGGTACCGCATGCAACACATCAGCTTGGCGTTGGCATGATGGGACTAATGATTGCTGTTTCGATGTGATGTTAGTAGCCCCGAATTCCGGAGTTCCACCCACTATAAATGGCCGTGGTTTCAGTCTGTGTTTCTTCAGCTCCTGCTCACATTCGTATTTTCTTAAGGCACTGGTTGGTTAGTTCACAACCTTTTGTCTGCTCTCCCATCGACTATGCCTGACCATTATGCCCTCCAGTCCATACGTATTTCTCACACACTCCTTGCATTCACGCCCACATTCAAGCTTCAGTTTTTTATTATCTTCAAACATGCACTCTCACAAGACTCTCGCTCTCCTAACACTTGCTGCCTCCACAGCATCCCCCGCTCTTTCTGCTCCTGTCCTGTACGCTTCTTACTTTTCGGCTCTTGGGACAGCCCTTGCTGACGAGGGTCATCACTTTGTCAGGGAGGGCCAGCAGCAGACCCGCGCCAGTGCAGCCGGTGCCGGGGGAGGCATCGTAGATATTCTCAAGACGGTTGGAACCGGTCTTGGCTTCGGTGCTTTGCCCGTTATTTTGCAAGACGCCTTTGGTGGTAACAGCACGCGTCGTGACACGCCCATTATCGTTGATGGTCTCCCCGTATCTATCGGCCCTATCGGCCCTATCGTCCCTGGTGACACGATTCCGACTCTGGCGGCTACGCCGCCAGTCACTATCGAAAATCATATCCCCGCACCTCTCGCGACTCCGGTGCCCGCTGACTTGCTTCCGCAATCGAATCCGCGCAGTATCGGAAGTGTAATTGGCGATGTGCTGGATAGCGCCTCGACATCCGGTTCCATTGGAAAGGTCCTCAGTGACGGCGTTCTTAGCGGCGTGGCCAGTGCGGCTGGAGCGGTTGGAGCGGGCGAACTTCTCAACCTCACCAGGTGAGGGCAAAGCTAGGAATTTTTTGCGATTTCTTATCGTTGTTGTTAGGCGGGAACCTTCGCCGCTTTCGTTGCCCGACTTGAGTGGCATCGGGAAGACTATTTTGGGCGCCGGCACATCTCTGGGTGCTGCGGATATTATAAAGGGACTTTTCGACTCGAATAGTACTTCGTGAGTACCATCCCTTTATCTATCACAATTACCTGATGAACTCATCTGTCGCAGGCGTCGGGAACTCAATGAGGCTCTTCAGCTCCTTAGCCGTCAACTTGATGAGCTCGACTGAGTGCATTTTTGATGATATAGATATGATCTCCCTTGAATGACGTTCAATTATGACTTCCATTACTGATTCCATACGTCGTGTACACGCAGTTGTAATCGGGTGTTGATTCAATGTAAGATGGGCATGCAGTTCAAGCTCTCGTATTTCTCATCCGAGAGCTATTGTTATTATTATTTCACGTCATTGCGAGAGTGTACGGAAGCGGTTATATCCTCTGAACCGGGAGCTCAAGCTCAGGTCTCAAGGGGTATTGATATCAACTTGAAAGCGGATCAACGACGTGACTCTATCGCTACTAGTGGCAGCAATTGTAAAAGAAGATCATTGAGGTTTTGGCATATTCTTATATGACTGTGCTATCAAGGCGATGCATTCAAGTTAGGGTCACGAGCCGAAAACATCGTCTTCAACCTCGCATCACTGGCTTGAGAAAAATTGGTACGCCGTTCAAAAGAATCGCTAGCTCTAGCACCATTTAAAAGTGTTTTAGAACCACAACAGTGTCATGGCGTCTTCAGTAGTATTGAGCAAAAGGGCTGCTTTAAGCAAGGTACCGTCGCTGTAGTTGTCGGCATCATTGAAGTTGTCGCCTCCGATTGATCGCCTCCGTGGCCTGCTGGTACTCACCGCCATAGTCATCCGCGGTTTGAGCGATCGTATGGCCTTGATCTCTCCCTTCCCACCTGGAAGGGAATCCTCTGGTGGGGTAACACGCGGTAACGGGGGCTTTTCCATTATCTGTAGGCTTACATTGGGAGACTTGATGAGTGCATAGCGAGATGACGTATATGGAGGAATGAACAGATCCGTGAAATATCACTCACGATTACCGCTTGATGAGATGTAAGAATGACGGAATATCACAGGACCCAAAGCAGTACTACAAAGTCCTGCGACGCCAAGCTGCCGCAAAGAAGAACAAATGAAGCAGCGCACGGGCATGTCCAATGCGCATCATGGATATGATGGCATGCGGATTCGCTCACAAATGATTGCCATCATAAGTGCAACACAGCGCGTCGACATCAAAACGTCTCGCCACCGGCAAGCTTCGGTAGTCCTGCGGCTGAAGGTCTTGAAGCAGGCTACAGGGAAGAGGCTGCCTCTGAAGAGAAACGTTGGCTGTCCCGGACTTGGAACTGAAACTGCGGGATTCAGTGCATCGACGTATTGACCGTCAACGCTCTCGCAAGTGGCCTCCATTTGCATGGACCAGCGCCGATCGTGTATGTGTCGGGTCATCTTTGATGGTCGTAGGAATGAGGCGCAGGAGCTGGCAGCCAACTCATTGAGATTGGCTTGGGAAATCGAAGTTTGTTAACCTATACCACAGCCAGGATAATGAGTGTATCACACCGGACCAGTATGGCGACTCAATTGTCAACGCGAAAAGAGTAGGGCCCAAAGTTTTCAAGTTTCAGTGTCACTGGTTGATGGTCGTAATCGAACCAGACCAAGGTCAGACTCAGACGCGGAAGTGGTTAGGCCAAAGCAGCCTGCGGCCCATGGGATGTCTTGAACATGCCTTAATTGATCTGTCGACGATTGGGCACTACGACGGCTTCATGACAATCAGGGCAGATGAGCGAACTAGTCACAGGGAATTTACCCTATATACCATTAGCTTAGCTGGTCAAATCCACCTTACTTTTCTTTCAGATTGCTTCTTGTGTTTGATTCAAGGTCTTGATTCGGTTCACACATAATGTGACACATTTGAGGGTGCCAGTGTATTCAGATGCCAACAGGTGGAAACAGTTTGATCATATCCAATGCGTTGAGGCTTGAGGTTCGCCCAAGCGTGCAAGGCAACTTCCTAATTAGGAAGGTCAGAATTTTTCACTCCGCCACTGGCACCGAGAAGAGGGCGTATTAAATATCTCAGATTCAGAGATAGTCGGCAGATAATCAAGATCAATTAGGGTACCCTACTATACGATAGGCAGTGACAGCTCCCCGATCATAGTGCTACCCCCATAGAACTACTGGTTACGAGTCTACATGTCAACATGTCAACTCAAAACGCCATCACGAGAAGTTGGCCCTTGATCACAGTATTCGTAAACTAACAGTCCGAAAATCAAAGTATCCAAGACATAACGATCGTATTACGAGCCCTCCACCTCTATTCTCTACACTCCGCCAGTGTGTGCGACTCCCGGTACATGTCTCCAGCACATGAACACCAGAGTAATCTCACATGCGGTGCAGTCGACTCCTCGACGTCGAAGTGTCGCGCGTCTGAACATGCTCCAGTTCAACAGTCTATGTGCTCAATCAGAGTGAGTGCCTAGGACTGTCTACTGTCTACCGGCGAGTTCGTCTACACGACGCGGTGGTACCGCATGCAACCATCAGCTTGGCGTTGGCATGATGGGACTAATGATTGCCGTTTTGATGTGATGTTAGTAGCCCCGAATTCAGGAGTTCCACCCACTATAAATGGCCGTGGTTTTTAGTCTGTGTTTCTTCAGCTCCTGCTCACATTCGTATTTTCTTAAGGCACTGGTTGGTTAGTTCACAACCTTTTCTTCTCTCCCATCGACTATGCCTGACCATTATGCCCTCCAGTCCATACGTATTTCTCACACACTCCTCGCATTCACGCCCACATTCAAGCTTCAGTTTCGTATTATCTTCAAACATGCACTCTCACAAGACTCTCGCTCTCCTAGCACTTGCTGCCTCCGCGGCATCCCCCGCTCTTTCTGCTCCTGTCCTGTACGCTTCTTACTTTTCGGCTCTTGGGACAGCCCTTGCTGACGAGGGTCATCACTTTGTCAGGGAGGGCCAGCAGCAGACCCGCGCCAGTGCAGCCGCTGCTGCTGGGGGAGGCATCGGAGATATTCTCAAGACGATTGGAACCGGTATTGGCTTCGGTGCTTTGCCCGTTGTTTTGGAGGACGTCCTTGGTGGTAACAGCACGCGGCGTGGCATTATCGTTGATGGTCTCCCTGTATCTATCGGCCCTATCGTCCCGACACCGACACCTCCAGCTCTAGCTCCAGCTCCAACTTCGACTGGTGCGACGATTGAGGTTGATGGTTTCCCCGTTCATCTCAAATCGCGCGGTATCGGAAGTGTACTCGGCGATGTGCTGGATAGCGCCTCGACATCCGGTTCCATTGGAAAGGTCCTCAGTGACGGCGTTCTTAGTGGAGTGGCCAGTGCGGCTGGAGCGGTTGGAGCGGGCGAGCTTTTCAACCTCACCAGGTGAGGGCAAGGCTAGGAAATTTTTGCAATAGCTCATCGTTGTTGTTAGGCGTGAACCTTCGCCGCTTTCGTTGCCCGACTTAAGTGGCATTGGGAAGACTATTTTGGGCGCCGGCACATCTCTGGGTGCTGCAGATATTATAAAGGGACTTTTCGACTCGAATAGTACTTCGTGAGTACCATCCCTTTATCTATCACAATTACCTGATGAACTCATCTGTCGCAGGCGTCGGGACCTCAAGGAGGCTCTTCAGCTCCTTAGCCGTCGGATTGATGAGCTCGACTGAGTGCATTTTTGACGATATAGACATGATCTCACTTGAATGACGTTCAACTACGACTTCCATTACCGATTCCATACATCGTGTACAAGCAGTTGTAATCGGGTGTTGATTCAATGTAAGATGGGCATGCAGTTCAAGCTCTCGTATTTTTCATCCGAGAGCTATTGTTATTGTTATTTCACGTTGTTGTGACAGTGTACGGAAGCGCCGGTTGTATCCTCTGAACCGGGAGCTCAAGCCCTCCAGTCTCAGGGGGTATTGATGTCAACTTGAAAGCGGATCAACGACGTGACTATATCGCTACTAGTAACAGCAATCGTAAAAGAAGACAATTGAGGTGTTGGCATGTTCTTATATGATTGTGCTGACATCGGCGCGGTGAAAATATGGTGATGCATTTGGGCGACGAGCCGAAAACACTTATCACTCCTCAAGTCACTCCTCCGAGTCCTCAACTTCTCGCATCGCCCCATAGATTTCCTGCTTGTTACCCAATCTGTTAGATGTAGGCCCTATGCTAGACGTTCGATCATATTTTGTCCCATGGAAGACCAGGCCAAATACACCAGGCCACTGACAGTTGTGTTCAGCATTAGCACCAAACTGGCCAGTGGCCAGTGAGTGCTATGCCAAGTGATAGTGACGAGCAAGGTGACAACTTGAAGTAGAACATCATCTTTAGGTCCGTCAGTGCGTCTGAAGTTCCGGCGACTCGCTGACTCGAGTTCATTCCATTCCGTCACACAATAACAGGAGCCGTGGCGGCGTGGCCTACGGTATACCTTCTCAGTGAGGCATCAACCAATACTGTACTGTAAGATCTACTCTCTCGGAGACTTGCTCGGAGATGTTTTAACCGTAGCTCTGTCGGTTGTTTGTGACCCGGAAGTGACGGGAACAAGGACGGGAAGTCCGAGACTCGCGAGTCGGACCCCCGGGCCGATCCACTCATTGTTCATGTTCAACCGATCAAGTTCAACCGAAGTTAGGTTGTCGACACTTTGTCGACTCCCAAGCATCTGTAATGTCACCAGTCGATTTTCAAATAGTATCTCAGCTTCTGGGGACTGCCCAACCAATTCAAGTTGGCGGGCACCTGCCTTGGATGGTAAAAGGCGGCGGTGAGCCTGGAGTTCCCCTCATTCACCAACGCGATTCCAAGGCGTGGGGATGGCACAAAATCATGTTCATCGCATTTCGCAGCTCCGCCCATTCGCGACATGCTCTCACCTCGGAAAAATTTGGTACGCCATTCAAAAGAATCGCTAGCTCTGCACCATTTAAAAGCGTTTTAGAACCACAACAGTGTCATGGCGTCTTCAGTATCGAGCGAAAGGGCATTTTCTTCAGCTGGGATTACTATCTCCAAGCGCTGCAACTGACTCGATGGTGACATTGTCGAGGCACTACAGTGTCTCAAATCACTCCTTCATCAAGATATTTCACTGAGGGTTGTCCCCAGTGTTGCCAATGAAGAGGAGGTCCGCCTGGACGACGCCGATCTGCAACCTGCCAACCAAGAGGAACTGCAAATGAGATCGTCGACAACCCAGAAGGTTGGACCTGGGAGGAAGTACTTGAGGACTACAGTGATGGTGACTTGGATGGCAACGTCGATTTCGAGTAACTTGTGTGATTACTTATGTGCTGACAGTGCAGTACTAACTTTGTAGAGAAATGATGATTGAGTACCAAAAACTCGGCCAGCCGCGGCTAGTAGGCCGACATAGTAGGCCTAAGACGTTGAGGCCCACAAGTCTGAGCTTAGTCCTCATAAATTATGGGCCTAAAGCCCCAAAAAGCTGGGCCGAATAGCAGGCTTTCAGGCCAAGCCGGGATTGCAAACCACTAATGGGCATGCGAACCTTTCTAAGTCTTCTCAGACGCATATGCTGGCACTGCCACGCTACCCGTCACATTGACAACGTGTCTAAATGCTTATCTGGATTGACATTGGCGATCATCGGAGCTCAAATTAGAAACGAACATGCCCGTAGACGTCCTCAATCTTGCCAATTTGAGTCTCAACTCAGCGCGAACAAATGAGGTAGTCGACCTCGTTACCCAATCTATAGTGTATCGAAAGGTGTGATGAGGTTTGCATATTTTGGCACGCATGTGACCGAACTAATATGATTGTCATCATCTACAGTACTTCTAAGGTTGAATTGCGACGCGACACGATATTGTATGGCCATGCTCGTACACTGGCACAAAACCTAATGTACAATACACCCGACACGGCCGGTGTTGATTTGCATATGGTTTTCCCGGCGGTCTATTTGTGCCTCTGAATCGGCAGGGTCCTGAACTAATCTCGAAGCGCGCCACCACTGACTGCGCACGTCGAATTCAGGGTTCACATATGGAGTTGTTACTGACTAAGAACGCAAT
This sequence comes from Lactarius hatsudake, assembly GCA_024734325.1. Classification (NCBI taxonomy): domain Eukaryota; kingdom Fungi; phylum Basidiomycota; class Agaricomycetes; order Russulales; family Russulaceae; genus Lactarius; species Lactarius hatsudake. The sequence continues at coordinate 16,641 of JANSJP010000052.1, forward strand.
GTCTCCGGCTCCAAAGTCCTCTGATGTGAGTTGCTTGTCTACAGGGACTGCAACAGGAACAGCTGCTGAAGGCATCATTCGAGACACATAGTTTCCATCACCTTACTCACCAACCGATCACCATCAAGTCCGAGTTCTTCGCGAAGCGAGGGATCTCGATGAGCACAACAGCTTGGTGAATACTCGGCGTGATGCGGTGTCTTTCGGTGACCTTGTGCCATCAACCTCTGCCCACTATAAATCACCTTGGCTTGCGAGATGTGTTTCTTCAGCTCCCGCTCACATTCGTATTTTCTTAAAGCACTGGTTGGTTAGTTTTCATCCTTTCGTCTTCACTATATCGACTGTGACCGACCCTTATGTCTTCCAGCCCATACGTTTTTCTCACACACTCTTGCATTCACGCCCACATTCCAGCTTCAGTTTCGTATTATCTTCAAACATGCACTCTCACAAGACCCTCGCTTTCCTCGCACTCGCTGCCTCCACAGCGACCCCCGCACTTTCTGCTCCTTTCCTGTACGCTTCTTGGTTTTCGACTCTCAGGGACAATCCTTGCTGACGAGTGTCTTCTTAGGGAGGGCCAGAAGCAGGCCCGCGCAGCCTTTAGGTGAGGGCAAAGCCACGAGATGTTTGCAATTGCTTATTGTTGTTAGTGGTCGTGATCTCGCAACCCATAATTTCTTAGACGACTTCAAGACCCTCGGGGAATTCGTCAATACCACTGGCCTGAGGTGAGGGCAAAGCCAGGAAATGTTTGCGATTTCTTATCGTTGTTAGTGGTCGTGATCTCGCAAATATCTTAGATGACCTCAAGAGTCTCGGGGAATTCGTCAAAAATACCACTGGCCTGAGGTGAGGGAAAAGCCATGAAATGTTTGCGATTTCTTATCGTTGTTGGTAGGCGTGAACCTTCGCCGCTTTCGTTGCCCGACTTAAGTGGCATTGGGAAGACTATTTTGGGCGCAGGCACATCTCTGGCTGCTGCGGATGCTATAAAGGGACTTTTCGACTCGAATAGTACTTCGTGAGTACCCTCCCTTTATCTATCACAATTACCTGGTGAACTCATCTGTCGCAGGCGTCGGGACCTCAAGGAGGCTCTTCAGCTCTTTAGCCGTCAGCTTGATGAACTCGACTGAGTGCATTTTGATAACATGATCTCACTTGAATGACGTCACGACATTCATTACCGTCATGTACACGCAGTTGTAATCGGGTGTTGATTTAATGTAAGATGGGCATGCAGTTCAAGCTCTCGTATTTTTCATCCGAGAGCTATTATTTCACGTCGTTGCGAGAGCGTATGGAAGCGGTTATATGGGAGCTCAAGTCTCAGGGGGTGTTGATATCAACTTGAAAGCGGATCAATGACGTGACTTAATCGCTAGCAGCAATCGTAAAGGAAGACAATTGAGGTGTTGGCATATTCTTATATCCGACTCAGGAATATCGGACTTATGATAACTGGCCTATCGACCATGACCATACTCCTTCTAATTCGTTCGATCTACCGCACGATTGAGCTCTCCGACGGCTGGACCGGTACAATCATTTCGACTCAGTGGCTTTTCAGTTTGTCTATGCTAGAACATCTACTATTGCCGCAGAGTGCTGATCATCGTCCAAATGCAGATGCGTTTGACGGTTCCATGATCGTCCTGGCCACATTCACGCTCAACTTTTTGCATCCTGGCGTGCTACTTCGCGGATACGACCGTGTCAAAGTAGGACCTGGTACAGCGAAGATTATCGGCTCTCCGAGCTTTCACAACGTGTAGGCAACCCTGGAGCTACCTCCCTGGACGTCAGATCATGTTGGGTGATTATTGAACGCACAGAACTAACAACAATACTTCACGGGAGTACAGCAGCATGAATCCAAAGCTGGATAAACCAAGCGCTTCGGCAATCAGAGACGGACGCATGGGCCGTGTTGTGGTTCTAAAATGCTTCTAAATGGTGCTAGAGCTAGCGATTCTTTTGCATGGCGTACCAATTTTTCCCGAGGTGAGAGCATGTCACGATTGAGCGGAGATGCGAAATGCGATAAAAAATTTGTGCTCCCCACCCCCACGCCTTGGAATCGCGTTGGTGAATGAGGGAAACCGCATCCAGGCTCACCGCTGCCTTTGACCATCCGAGGGAGGCGCCCGCCAACTTGAATTGGTTCGGGCAGGAGCCAAGCCGAGATACTATTTGAAAATAGATTGGTGACATTATAGAGGCTTGGGACTCCAAGTCGGCCCACCATCGTTCGGTTGTCAGAACAATGAGTGGATCGGGGTCGCGAGTCTCGGACCTCCCGTCACTTCGGAGCCAAAAACATATTCCAAAAGAATCTGACGGGTGGAAAACGTCAAAGACGTCCATTGTTGGGACTGACAAAAGATGGCTCACTCATGGGTGCGCGAGAGATCGATGATAGGAAACAAAAGAACAAGGAGATCACCGCACATTTATACGAAGGAGGCTATCTGTTTGGAAAGCCTCCCATCCTATAGGACAAACCTACGGGTGGCACGGGTTTCGATTTCTGACGCCCGGCGTCACTTGGGTTTCCAGGATCATAGCTATTATCCCAAATAGTTAGTATTCCATTGCGCTGCAAGGGTAGTGAAGTGAACCACGGAAGAAAGGTCGTCGAACCTCTACCGGTATCCGGGTCTGGGTATCTCGATCCAATATTCACGCCGAATCCCGGTCGGTTCCTCCTTGAGTATCCACGCACGAGACGTTCACTTATACAGTCACTGTCAAGGATCCATTGACGGCGAGGCTCTGCAAACATCGAAAGGAATGCATTTTGAGCTATTTCAATTTTGAATGCCATTTCGACAGAACCGTAAACAGCCCGTCATATAGCGTCATACCGTGACTGGTCTCTTGAGGCGGAAAAGCACGCCAAGCATGTGATCATACATTCGCTGGGCTGTGCGCAAGCAGTCTCGTATAAAGGAGTAAGGGTCCGGAAATCACTTTTCATTAACGTTATCATTGATGGTCGGCTGTGCGTAATGATCGTATACATTTCGTTTCCTCCACCATCGTATTACTCAATGCCGCGAGCGCATGCTCATCGTACGCATCGTCGGGACTAGGAAAATAATGACAGTCAGCACTTGAAACCCGCTCGCCAACGAATGGTATGCGTTAAGCTTACACATCATAAGACCTTTGATGTCCTTGACACGTGTCCGTTCAATTGATCTGCGGGCAAGCAGGACACGGATGCTAGACCAAACGAGGGTCAAACAGCCAAAGGCGATTGGAATGAGCCAATATAGTGGCAGCAGTTTGTGAGAGCCGCCAAAGACGGAATGGAATGGCGGTATGTAGATAAGGAACATGACAAATGCGCCGCCTGCAAAGATACCGAAGAAGTTGTACTTATTGCTAACGATGGCTTTCCCGAATGGCAGGTTGAATCTCGCCTTGACCGCAAAAACCTGTGTGTGGCAGAGTTAAAGGACGTAAACGAATGAACATGCAGTTGCCTACGTTGAAGCATTGTGTGAAGAAGATTGACAGGTACACTGAAAATATGTTAGTCGGGAGCGTACAGCCATGCCAGCCACACATACCGATAGACTGAGCCTGTGCAAAAGCTTCAACTTGTTGATCTCCGTTAAGCGATTGCCCCTTGTAGTTGATGAAGTCCGGACTGTGCTTCTTGAAGTACCCTGGGAATAGGTTAGCGAACAACGTAACCTGGGTGCGTGCGTATGACCCGCCTCCATCCTTCTGAGCCCTTTTGAGGTCGCTCGGCGAGAAGCCCTTCTTGTGAAATACGAGAAAGTAGGCCAGTAAACTGCAGGCTGTGTCTTAGGTGCATAGATGGATATAGTAGACAAGACACCCACGATCCTATTGTCTCGATCACCCCTACTTCAAGATACGCGTAACTGAGAACCCGGCCATCGACAAGGGTTTCGTCGTCAGACGGCTCGAAGCGATCTTCCCAGAACTGGCGGGTGAAAGGTGCCTGGAGTTTTCGTGCGAGAACTGCGACGCGACTAGATCGAGAGGTCGATTGTGCCTCGGCGTCGTTGCCTAACGTGATGCTCCGTCGTAATGCCCGGCGCTTGCGATTCATGATGGAGCGTTCGCTGACTGCATGCGATATGTAAGATGAAAGCGGATAGTAGTAACTGATAGAGATTCGGACCAGGCTTTCGTGGAGGCATGCGCATCAAGCTGTCCTGTGTTTCGGGCTGGTCCCACGCAAATGATAGCTAAAAACCCGAGTCACGTTATCAACACCGTCGAACGGATCAGTTTAGATAGACGTACGGCAACAAGGAGCTCAAAGCCAAGATCTAGAGAATTGCCGTCAATGACGAAGCTTCGTGTTAATCGTACTCAACTCACCAATCACCAGAATTAAAATGGCCGACAGTGGTAAGGGGACGGGGACAATTACATCTAAAACAGTAATCAACACCCATACTGCTATAAGCTGAGATCCTAGACGTACAGAGCAACTGCGGGATGACCTCCGGTGTAGTGTGACTTATCGTATACTGGATGGAGCGCTTCAAGTTGACGAATATTTGGCGACCTTCTTGAACACCCTTAACAGTGGAGGCGAAGTTATCATCGAGGAGAATCATGTTGGCAGCTTCTTTAGACACATCAGAGCCTGAAATGTTCATGGCAATGCCAAGGTCCGCGCGTTTCAGGGCAGGAGAGTCGTTGACGCCATCACCGGTCCTGCAAATTTGGTCAGGGATGGCAACAATAAAGGACAGAGCACTCACACCCCGACAATGTGTCCGAGAGCCTGAGCATGCTTGACTAGATTAAGATATCAGCGCCTCGCTATTCGGCCGTAAAGAAGCGTGTTACCAATTTCGAGCTTGTGCTGAGGTGACGTCCGCGCAAATACGATCTCTTGCTTGCTGAAGACTGAATGACGCAAGGCTTAGCATCGCAGTATGCGCATTTAACAATGAATGTGATCTCACTCAGGTCCCATTGCCAGCCTTCGAGCGAGTCGATGTCATCGCCGTGAACGACAACAGCCGTTATCTCATCTTCGTATATTTCCCGAACAGGCCGTCCTGTCTTGGCACTAAGGGTCTCCTTCGTGTCGCCGATCATGAGATTGATTTTGCGAGCGATTGCCTCTGCGGTCTTCGGGTGGTCACCTACGAAACAATAATTTGAATTAGCCTGGAATAGAGGGGCGCGAGTGTGCAACGTACCAGTAACCATCATAACCTTAATACCAGCCAAACGAAGAGTTCCAATGGCCTCTCGAACTCCATGCTTAGGTGGATCCTCAAGTGAGATCAAACCCAAAAAGCAGTATTCGGAATCTGGGTAATTCATGTCCTTCTTCGAGAATGCGAAGTCCGTTGGGTATTTGTCTCCAGGAAGGAGGTAGTGCGCACAACCGATCACACGGTGACCGCGGGAGGCCATGTACTAAGACCGCATGTGAGTCTAATGAAGTTACTGTAGAGCCGTGTGATGGAAACGAACGTTATATGCCGCTTCGTAGGATTCTCTAAACGTATCGTCTATAGGGACGACCATTCCACCTTTCAGATATGTTGTGCTCTTCGCCAAAACGCGCTCGGGTGCCCCTTTGATGTACGACGTGAGCCCGCCATCCTCGTGGGGTTTGTTTACGATGACCAGGGCCCACTTATTCGTCGAGTTGAAGGGTACCTCAAACACCTTAGGGAATTCGCCCAAGTATGCGTCATAATCTGATAGAGAACGACCAGCGAAGCGCGTGAGGCCGGTTTCGGTCGCGTCACCCATGATCTCGCGATTAGAAAATGGGACATCGGTGCGGTCAAACTTGATGCGCGAGTTGAGTGCAGCAGTGGCCACGAGTTCGCCCATTCCAGGAGCGTCCAGCGAGAAGTTTTGGGTATCTTGTTCGTCGTTGTTCGACTGGAATGCTGAGAACATTCTGTCACAGTTCCATAGGTTCGATACCTAGGTGGTCGATGTAAGTTTCCAATCTACGCTGAGCCATCGAGTCCGTACCGTCATTTGATTACGGGTGAGAGTACCAGTCTTATCAGTAGCCAACAAGGTCAGCTGGCACATCCGGTGAGCCAGGTCAAAAATCAAGTAATTGAACTTACGGAGCCTGTAACGCGTCATAAGCAGCTGGTGCACAATAAAGACAAGGGCGAGACGTACCCAATGTTTCCACCCCTTGAAGATCTTTAACTAGCACGTTCTGAGCAGCCATGCGCTTTGCGGCGATGGACAACCTTGGCACCTTTCAGTGGAAAAAGAATATAAAAACAAGGGGGGTGTACGTACAAAAGCGTAACTGTGGACGGCAAGCCCTCGGGGACGAATGCCACGAGAATGGCCACTGCAAAGGTGAACGTCTGGGTAGCCTTGCCTTTGTAGACGGTGGTGACGCCAACGACGAGGAACACGACTGCGAAAATAATCGCGATGGTGGAGACCATGATCACAAAACGGGAACTTGAGTAGTTTTTTTTTTCAAGTCAGTTCCAAAATCTCACCCTCAAGAGGGATGCACAAAAGGATCATACATTTCTGCGGCCAGCGGAGACTGGTTGCCAGTTTCGCCGCCAGTGAGTCGCGCAATCTGACCTGTAGAATATGAGTCCGCTATAAGAAATGGTGAGCCTTGGAGTACGACTTACCGATGAGCGTGTGATCTCCGGTCCGAACGACAACTAGAGTTCGGTTATAGCACACCTCCCATCATATTGGTGATGGCCTCAGACTCACCTCCCCATCCTTCGCCATTTACAACGAGAGTGGAGTTGAAAGCCTAACACGAACTGAGCCGACGGAATGTGAAATAATAAGACAGAATGCGTACCAAGTTCTCTGCTTCGACCGGCCGCCCGCTCGATCCTTTGTGAACGTGTCCACGTTCCTGGGGTTCAGACTCGCCAGTGAGGCTGCTGTTATCAACTTTGAGATCCGTCGCAGAAAACAGGAGTAAATCTGCAGGAGTCTTGTCCCCGACGCGCTTCACGACGATGGTTTCAACACTGTTTTATAAATGGAAAGAAACGATACACACCAGGAGTACGACATCACCCTTCACAAGATTAGCCGCAGGAATATTCGAGAGAGTACTATCACGCAAGACCCGGCACGACGGCGGAATCATAGCGAGGAATGACGCAAGAATGGCCTCGGACTTCTGAAGTTGGTAAAACTCGATAAATGCATTGAGAAAGGCAACCCCGATGAGGATACCCCCAAGATACGTGTTCTGGATGTTATCCTACGCCAAGGAATGTTAAGAGAAACGAAGATAGAGAAGCATCTGCGAACTCACGTGGAAGTCGATGCCAAGAAGGATGTACTCGAGAATACCCGAGATGATCAAGATGATGTTAAACAAGGACCTGAGGCAATCAATGTACTATATAACGTTTAGATAGTCAGATCGACAGGTGCACACGTAGACGTCCACCTTTTGAAAAGCAGACTTCTTCTTGGGTGGGGTGAGGGCATTAGGCCCGTCTCGAGCGAGACGGGCCTCTGCTTCGGCAGTAGTAAGGCCACGAGATTGTGCAGGATCGGTCCAGTTGAAGGATGTAGAAAGCGAGCTCTCTACCTCGTGGATGGGTAACGAATGTTCTGTGATGTCGACATCCCCAAACTTGGTGTCCTCGGCACTCGGTTTGTCTTTCGTGAGGTGATCGTAACCAGCAGCAGCGAGCCGAATTTCTTCGTGCGTCATCTCTCGCCTCAACTCCACACCAGTTGGATGGAGCTTCTCATGATCATGACGATCATCGTCGTCGGGAAAGGCAACGGCACGGGTAGCGACCGCCTCGATATCCTTGTCTGGATTGAAGGTTTCAAGTTTTTCTGGATCTGACTGTTGCGTGTCCATGCCGAGTAGGGAAAGAAAAACGAGGCAGACAACCTCAACTCCCGTAGAGTTGGGCAATAAAAACTTCCAGAGTCCAAAAGATTAAAACTGTAATAACGGCAACGGACGTAATATCTACCGGAAATAAAATTCCAAAATTAAATCGACCTTCTTATAAAGAAGAGAAATGGCAAGCTCACAATTCGTTCGATCTGGAACTAGTTCGAGATCACGAGGGGACAACGAAGGGCGTAATCGCCTCGTGTATTACGCGATTCATCCCACAGGAACATGGACACCTCTGTCGTCTGGTTCCTCAGTCCACTGATCCCGCTCCGTTGTAACCGGGGTTGACCGTTCCTCGAGGTTACGAGAGGACTCAGCAGTGACAAGTATAATTCACCGCAAATCGCTGAATTCCTGAGAAGAGAAGATAAGAACTGGAACTTGAAGATAGCTCGGCGACTATAGAAGACTGATAACGTGATCAAAGGGATGTCCCACATGACCCAAGGCTTGCCAAGATGAGATGCTTCGTACTGGAAAATCTGGTCGTCGAGACTTCAGATCGATGACTATCATATGAACGGAAATTTGCGTTCCTGTTCGACTTGTCATAGCGTCTCGATGAGTTCTAGGGTCAGCGCAACGATAAACGAAGGAAGGTTCTGGATGTCGTCACGACGCAACGCCCCTATCGCCGCGAGAAGAAGCGGTGAACGTGCGACATTGCTGGCATTCGTTGGAGCCATCACGTGACCCATCCGAGCTGCTTCTGCGTCACTCCACTCGGCCTCTGTGTGGCCTCGCCTCCCCTACTTATCCGTGTACTATAACGTTCCAAACCTTTTTCTTTACTACCACATCTGCAATTAGAAGGAAAAAAAATATTATTGCTCCCCTGGTTTGGCGATCAAAATTAGTCCATCCGACTCAGCATGCCCCCTGGTCAGATTACCGTGAGGCGCCGGCAAGGCAGCATTCCCTCAACTCCGGCAAGTACTTTCGGTTCTCTTCCCGCTTCTACCAGCACAGCATAACCATGACTGCTATCTAGTCAACGCGGCCAAGCTCGGGCTCGAGTGCACCGATGATCGGCGGATCAGAGGCTGGTGAGTTTCACATGCCCTCGGACCCTTGAAAATTTGAAAGCGATGGCTAACTTTTCCGCCAATTGGAGCATTCATCGTGGTCGTGATCGCCCTCGCAGCCATCGTCATCTTTGCGAGCATCGCCATCTACTGCCTGCTGCGCAAGGGCGAGCCCTCGGCCGCGGAGCGTGCTGCGCGACGCAAGTACTCCATCAGGGGACGCGGCGTGCGCACGCACGCACTCCCCATCGGCCTCCCAGGATCGCTCAGCGAGAAGATCGGCAGCGTGTTCAAAGGCAGGCGCACCGGCTCGGGCTGGGAGCCCGCGCGCGACGAGGCGGACGAATGGGACAGCACAGACGAGCCTCTGCGCGTCCAGCATCACCACCACCACGACCCGTACGAGGCGCACCCGCGCGTGGGCTCTGCGCCTCCCTCGCACCGCGCAACGCTGACGGAGGCACCCGAGAGCCTGCATGCGTCTCGCATGGCATCTCGCGTCGAGGACCCGTCCGAGGAGGATTTTGACGGAGATGGCCCGTCAATTGTACACGTTCAGGCACCGTCGGGGCCAGATGAGGTATGGCTCAACGCTCGTGATGGCAGCGGCAGGGGTGGCCTTGGCAGCGTCGGCACCGGCAACAACACTAGCCCCATGGGTTATTACGCACCACAGCCCCGTCGGGCTGATTCTGGCCCCGAGATTCCACTCTTCGCTGGCAGCGCCCCATTCCGACACGACATATAAATAAGCAGGCTTAGGGTTCGTGATGTTCTTTGTTGATGATGGTTTCATCTTTTGTTGTTTTTTTATGACTACTAATGACCCCACTTCTCCTTTTGTATGTCTCAAAGTCTCTTGTACTCCGTGTTACACTCTATATCTTGTTTTTTTTTAGTTATAGTATTCTAGTACGACCCATGCCAGCGCCCCGAATGTCATACATGCTACAGTACCATACTCGTCCTGGCTAGTGTGCTGGCTACCCTGAAGTTCCCCTTCGGCGCCTTCCATTCCACCCCAAAGCGCTCTATCCTTCATTTATCTGCCTGGGGAAGGATGGCACGTTTAGGCATTGTATAGGTCCTTGGGGCGGTGTGGCGCTTCCTTGGTAACAGATCCGGATAGCAACCCAAATACAAGCATCCAGCCACGAGTTGAGGTGATTCACGTTTGAGTATGGGGTTTGGGTGATGTGGGGCTGTGCGAGAGTCTATGCTTCGGTGAGAACTTGAAATTCCAAGTAGAGGCACCTTCACTCTTCTCCTGTGCCACACTTGGATGACTCGCTGCGCCGTTTTATGTTTTTGTTCGGATGTTCCTCGTGGAATGTGGCAATTGGTGATTTACATCGGGGGTGGAGCCCGTTTCGGGGAACTTGTCTTCGAGTTCCGAACATAGGTGCTATCAGGGTCACGCCATGTGCGAGACGGCGAGGCCCCAATGCGGAACGCATCGATACGAGAGATATGACCCATCGAAGCCACGATCATTGATATCAATAAGGGGCTTCAATCATGCCTAACACGTGGGAGATAACGAACAGATTGCCCTCGTGCATCACGCCCTTACAGTGTGTGCTACAGTACTAGCCAGTATGCGAGGTACTAGGACGACAACTGCACGACAAGGATTACTGTTGGACTCTGCGGTTTGATGGTGGTGACCGAAAACCCACAGCCTGTCGATCAAAATCTATCATCGTGACACACTTTATCTCCCAAGCTCGGTTTTTCTCATGCAAGTCCGCGCGCTCTCTCGGGCTACACGAAGAAAAAGGCAGGTCAAGGCACCAAAGCTGCCACTCGTGCGCCGCCCTTATTACGCCTCGACATCGAGTTCCATTGGAACAGACTCGGCCTGTTCCTCTTCGGCGCCTGTCGGGGGCGAATCCTCCAGCTCCTTTTCTTTGACACGTGGTCGCCGCGTGCGTGTGTTTCCCCGCCTCGAGCGGCTCGCGCGTGATGTTGGGGCCGACGCCGAAACAGACGCCGAACCGCTGGCCGCCGCCGACTCGGACGCAGATGCAAATACAGACGGCGCCACAGACGCTGGCACGAGGGCCGGCGCCGGCGCCGGCGTAGTAGGCGCGCCCATGGTCGTGTCGCCGGCCTCTAACTGCATCGCCCCCTCCGCGTCCTCCTTCGTAGCACCTGCCGCGGGCCGAGTCCGCGCAGAGGAGCGCCGCCCGACCCGCCGGGGGTTCCGCGTCGTGCGGCGCGCGGGTGGTGCGCGTCTTGCGGGCGCATCGTCGCCGTCACGGTCCACCTCTTCCTCGCCATCTACGTCCTCGTCTCCGTCGTAAAACTCGTTCTGCGCGGCGCGCCTGCGCCACGGTCGCGCGCTCGAGCTCGCGTCGGCCTCCGCGTCTTGCTCTGCTTCCGCCGCGGCCTCCTCGGCGGCGAGCCACTCCTCGAGCCCTGGCGGGATCTCGCGCATCGCGACGCTGGGCGCGCCACCGAGATAGCGTAGCTTCTCACGGATGCTCATCGTGATGCGCTGTAGACCCGCGGGAGAGTTGAGGTTGTCCACCTTGCCCGTGAGCGGGGGATGCAGCTTCCAGCCAGAATCCGCGAAGTACGCATCGTAAACAGTTGCTGGGAGCGTGTCTGGGATATCGGCACCGACAAGCACGGCAGTTTCGTATGCCCAGCAACGCGATACATTCTTGACCGTGTACCCGCCTCCACCGACCACAAGTAGTGGCACGCCGAAGGTGCGTACGTAGTTAACGCATTCGCCATGAGCAGCAATTGACAAGTTGAATGCACCGAGCCGATCGAGGCCCAGCGAGTCGGCACCGCACTGCAGCACGATGCTCGTGGGCTGGAAGTGAGTGACGGTGTCGCCGATAACCGTTTTGAATACCGTCAAGTACATATCATCGTCGATGCCGTCCTGCAAGGGCACATTGATACAAAAGTACTTGCCGAGACCTGCGCCGTTATCGTCGAGTTTACCTGTGCCCGGGAAAAAGTCGCCAGTGTACTTGTGAAAGGAGACAGTCATGACACGGTTTGAGTGATAAAACGCGAGCTCCACGCCGTCACCATGATGGATATCAATATCGATGTATAGCACGCGAGGGTGGTACCTTGGAGGATCTGCTCAGTTCTGCGTTTGGCGCACAACTACGCAATCCACGTACTTGAGCATCTCTAAAATAGCTAGCACAGCGTCATTCACGTAGCAAAATCCATTCGCTTCGCCACGCTTGGCGTGATGGAGACCACCCGACCAGTTGATCGCAGTGTCCGTCGTTCCCGCTGAGAGTTTGCGTGCGCCAGCCAAAGAACCGCCAGTATACATTTTGCAGAACTCAAACATGTCCGCAAATATCGGACAATCTTCGACACAATTAAACGTGTCGATGAGATGTTTCATCTCATCCTGGTTCATGGGCGTCACCCTGTGATACTGTTAGAGTGATAGACCCGATTCGGCGTGGCGTCGTACTTGCTTAGAAAGGAAGTCAATGTATTGAGGATCGTGGTAAACCTCAAGCTCTTCTCGTGTCGCGGGTCGCGGGTTGTGGATGTGATGAATCTGCTTGTCCAAGCCATACCCCATGACAAGTGCATTGGTCAGGGAGAGCCGGTGGGGCTTCATTGGGTGTCTTTCCTGCGCAGCATGGAGCGTAAATGTGGATACAATTGTGTCAATGATTAATTTGGGCGTTGTATAGACGCACCCCATAATGGTGTTCCCCCACACCCTTAGGAAAATAATAAGACACTATGGGACGAGAGTGGGGCTATGACCACCACCACGCGCGATCACAATAAGGCTCGGCCATCTCATTGCGTGCACTGGCACTCACATTGACTCGTTCAGTTAGGGGTTGGGCGACACCCTCGGTGCCCCTGTCCGCAAAAAATTTTGCCGAAGAAAAAGTGTACGTTTCATATTTGCGGACCATCACGATGTGAAGATTGCCTTGGCCCAGACACCTGTGTAGATGCGTGAGGAGCTACAGCAGCAGTCACACCCCTGGGCCCTTGAATCTTCGAGAAGGTCTGAGATGCACCTGGGCCGTGGAGTGGCCGGTTTCGAGAAAGCGTTTTGAAAGATGAGCAGGATTTGAAGTGTGACAGCCGACACGCGATGCGGGGTTGCTGACTAAGAGAAGCCTTCGATTAGTCAGCGTAATCAGGCCGGGCCAGACCCGGTTTGCTGTGCTGTGCTGTGCCGTGCTGCGCCGGCTCTGGTACGGCCGTGGAGTCCGCCGTGAGAGACCCCTTGATGTCACCAAGCCCACAACCCACGGGTTTACTGTGACGGCTTCGTTAATGCGCCTATACTCTCTCCCGCTATGGCTCCTCGCACTCACGGTCGGTACTCTCGCATCGTCCGGTGATCGCTCGAACGAATTCCAACGGTGTCTCGAGCAATGCACACGGCATTCCTGTACCTCCGAGGGATACCCGGTGCGCGCGCAGTCCCTCGCGCTGCGCCTCACGCTCTGGACGTGCGCGGACGACTGCAAATACCTCTGCATGCACACGCTGACGGACGCGGCGGTGGAGAGCGGTGTGCGCGCGCAGCAGTACTACGGCAAGTGGCCGTTCAGGCGGTACGCGGGCATGCAGGAGCCCGCTGCGGTCGCGTTCTCGCTCGCCAACCTCCTCATGCATGTTCTCGGGGCGGACTGGCTCCGCCACGGCGTGCACCCCACGCATCCGATGCGACCGTACTACCTCACATGGGCATATCTCAGCGTCAACGCGTGGATATGGTCCGCGGTATTCCATACGCGTGGTACGTGGTTTTTTTTTTTTCTCCCCGCATCTTTATTCGTTCCGTATTCTGCTTTGCCTCTCCTCGGGTTATCCGGTTGCCCCTTCCACACCCGCCCCTCCTCCCCCACCCCTTTCTGCCTACCCCATATGAGATATCCTCGTTTTGTCTATCTGTCCATCTGATGTAGCCAGACGTTTTATCTGACTGATGCGCGCGATCCGGCGCTTCGCGCATACACAGACACGCCACTAACAGAGAAACTGGACTACTTTTCTGCCGCGCTTGCAATCCTATACGCGCTTCACATGACCGTCGTACGGATTTTCCACCTGTACACAGGTACGCCAGCCTTTCCAGGCCGTCCCAAGCGCCGACCACTCCTCCACGCATGGCGCGCTTTGGCCACGGTCACGTACGCCGCACACATAGCGTACCTCAGCCTCGCCCCGCGCTTTGATTACACGTACAATACCATATTCAATGTCGCCCTCGGGCTCATGCACAACGCGCTTTGGCTCTCATTTGCTCTGCCCGGTAGGGCCCCGTTCTTCCGATTCGCGATGATGCCCCGAGACTACCGACCCGTATACACTAGCACAGCCGCGTTAGCCGTCGCACTGACAACCGCAGCAACCGCGCTGGAGCTATTAGACTTTCCGCCGTTGGGACGCGTCCTTGATGCCCATGCATTGTGGCACCTCGCGACTGTGCCACTGGCTGTGATGTGGTACGATTTTCTCCTGACGGATTCACAAGATGTTGGGTGGAAAGGGCAAAGGCAATGACAAAATAGGTTATGGCAATGTTTCTGCTAGATAGACCCTTCCAAAGATGATAGAAGAATGGACAGGAAATGTGGTCAAAGGCATTGCCTTTTTTTTGTGCCAGTTTGTTTACGGTGTGCCTCGTTTGTTGCCACCACCAACTCAAAATCGTTGTTGGGTTCGTTGGCGGTTCTTAACATTGATAAGGACCGCGGTTGGGTGTCCCTGGAGACTACTACGTCGAAAGTATGAAACCGTGAAGATCATGATGGCACGGCTTGGGATCATATCTGGTTTTTTTCGCCGGTGAGATCATATAGGCGGTGTGGTTGTATACTTGATGTGAGGCAGTGTCCGAGAAGCGGACAATTAAGTGCATAGACACTACTACTGCTGTAATGGCCCCCTTCCCTCCAACCGCTAGGAGACATACTGACAGTGTAAGGAAGGCGTACAATGTATCAGACCGATTTGTGAGATGTGGCTGTCAATTCCGTGGGCGACGGAACATGGGGTGGCATCATTCCTATTTTCGGTCTTGGCGCGGAATGGATGACAGCAGAAAAGAGTTGGGGTCAGCACCAGTACACAGGGGGTAATTTTTGATGACGTTCAAATCACGCGTATTATGTTATTACCAGTATCTGACGGATGAGCACTTGATGAGTGACTATAGCTGTACGGAGTGGATGCGCGGCGTTTGTGTAAAAAAACGCGCCGGCTGTAAGTTGCCCGTAGTGCCCGGTCTATTGAAAAGACTCGCAAATGATGGGTTGAAAATGATAATAAAATCGAATTGCTGTCATTGCAGACGTGCGGATTACAGTAACCGGACAAGGGTAAAAGTCAGAGCAGTACCACACAGCAAACCCGAGTCGGCCGATATGGGGCCGGGATGGGAAAAAGGGGAAAGGCGGAAGAAAAAGCCAAAGGAGGAAAGAGGAACAACAATGGCAAGCTCCGATTGTTTGGATCTGAATGAATGAATCTGAGACCTAGAAAGCGGCGTCTAAGAGGTCCGAAGAAAACGGGTTAGCCGGGCCTGACCTGAACCAGGAGTGGCTAGGTAACACAGTGAAAAATTTTCAGTGGTGACTGATGCAACACATATATATCAGCCCAAGTGCCGTCTCCACTTCCCCTCCGACCCTGATCCTCAGCTCTCCTCCCACCCTTTCCTGTTCCTTACGCTAGTTGTAGCGTCGCAGATTCCACCTCATTTTCTGGTCTCGTTGATATTACGATAGGTGAGCGATCGCTCTATCATCACGTCTGCTATGGCCACCTGGCATCGGGTAGCGCTCGGCGATTGCGGCCCGATTTGGATGTTTTTTCTATTGAAGGGACGGGAGGAGGAGACCAGATGGTGGACAGGATGGCCCACCACACCTTGCCTGGGAGTGGAAGGTGACAATGCAGCCGGCCTCGAGGCCAAAGCTGAACAAGAGGCGTGGATAAAACGAGGCCATTGAAACCGCTTGACTGGCTGGCTGCCGCCTGTCAATGTCAGAACGAAATTGACTTCACCGTGAGAGCTCCCCCGGCGCCTCGTGCCCTGTTACACCCCCATTTGCCCCCTCCCTTTCCATACCGCTCGCTTCCCATCCTACCCTTGTCTCCATATATAAGTGTTACCCCCTTAACCCCAGTTTCACTCACGCCCCCTCTTCTATAGTCCCGCCCACTTTCCGTCTTCCGTCCTCCATCGATATCGGATCCCTCCCATTCCAACAACCACTCAATGGCTGCTGTTTCTGGACCCTCCACTGCCCGGCATTCCTCTCCCTTCAGGAAGGCTCAGAAAATCTCTAGGCCGACCGCCGCCACTACTGCCCACGGTCCCGCCTCGGTGTGTCATTCATCCGAAGTTTAACCTTTTTCAACCAAGTTTCTCACGCCCCCCGCGTCCTAGGGTGCCAGTGGGAGTGACCCGTATCATGGACACGAGCACACAGCCAAACTGTGTGGTCGCTTCGTTTCACACCTGTTCGCTTGCCCGGATGTCCCCCCTCCCCCTGCGCCGCCTTCCACCACTCCGACCCCCCGGTTGGACCATTTCATTGCATACGCTCTCCATCGTACCCGTCTTCACCCCTCCGTCACCTTTGCTGCACTCTACCTTTTGCAGCGTCTCAAGGCGCGCTTCCCTGCCGCTAAGGGGTCATCTGGACATCGCCTATTTATTTCTGCCTTTATGCTTGCTTCGAAGATCATCTGTGACGACACGTATTCGAACAAGTCCTGGTGTATCGTCGGTCAGGGCATGTTCGCCCTCCGGGAGATCAACCAGATGGAGCGCGAGATGTGCTCGTACCTCGAGTGGCAGCTGAACGTCGACCCTTCAACTCTACGTGACTTTGAGAGTCGCGTTCGCCATGATTTCGCTGGTCCAGGGCCATACCCCACCGTTGTTCTTCCACAGACCGCCCCTGCACCGTTCGCACACAGTGCGAACCCCAGCAGCTCCATTCCATCATTCACGGCCCGCGTCTCTCTTCCGAAGGACGCTCCGGTCATTCCCAGCCCCCCGATCGCCTCATACCCCTCCTCGCCCCTCGATACCCCGGAGGCCTCTCATTCGGCCTCTACCTCACCAGCGTCGTCGGTATCGCCACAGACGCCCCCCGATGCGCATGGGCCAGGACTCGTCAAGGTCGCTTCGGCAGAATCGAGCCCCGTCGAGGCTCCAGTTATCCCCCACCACGGTCACTCAATATCTTCTGCGAAACCGAAGTCCGTCGCCCCAGCGGTTACTTCTTCGGCCATCCCTCAAAAGCCAAAGTCCGCTCATGGTCAATTTGCGTACGCGACACGGGCTGTCTGGTAAACTCGTACACTTTAATTATCTTTTTCCTTTTCTTTTCCAATATTTTTTTCTCACTGGATATCGCGATGCTCTCATCTTTTTCCTTTGCTCTTATTTGTCTGCCTCGCACGATCTTGCCGTCGACCCTCCCCGCTGGCTCCTTATGTATGTATGTAATAATTACTGACGCTCACTTCCATCGCATCAGGGGCTCACTGCATACTTCACTCACACTCGTTTATACTTCCTTTTTTTTTTTTGTGAGCTCATGGGACTTGGCGTATTGTTTATTCACGGGGAGCGGGGTCTAGTCGCATTGTCAACACATGTACCGATAATACATAACTAGCATTGGTAGAATTATGTCTCGAAAATCATGCAAATTGACATCGTTCTCCTTTTACTTTTGTTCGGACGCCTTTGTATGAGGAAAAACTTGGCGGGGGGAAAAAGGGAGGACCCCAAGTGGAGATTGGGCAGCGCCGGTGGACTATTACTCTCACATATGCCACATGCCGTGACGGGGTTTCCATGGCTGACAATCACATAACATAATTGACACACGTGGTTGCCCAGAAGGGGGTTTAAGGGAAAGGGAGATCAAGATTGCGTCTCGGCTCCACACAAATCAAAAATAAGGCCTCAAATGGCACTTGGATTCCTCCCATTAGCGTGGAGGGGACCTAATTTTGACCACGGGGGCGTTCTCACCGCCGCCGCGTGGCCCAGTCTTGATCCGACCTCAGCGCGAAATTCAAAAGCCGAGCGATCAAAAAGGCCACAAGGCAGGATGCGCCTGCCCCAGATATCGTTTCTGTGTAGAATGGGCTGATCCCTCTCATGAGTGAAGGGTCCCGCATTGCGCGAGCCAGGGAGGGCAGTCCCCTTCCATCATAGAATAGACTAGCGCTCCACTCGACAACCCCCTAATACCACTCACGTCTAGAAGCCGTTTTATCAAATCCTAATATCGCGCTAGTCCAACACATGATCTCTCCTAGTACAACACATCACCCTACGCCGCTCCTCCACCCTACCACGGGCACGATCACGGCATTACCCATGCATCCCTCCGCACACAATCACCACCACCTCCATCATCATCACTGTTCCGGCGCACCAGCACCAGCAGCCACCATCGACGCAAAGCAGCAGCTCGAAGCGGCCAACATAGCGCACTTTGATGCGCTCGGCGAAGATTTTGACAGGCGGCACCCAGACGCGCACGAGCTCGCTCTCCGCCTCGCCAGGGCTTTACGCCGCGTCCTCCCACTCGATGAGGATACGACCTGCGTTCTGGACTACGCATGTGGCTCAGGTACAGAGTGCCACTTGTCGTACTAGAGCGGTGACTCACTTTTGCAAAAAAAAAAAAATTTGTGTGGCCCTTCTAGGACAGGTCTCGCGTGCGCTCGCGCCGCACGTCGTGCGCCTCGTTGGCGTCGATATCAGTCCCCGCATGGTCGAGCTATACAACGCGCGCGCGGACGCGCAGGGTCTCAAGCCGCACGAGATGCGCGCGGTCGGTGCGCTCGCCGAGCTCGACACACAGGACCGCTTCGACCTCATCGTCGCGCGTTTCCTTCCTTCCTCTTCCCCTTTATTTATTTTTGCTGACAAAAATCAGTGCTCGATGGCGTACCACCATTTCGGTGCGGTCGACGACGTCTCACGCGAGCTCGTCCAGTATCTGAAGCCCGGCGGCACGCTCGCCGTTGCCGATATCGCGCATACAGAGCCGCCGGACGACGCGCCATCTCCGCTACCCATCATGGCTGGTTATGAGCACATCGTCGCGCATACACGCGGATTTTCTGAGGAGGAAATCCGTGGGGTGTTCGTCGGTGCCGGACTCGAGAACGTATCCTTCGAGCTGTTCACTTCTGCCAAACGGCAGGGACGCGACGTGCACTTCTTCCTCGGCACAGGTACGAAACCGGCAGAAGTAGCGTAGGCAAAGTATGTATGATCCCTTGATGACGATACACTGTACAACAAAAAATGGAGTTTCATGTGCTATCTGAACTTGAGCGACCCCCCAAACCGCTTCCGCACGACCGCATTCAGGTTGTCCCCGACTTCACGGTACGCCCGCCACCACGCCATACCGACCACCTCGGCGCGTATATCCTCCCCCGGCTCGGGCTCCTCGTCCCTCTCGTCCGCGTGCTCCCACACTGCCCACCTTCGCCTCAACAGCGCGCCCCACCACCGCATGACGCCGACCGCCCGTTCCGCACCCACGTCCGTCACGACACAGCGCACCAGGTACCCCCCGACCAGCGCAACGTCCTCCGCATGCGGCACATGCCTGACGAACAGCTCCACCCACGCGCGCACGACGCGCCGCACGTCCGTGCCCTCCACCACAGGCGACGCATCCGCGCCGTCCCCCCGACGCAGCACGGGCCGCTCCGCCTCCGCAAAGCGCGCGCGGGGCGGCGGCGGCGGCGGTATGTACTCGTGCGGGCCCTGCGGCGGCGCCCAGCGCCCCTCGAGCCGCTGCAGCGGCCGCAGCGGGCTCGATGGCCGCACGGGCTGCTGCGAGGGACGCACTCGCGCGCCGCGCGCTGCCGCTAGCTGCTCGCGCTGGATCCGCACCGGCAGCGCAGAGAACACCTCCGCGTCGATCCCCAGCTCCTCCAGCTCCCCAGGCTTGACGTGTGCCATTGGCGCTGGCGCGGGTGGGAGGGCCAGCAGCCCGCCGCGACCACGACCGCGGCCCCGTGGCCGGAGCGCCCACGAGGTCGCTCCGCGCGCTTGGTCACGCCCGAGCGGACCCCGACGGCCTCTGCTGCTTACAGCACCCATACCACGGCCACGGGGCCCCCCACCCCGGGCCGGGGTTACGGAATTAGCGCGGGGAATGGGGTCAGCTGGGGGCTCTGGCTTGTTGGGGGCGGGTGCGGAGCGCCGCGCGTACTCTGTTTCGAGTTCCTTACGGATGTCCTCCGGCAGCGCATCGAAAACGGACATGTCGAGTTGAGAGAATGACGGCAAGTCTGCCCCAGCCGCTGGTCCTGATCCTTTCGGCTCCGACGGTGCAGTCACGGGTGCGCTCGAAGGCGCTCGGGCTTTTGGTGCGGGTCCAGCAATGATGCCCGAGGCTGTGAGATTCGGTGCTGGTCGGAAGGGCAGGTGCGCGTGACCACCTGGTGCAGGGATAGACCCTGTATGCGCATCAAGCTTCTGTATGTGGATCGAGATTCCCCTTAGTTCACGCGGGGGAATACTCAGCGTGCGCAGTAAACGCCAGCTGAGCGATCCGATCAAGCGTGGGTCCCTTGTCGCGCGTCCGTCCGGGCCTGCAAGGGCAGACTGCTTATTGTACGTCACGCACTGCCCATGTCCCATAAACTAGATGCAGGAAAACTCGAATGACGTCGACGAAAGGCGGTGGGTTCAGTGTCATACCTTCGGAGGTTCCACTGGCGCAGAAGGGTCTCGCTTCATGATCTTGAGGGTAAGAGACCTGCCCTTCGTGTTGATCGCGTCCAAACGGTGCGCAACTTCTTCTGACATCTGATGGATGAACGCCTCTACCTGGTCGTCATTCTCAAACCGGATGCCGTACTGCGTGTGTGTGCGTGTAAGGTCAGCTTCTGTCGATCGAATCATGAAAGCAGCTCCTGTACTTACGTTAATGTCGCAAGAGACGGACTTCCGTGGTTTGTCACTTTCGAGTTTGCGGTCATCCTTCCCACGTATGGAGTTATACAGGGTTTCGCCCATTGCATTGCCCAGGGCATCGCACAGCGCTGCTTTGCTTCGCCCTGCAAGTTCACCCAGGTTGGTCGTCCCAAGCTTCTCAGTAGCCTTATCACGCGCCGCCCTCCCGAATCCATGCAAATCCTGGATGTCGAGATCTGGGAGCAAATCTCGAAATGCGGCCGGAAGGAGGTGGAACGAGCCGGCTGGCTTCGCACGCCGGGTTGCGAGACGTGCAAGCATGATGTTAGGCGCAATCCCAATGCTAGCTGGACACGATGTCAGGGTCTGTGATCGGAATTGATGCACAACACGTACCAACGCACCCCGTGGCAGCCTTGATCTGAGCACGCATCGACTCTGCGAGTTCCTTGGCGATGTCCGTCGAAGTGCTATCGCCGTCATCATTGGCCCCTGCGGGTACCACTCTCATTTGCGCCACGGTGGTTGTGACGTCGATGAGCGCTTCGTCGACAGACACAGCCTGTAAATCGTCCGCGTGCGCCATGAGGACGGTGTAAAATTCAAGCGAGAGCTGCCTGTATCTGATGCACTATCCTCAATGGAGCAGCCTCCATTGGAGCATGTGTGAGACCCACCTCTCAAACTCGTAGGGTATTGTCACCAAATCCGGACACAGCCTTCGCGCTTGTTGGAGACTCATTCCATTCTTGATCCCAAATTTTCGGGCCTCGTAACTAGCGCTCGCGATTTCACTTGTGCTCGATGCTCCACCTTGCGCGTGCTGCGAGTGGCACACGACCGCCGGTTTCCCGCGCAGGTGGGGACGGCTTACCAGGCCGGCGCTCACGAAGAAGGCGTCAAAGTCCACATGCATGATTACCCGCTCCGCCTTGTGGCCCACTTTCTCCTTCCCCTTCAATGGGTTTTTCATGACCAGGGCCGCGCCACGCATGCTCACGCCCGCGCCTGTTTCTGAGGTTCCAGACGCGGTGTGGAAATCCCCCCTTTCCGCGCGCTCTTGGGCCTCCACGACCAGCGTGCGCAACTCCGCTTTCCACATGGAGAGGTGGTGCAATCGTGAGTTGGCGTAGTATCCCGCAATGAACCCTGGCGCTGCGGACGTGTGTGCCGCCCTCCAAGCGGGATCGGCCATGGCACGTTGCGCTGCAGGGTTCGACTCATGTTTGGCATACCTGGGAACAGGAGCTGTGGGTGGAGACGGGTGCAATGATGGCGCCTGCAGCAGGTGGAGCGGCGCGGAAGGGTTCCTGTCTGACGATAGGGGGTTCTCTTTGGAGAGCTCTAGTGTGCTATTACGTGGCTTGCTGGCCGAGAATTCCGTCAAGGACGACTGCGCAAGACGGCCGTGGGCGCTCTCAGGCCTACCGCCGGGAAGGAAAATGAAGTCTTGCCAAGGCTGCAGGACACCGGCTTTGGCGCTCTGGACGAGCCACTCGGGTTTAACCACTTTCATATGTTTGAACTCACGGACCTTGGCTGGCGTGAGGGAACAGGTAATGATGTGCGTGCTGTGCGCAGTCAGTACTCTGATGAAGTCACTATTGTGTGCTGCATTACGCACACGAGGGTCTTTCTATCGATATAGGCTTGATAAATCCCACCGTTCTCGACAATCAGTTTACGCAACACCTGAACAGAAGGCTCCGTCCAACCGTTGATCTAACGTCCCTGAGCGCTTCCACCAAGAAGAAAGAGGCGAGTGCGCCTACATGGATAGAAAGCCCGTTGAAAAGCTGGCTTCCCGAAGCTTCTCCCCTGGGAGTATCTCCCATCTCCGCGTTTTGTATTTGTAATTTTGCACGCTTGCGGCGCATGTACTCGCCGAACTCACCAAACCGCGACGCTCCATAGGTATCGGAATCTAGGTGCGAGCTTGAAACACCGGTTGGAGAGTTGGTCGGAGAACGAGTAGGTTCATCATTACTCGATACGGAATGCGCACGTTTCCTATATCTCGACTGAGCGAGAGGAGGAGACTCCACTTGTAATAAGGATGGCTCGTCATCGTCGCTGATTACGAAAGGGGGGTGCTGAGGATGTAAACACGCATGCGTTGGTGTCCTCGTGGCGGGCTGCTCCGGTTCGTCGTCACTACTGATGTGAGGCAGGGCGTTTGATGTAGGCTGAGCACAGGGAGGTGGCTCAAGACTGCTCGGTTCTAGAATGGGTGAAGGAGACGATGATAGGCGATGCGCATCTTGGTTCTGAGCTTGAACAACATCTCCTGGAAGAACTGCGGCCCCCAAAGCCTCAAGGAAAGAGGTGTCGTCTGATCCAAATAGTGCTGACGAATTGCTGGTCGTTGGACTATGGGGCGAAACCATGGTTGCAGTCCTAAAAATTGCAATGCACGCTGCGAACTAGCACCAGTGTAATTGGGAGATAAAGCAATAATGCGTTCCGAGCATCTAGAGTACAAAGCGTTACTTGCCCGGCCCGAGCAGCAGACAAGGAAGGGAGGTCACGTGAAGTCGTGGCCCGGAGGTATAACCGGTCGCGATTCGATCGGAGCTGGACAAGACGTCGTCAGAATTATCTGCCTAGCGGCAACTTTTCTTGTTGATGTCTTGGATACATTCCTGCAGACTGTAGTGGATGCGACGCAAGGTGAGCTTTGTCTGCGTCTGGTCAAGAATAACGATGCGTCGACTACGTGCATAGATGTGGAACTTGGAGATGTATATTGACCCCGAAGACCTTACACTCTACAACAATATGTGTACTCTCGAGGAAATATGGGTGCGTTCTCACCCTCGTCTCTGATCCTGTTTAGATCGGTAGCAAATTGGTGGTTTACGACGAGTAGTTGACTCATGAAAGGAGGGGGCTGAAACGAGAGTTTACGGCCCACTCCTTTCATGAATTAACCTCGCCGTTTGTAATATTAGCTGCACAGCCTCAGGTCGACCTCCTGCTTATCAAGTTGGCGTTGCCTTTGGTAGTGGTCCCTGCCTGTTGCCGTATTTGTGGATTAGGACATCCGTGTAAGAAACCCGTGTTTCATGGTATGTCTTGCCACGTCTCTGTCCGATACGCGCGTTCAAGGTGAGGTGTGCTAGCATTTTCCAGCGTGCTACCAATACCCTAATCCTGGTCGTAGTAAAGGGGTCCCATTGTGATTCGCATGTTTCTTTCGCCCTCAATTGCCCAACTCGTCGCCGCACTTTACATTCCGGGTCTTGAGTGTTTGAGCAGGGCTGATGTACTATGTAGTCCTTGATACCCTCTCGACCTTTCTGGTCTCCCGCACCAACTGTGTCTTAATTAATTTCCTACAGGGTCAATCCACGAAGTTGATTCACTCTTAACTTTTCTTCAAAATCATCTCTGTGTCATCTCGATCTGATCCGCCTTGCCTTTTCTCTGTTCTTGGTTTGGCTACAGTACAACGCGATTCAGGCGACACATACTGTCAGATCAATGGGAAGATCTCTAGATGTCAATATGATTCCTCATTCACCGAATCTACCCCATTCCTGGCTAGAACGAGGTCGAATGATCCCTGAAACTTTCTTCTACCTCCCTCGCACTCCTCGAACGCTCGAAACTGCCCCACCGGTCCGAAGATCCCATTCACGCCGCCAAATACCTCCGCCATCTTTGGGACCAGCCTCACCAACCATTCGGGGTTCCACGCCATGCGGTCACAGCATTTCTGGTGGAAGCCGAAAACGTGATTGGGGAGGTAGTAGTCCTCTGTCGTGAACTCTTCACCTTGGGTATGTCCGACGTTCACACCACTCGCTCCATCGCTCTCATTGTCAGAACAACTCTGTCCAAGATTCATCCGTCGGCCCCAGACCAACCATTGGATCAAGTCATCGAGTGCCTCCGAGCAGCGAGAAGCACAAAGCATATCTGCGCTCGGCTTGCTTCGCCCTCGCCTCTTGTCTTGGCATCCGCTATTCTAGGGCTTTTGGCAACGATGATTACGAGGAGGCTTTGTCCGTCTTTGATGGATTGTTGCTTCTAGTTCCTCCGGAGACAATCAGGGTGAATTTGTGACCAAAGCTCAACGGTTCGTCGCAACGCTGGCAATGATCCGATCATTCGCACACACACAAGACCCCGGAATATTTAGGAGGCAATATATCACGCTCGTACCTTTGTCAGCTTATATCCCGAAGAACCCCTTTACAATTCTCATGTTAACGTTTTCTTGGAAGATACTGTGAAACGATGCGTCGATTCCATTACTTCGGCCCTATCGAAGGCCCTGAAGCACGTTCCAGCTATTCGTGTCTCAAGTTATCTCAGTCAGCTGTTGCCTTTTACGACAACTTGAATGGGGGCGACTATACTGACTTTGGCCGAATACACAAGCAGATCGGGATTCTTGGAGGACTTCTTGACGGAATTCCCGATAACGATATAACGAAGATCAACGAAGCTGTCAAAATAGGCCGAACCATACAGTACTTGCTTCATCTGCTCCAAGGCATCCGCTTAGCATCAGGCCTTTTCGACACATCATGTGTCTGAATGATTCAGACACATGCTCTTTGAAGTATTCAAACGTACAAAGAAGATCGAGTACCTTGACGAATCGATTAACACACGCCGTCAAGTTGCTGAGCGTCCGTTACCACCGTGCCTGCGCTTTGTCAACTTTTCCGGTCTTAGCTCACCCGTTTCTCGTATTTTCCTGGTCACTGTAAGTGAGACCTGGATGAAGCGCTGGAACTATTCTCCCGCTGTGTCGACGACGGACATGCGAGCTTTCCCACCCAGTTCTATTTTGCTTGCTTGTGGACATCGACTGCACGATTTACCTTCCACCCCCACAGCGTACGAGAGCGCTGTCTCAGTGATGCCAAACGCCCTGCTTTTTGCACGATCTTTGCAGCTACAGCATATGCCTCGTATTAGATCGACCTGGGTCAACTCGCGGGAGCGACTGTGACTCTTGAAAGTGGGAGAGCCTTACTCTGGTCCGAGATGCGTCACCTTCGTGCCCCAATCGACCAATTTGTGCAGGCAAACCCACAATTAGGACACAAGCTTGCGGCGGTCAACCGAGACCGAGCCACAAATTAAACATCGATGATGGCGCGGCTGATGACCTCCGGGCGCCGGACCCGTTCGGTCGTCTCTTGCTGAAGCAAGCCTCTCGAAGGAACGCGACAAGCTCATTTCGCAAATTCAAGCATTGCCAGAATTCGACTGCTTTATGATATTTCCTTCGTTCAACACAACACACTCTGTTCTGCTGCCTCGTCGAGGCCTGTCATTATCATACACCATTCCGTGTGGCGTCCGGACATTCTGATTCTTCTTCGAGACGTGGCTCCCTCCCTCATCCAGACCCCTCATTTCTACGACCGTGCGAAGACATTAAAGTACATGTTATTGGACTCGGGATACGAATACGGGCTTGATTCAACTCGCTCCTCCTGCCTGTTCACGGAGCTATACAAGCTCGGTAACAGCTAAACGTACCCGGGTCTGGTTGTGCCTGACGTCTGTCTTCTGTTTCCTTCCTCTCCGTGTCAGTGTAAGCACAAATAATTTCCGGATGACCCTCACGGCAAAGTTGTAAGCTTGACCTTACCATCGTATGTCTTTCAGTTTGTATTCGTTGCTAGCATCCGTGGCTACAAAGGATTGGAGGAGAAACGCATATATTCAATATGTGCCCACTGCGGACACCAAGCGACGCGCGACCTAATTTACAGGTGCAGTAACATGACTGACTTCGGGGCAGGTCAGAATTGGAGGAAACTAGGTGGGAAACGAATGCTATACGAATTTAAACCCAGCTTTACAAGCCTATACAGGCTGGGTCACGAGTCTATGCACGATATACAGAGACCTGACTAGAGGGGATGAGTCCCTGGTGACCGCCGCCCGTAAGGGAAATCCTCTTGCACTTGAGGAAAAATTGGCCCCGAACAGCCAGGGCGTCATTCCAGTCTGGTATTGGGTGCGGGTCGGCGATCCGCCCGCTCTGATCTACGGTGTCAAAATCAAAATCCAGGAGCAGCAGCGCAGTGATGAGCTTCATCGTCAGTTTCGCTGTCCGCGAGCCAGGACAGGTCACCTTCCCTTGAAACAAAAGACGGTTTGGCTCAACTTTGGGAACTCGCGAAACGAATAAAGAAACCCCTTTACCTCCCCCCCATCCCACATACGAATCGGCCTGGAGTTGCGGCCGTGCGGGGTCAAATCTCCAAGGGTCGGGGTATAGTGCCGGGTTGAGATGGACGTCAGAAAATGGGTACACGACCAACGTGCCCGTGGGGATGACCCTGCCGTCGATGTACATCTCTGGGCCCACATTGCGGCGCGCCGCCGTGTGCGGCTGTGCTATGCGGAGCGTTTCGCGGATGAGCATGTCCATGACCGGCGTCTCATTTTCCCACGCGGTGAGGGGGATGGAAGAGAGCGCGGTGGACGACGGCAGCGGGGAATCGCACGCGGAGATGGTCTCTAGGGCGTGCGACGAGATCAAGCTCTCAACTTCCGCGCGTGCTTCATCGCGCCATCTCGGATGACAACCAAGATATGTGATCAACCAAGGAGCTAACGAGGACGGATGTCAACCCTCCTCCGAGAGGGCCGAAATAAACAAAATACTCGCCTGGGCCGCCAGCGGACCGCGCGCCTGCCATGACAGCTATCATAAACTAGTTGTTTTATGTCAGCAAAGATCAACCTTCAGACTTTTGAAGGGTGGGGAGCTTACGGCCACGATTGTTGACACCTCGTCTCCCGAGTCCAAGAAGAGTTGTAGGTTATCATTGTGAGACACGCCGCTCTGCTTCCGGACTTTGATGGCGTTCACGATGATATCGTATATCTGTTTCGTCGCTCGCGCTTTTGAGATCATCGCAGGGCTAGGGAACCACGGGAATAGCACGGTCGCGGGCGTCGTTCCGCGGTCCACTTTGTCAAAAAGCTGTCTGAGGCGAGCCACAATTTCTGGATGGTCAGCTATTTCTGTGCACGTCAGACACCGTATGATAGTCTGAAATATGAGCTGGAATAGGAAGCGGGTCAGGACACGCATTCAATCGAAAGGGCCAAGCAATCAGAATGCGCGCCCATTTTCGCACGGGTGCTATTTCCGGACGCGCACAGCAGAGGACTGAGTGGCTGACTTGCCTCAGGTATTCTGTCGAATGGGTCGACGGTCCCGGCCTTTTCCCAAGGTCGCAAGAGCCGTCGGCCGTCATTCAAAACTTCGGGAATCACTGTGCGGAAATAAGGTGAGCAAGGTGACTTCGACGTGGGCTGGGCATACATTCTGTCAGGCGTGCGCCCCGTTGGGCATTCGCCAAGCGCCTATATATTTTTGCAACCCGATTTTGGCGAAGTCCTGTTGTCACGCCATGGATAATAGGGACCTAAAGTAGAAATTTTCTTTGGTCGGTGGGGTTCCTTGGCGGGGCGATCTAGTACACTCACCGCTCCTGAAAGAGCCGTGAAACCTTCCTGGAGATCTAGCCCCTTTGCATTGAAGAAATCCCTCCGACCTTGCTCTCCAGACACGACAACGACATTATTCTATTTCCACAAAGGTTAGGCGACCCGACGTTAGAGTCAAATAAACTCCCCGAGAACGGGCTCAAGGAAGCATTGACGTACACGTAGGAGTCTGAACTGGAACAGCCGTTGACCTGTCACTTGAAATCCCCAAACGAAAAAGTCGTAGCGTCGCCGAAAGAAAGAAAACGTATTAAAGAGGAAAAAACG
The DNA here is from genome assembly GCA_024734325.1 of Lactarius hatsudake. Classification (NCBI taxonomy): domain Eukaryota; kingdom Fungi; phylum Basidiomycota; class Agaricomycetes; order Russulales; family Russulaceae; genus Lactarius; species Lactarius hatsudake. Next base: position 45,268 of record JANSJP010000052.1, read on the forward strand.
AGGCAGGAGAGCAGGCGTGTCTTGGCGGCGTTGGTGGCGGCGACAAAGAGACACGAGTGACAGAAACAAGCTTAGAGTCACCAGGACGAACGACGAAGGAAGTTCGTGTTTCCAAAGTAATTGCAAGAGGGTGACTACAACGGAATACATGGCAGGCCGGGTTGCAAGAATGAAGTTGCCCCCAAAGCCGGTGGGTATAAATACGCGGTAAGACGTACGGGCATCCCGTAAGACCGTTAGGAGCGGTCACATGGGAGAGGGGGAAAAGCTCGGGGAGGAGATAATATTTCAGGAAGGCCGCCGCAAACAGATGGCATCAGGGAAGACCTCCCGAGCTTGTGATCCACTGAAGTGATATATAAGTGATTATTGTGATACCGGAGATACCGCTTCGGAGATACCGCTCGGATACTTTTGATACTGGGCGAGTACCTGCTCGATGTAGCGGCGTGACTTGCAGAATGGTGCCGTGAATCCTGTGATGGTATCGCCGCCCATGGTCAGGAGTTCTGCCGCCCATGCTTGCGCCGATGTCCACTATGGCTGGTTCAGTGTAAGGGCACCAATGAGTGGCGAAACATACAGACTTCAGAGATTTCTTGTTCGTCCTTCTTCACTTCTCACTCCTCCCACTGTTTTTTTTTGCAGATGTTGAGAGCACTCCAAGTCGCAAGCCGACTCGTGTCGCCTTTGTTACTCTCTTCTTGCATGAATTCAGGCCAAACCGAGGGCATTTGCAACAAACCTTGTCATTGATTCCGTTGTCAATTTGCTCAGTCTCGCCACCTCGGACGGCGTCGTTTCTCGTCTCGTCTCCGCTCTCACTTGTTCTAGTTACTTTCCCACACCGCTCCGTGGACCGGACTTTCCCGCACAGCCAATTTCTTCGGACCTCACTGGCAGTTCTGCATTCCCAGTTTTGCAACCTCAGGCTCGCTTGGTTGCTCCCTAGACTCCACTGTACCTTTAGATCAGGTTCTCTGCTTGCCAATATAAATACTTCCTCTATCTACACCTTTCAACCTCAGTCAATCTTAACGCTCTCCCTCAGGGCTTCAGAGCTCTGTCAGGCCCAGTTCCCCTCGTTCTCTGCGTCCTCCAGCGTTCCGCACCATTGCGCGCACTTAGAAACTTCAGAGATACGTGTCTCCCATAGAAGTGAACCCCTATGCGAAGTTACGCGCTGTGCGGAGGCCTGCACGACCAGTAGTGCGGCTTTACACCTCCCTGAACCCAAGGCTGTTCTTTCCACCGTCGTCCCTGGTTAACCTCGCTGTTGGTTTAGCTCCTGGACCAGTGGAATACCCTGTAGACTACCTATCGGATACCGAAGCGCTTGAAGGTGCAGTTTTCCTCCTCCTTCTCGTTTCGCGGCACTTAGTACGCCCAACTCAGGACGACGCGACCAAGGAGACAAATGACTACTGTCCCCACTTCCCGAAGACAGCCTCCAGAAGGGCTCAAGGCTAGATGACCTCGTTGAGTTGGAGTCCATGCTCGCCGCATCCACGACCCCGTGGCCGAGAGCCCACTACCGCAGACCCACGCTGCACGATTACCGCGGACACAACAAGAGTGTGATCTGGCATATCAAGATGATGGACCATGCGCCCCTCGAGCACCAAAGGCAGAGATAGCCGCAATCATCGCCGCGGCAGAGGTGCAGAGTAAAGAGGAGGAGCGGGCTTGAGCGGCAGAAGGAGCGGAAGGGGCTTGAGGACGGCACGGGCCGCTGGGGGGCGAGCGGTGAGGATAATCGCGAGAGGCGGCTGCTTAAGCTCATCGGGGCTGCGGTCGAATAGCACGATTACCATCTGGTTGTTTACTGTTGTTTCTTTACTTCAATAAAATTAGTTCGGTTCCTTGTTCGGGTCGGTTGATACTCGTACTTCTGAGCTGATACTGTAGTGGTCATGTATCACTGCGGTATCACTTCAAAAGGTGTGGCAAACTTATTTTGATTTATTTTGATTATGGAGTGATACAGTATCAAAATAATTGCCAATAAGCTCGGGAGGTTTTCCCTGATGGCGTGCGAGCAGCCTGAGACTAGTACCGCGTTGCTGTGACGCTTCATTAGCTTCATTGGCGGTCCTCAGAAAGGTACACGATCCTTCTCTGAAGATGTGCTGGCGTTAGTTGCTAGCTAGAGGAAGAAGGTCAGAAGGTATCTACAAAGAAGCGAATAAAACTTGGGAACTCGGGCTCAGGGCTCAAGACAGTGTAGACGACGCATCAAATTAATCAGCGACTCGATCCGCGTTTTCACCCACCAACAGTATCCATGTTTTGCTCGGTCTAGGATCACAGGGCAAGTTGGGGTCCTAATGAAGAACGTTGTCCGAGTCGTGCGAACAGTTGATGGAGAGGTCACCAAAATTTACGGATGATACGTGCTAGTGGATGAGCCGGTTTGGGACCTCGGACCTATTCGGCGAAGAAGTCTCATGGAGTACGAACAAACCAGACCACTTCCCTGTCCATGCGCCGTGTAAGAGGAGACTATGATTACGCATCAAACGTTTTTTCACCCACCTTCCTTTCTATCGCAACTTCGCAGATATAATAGGAAGGTGTGGTACACGTGTCTCTTACGCGCGGGCCGACGGGAAGAGTGTTTTCTCCGTCATCTCGATTTGATCCGCCTTACCTTTTCTCTGTTCTCTGTTTGGCTACAACGACAAGCGACACATGCTGTCAGATCAATGAGAAGGTCTCCAGATGTCAATATGTCAATTCCTCATTTCACTGAATCAATACTCCACCCCATTCCTGGCTAGAACCAGGTCGAATGATCCTTGAAACTTTCTCCTACCTCCCTCGCACTCCTCGAGCGCTCGAAACTGCCCCACCGGTCCGAAGATCCCATTCACGCAGCCAAATATCTCCGCCATCTTTGGGACCAGCCTCACCAACCATTCGGGGTTCCACACCATGCGGTCACAGCGTTTCTAGTGGAAGCATTGGCCTTTTAAGTCGGGTTGGAAGCTGAAAACGTGATTGGGGAGATGGTAGTCCTCTGTCGTGAACTCCTCACCTTGGGTATGTCCGACGTTAACACCACTCGCTCCATCGCTCTCATTGTCAGAACAGCTCTGTCCAAGATTCGTCCGTCGGCCCCAGATCAACCATTAGATCAAGTCATCGAGTGCCTGCGAGCGGCGAGAAGCACAAAGCATATCTGCGCTCGGCTCGCTTCGCCCTCGTCTCTTGTCTTGGCATCCGCTATTCTAGGGTTTTGGGGGACGATGATTTCGAGGAGGCTTTGTCCGTCTTTGATGGATTGTTGCTTCTACTTCCTCCGGAGACAGTCAGGGTGAATTTGTGACCAAAGCTCAACGGTTCGTCGCAACGTTGGCAATGATCCGATCAATCGCGCACAAGACCCCGGAATATTTAGAGGAGGCAATATACACTCGAACCTTTGTCAACTCATCTTGAACACCTTTTTAAAATTCTCAAATTTGAAGATAGCGCAATGCATCCATTCTATTCCTTTGGCCCTATCGAAACACGCCCATGTCTTGGAGAAACTCACCCGGCCCGAAGGGAACGTGAGGTCGAAGGCAAACTAGTGACTCGGACCGCTCGCTTTTTTCGATGGACACTCTCCTGGATGAATGTGGCGGAAGATGAGCTCTGTCTGCGTCTGGTCAAGAATAACGGTGCATTGACAACGAGGAACTGGGAGATGTCATATTAGCCCAAGTACACTCTACGACGCTATGAGCGCAATGAGGACGCGTTCTCACCCTCGACCCTTGTTGATGCCAGTCCTGCTCAGATTGGTGACCCCCACACGGACAGTAGGCTTATTCTCGACGATGAGGCGGAGTGGCTTGTATTCTCTTCGCTTACTTCACGACTCACTTCTCGAAGAAGTTTGTTAGGTATTAGATGGGACCATTGCTTTGCGAGGTGCGCCCACGCCGACTCACTCTCGCCTTTAGCTATTTTACATCCCGAATGAGGCGGCGATAGAGCAGTGGCGCACCGGATATACCCTCATGCAAATTATATTCACCTAGCAAATATGAACACGGGGTCGAAGTTGTTCCTCACCAAGAACAACTTGAACTACAGCGAGACCCTACCCGGCTCCTTGAACCCGTCACGATTATCATACGCGCAGCGTTCTTAATATCTCGTAGACTGAAGATTGATTAGCATTCGGAGAAGTTCGATATGTCCCTCATGGAAGAAGCACGTATATTGTAACCGTCCTCTCACAACAGACGACGCAATTTTTTTCTTTACTTCCGAGTACGGTTGTGGATAGATGTTCCAGAATCATTGTTCTAGGAAACCGCGCTACTGGACAGGGCCAAAGATCGCGGACACCTTTCGGTCTTGCTCTGTTTAGCGTGCGAATGCCTACAAAACGACTATTCAAACCTACCGCCAGAGCCTGTTCCTTATTCTCTTGCCACCTTCGCGTTGACGATCGTACCATCCAAAACTAAAGAGTTTCATACCTTCGAAAGCCAAGACTCACCGATTACAACCACAAGGTTTTGTGTGGAACGCTCTTGTCGATCTGTTGATATCTTCCAATGCCAGCGTTGGATGGTGGTACCCTCAAGGTGGGTTTCTAGCAGTGCAAGCGATAGTTGGAACGAAGGTGGTACTACGTCCCCAACGGGGCGGCCTTCTCACAATATCTCGATACATCAATAACCTGACATTTAATCTCCTACGTACCCCTCACTGCAAACGATTCTACTGTATTGATTGGCCTGTAATTGACCAGCCTGAGCCCACAGGCCCAGACCCGAATCAAGGGTCCAGTTCTAGGGTTTGAGCGACCAGACCGGATGCGGCAACTAAAACCTTTCCGCCGTTGTGGGAAACCCGTAGTGCACTTTGGTGGTGACGGCCCGAGCCTCTCAAACTTCTCCCATTCGGTTCGTACCAGGTAGCGAGTCGACACAAACTGCATAACTTAGTACAAAAGCATGACCGAGTTAAAATGTGTGTGATGCCCTCCTATGGTGCTGATCCACATGGAGCCTCGTATCAAATATCCACTGTGACATTTCACGGATCATTCACTCCTTTCGGCGCTCTAGTCATCGAACTTGGCAGGTCGTTCTCGAACATTGTCAACAATCCTCTTACGAGGATGGCGACGTTTCTTTACGGCGCAGGCACGCCGATCAACACCGATTGCACAGACTTTGGTTCTGGGAAGAAGCTGCGCGCTTTTAGTCTATCCCTGTTTCATCTCCGTAGATGACGGTGATCAGCATGGGAGGGAGCGCTGCGCCAGTGTTTCTTGAAATCTCCGGTGTCTTATCTCATTCGTACCACAATCCAAAAAAAAGGATTATAAAGCCCTTCTTGTGGCCCGCGATTACAGCCCTCTGTCCCCACTGCTCTGTGACGCTGGTCTTCGTCCACTTCTCGACATTTAAAACATCAATGGCCGAGTCCTCTGGATCACCAACCGCTTCCCGAGACGTCATCGGAGTGTAAGTTTGGTGGTACTGCAGTAGCGATTCACCTCATTGTCCCCTGATCACTTCGCAGAACTGCTCCTCTTGTGTGCTTGGTCTCGTTCTGTTGTCCACGTAACTGATATCCTCAACAATACCTGCAGCTTTTTGGTCGTCTGTTCAACTGGGCGCTCTAGGTGTTCTTTGCGTCCAGATTTGTACGATGCCTGTTCATCGAGACCTCAGCTGATTCCACTCACCCACCTTCAGACGTATATAGCTACAATTTTCCAAAAGATCCGTAAAATTTCTAGGTTGGTCTTGATATTACGCGGAAGATCTGCGATGCCAATGTGTACTCCGAGCAGTTTATTTCGTCTTCGTGTTGGAAACCGCCCAAACTGCGCTGACGGGGGCAGATGCCCATTATTGGTTTGTTGCTGGTTTTGGAGACGTGGAGCGCCTCAGGAAGTCCCATTTCGGCCCCATAGACGTTCCTATTATGACTTCAATTACTTCGTTCATCGTGCAAGGATATTTCTGTTATCGGATTTGGATACTAATGAGCAGAAGGCTGTCGTCGTGGATCTGTTGGATCATCGCTGTCGTATGTATTCCTGACCCTCCCCGCATATTCAGGCTCCCGACGTTTTCCTGAATACAGGCTGCAGTGACTCAAGCAGTCGCAGCGACGTGGCTGGGCATCGCAGTCAGCACTGTACACTGTTACCAAAACGTCTTATCTTACACAGCATTTAGTCGCTCATGGTTGAGAAGCACGCAGTTTCCAGGACAGCTGTATATGTACGCACACTCGTTTCAGTCGAATTGGCCATATCACCTCATACTTTTTCGCGTTAGTTATGGTCTATATCGAGTGCCATCGCAAACATTCTGATCGCAGTGGCAATGTCACTGCTGGTACGGGATCACCACGTCGGATCCTTTCGTACATTGACCTTTTTCACAGCTGAGAAGGGCGAGTGGCAAGTTCTCCAGCCTCGTATTAATTCGCGTAATACGGCTTACTGTTGAGACAAATACGCTCACTGGTACCTATTTCTCGGAACAGCCCACCTCAACGTGCATCTAACTTCTTGTTGAGCTAGCGTGGCTGTTACGACCCTTGTACTTTATCTCGCCTTCCCCGTGAGTCAGACCGAGATACGCCACGATCGCCACGATTCATCTTTTGACCCAATCACCTCGTCCACAGAATAAGCAATACTACTCATACACGTACGTTCTTTTGGTCCGTTTCTGTGCACTATTCCAGCTAATGTGAAAAAAGAGTTGATGTTATCGGGAAACTGTGAGCGACACATTATATACCATGTGCGGGCCTAAGCGCTGACAAATGTGTCAGGTACTCCAACACCCTCTTACAGCAGGTTCCATATCGATAGATACCTAGCAACCATTTTTCACACATAGGCGGCATTTGAATGGGTATTTCAGTGACCATGCCGAGTTTTCTTCCCACACAAACTAATTGAAGTAATTAAATAATGAATTTATATAACGTACTTATCATTTTCTGCGAAAGCCGTGAACGTGAGGTACTGACCTCAGGAATCAATCACACAGGACGGAAGTAAAAATATATATAGAAATCTCGTGTATTCGATGAGAGAAACAAACCCATAGCTGTACTAAATGTAAGTAAGGGGGCCAACATTGTGGCCAGCGACGTCCCATCACCTTCCGTTGTCGCCGTTGTCGCCAGCGCATGATTGTCCAGGGCTCCAGCCACTATATTCGTGTTCGCCTTGCATCGCCGTGGTTGCGGTCATAGTTGTTCTGTGGCAGTTGTGGTCATGATTATCGTCTTGCTGCCCTCGCCGTAGTGGCCTCACTGCCCGTCATTTGCAACTTATCATGGCAGGACATGCCCACTGTGTTGAATTGATATTGCAATGGGATTTCACGCAGCGTCGTGGCTGCTTGCGTGGCCGTGTTGTGATAGCACTGACGTGGCGTCATGACGAGTCTTGCACGCCGTGACAGGGTGACAGACTAGTGAAGGGTGTACGCGGCGGCCACATGCTTGCGTGTGGTGAAGCAATAACGATAGCGGTAAGGAAGGAGCGCAGCACAGCAGGTGTATCGTGATGGTCTTGCATGCCATAGTGGTGGCGATGGCGGAGGGGGGACGCAGTGGCCATGGCAAGGCGATGAGGACTTGAGCGGTGAGGCGAGACAATGAGAAAGGAAACAAAAAAAAAGGATATATCTTGAGCACTGGGCCAAAGCCCAGCTTGTCATCAAGCGCGTCTTTATGATGGTTGTTGAGGGAATAGTGTGGTAGGGGAAAAGGGAAGGAGGCAATGGTGGACGACAAAGGGCGGCATGGCCAACACGTTTGACAGGTGATGAAGCCGATGAGGGAGAGACGTGTAGCGGGAACCCGAAGCTGAAGTTGAAGACCGAGGACGTGCACAGCCCAGAAAAAAAATACAACTCACCTTTGACCCAGTGTCAAATTTGGGGGAAGGCTAATCTACCTGAAAGAGGGAGAGTGATGATGGTTCTAGGGTAGACAGTGAGCACATATGAGGAGATCGAGGATGGAGTGGGCAGGTGGTTGTGGTTGGGTTGGATGAGACGGCAACCATCCCAGGAGTATTTGTCAGCTGCCCCCCATGCTTGCCCCCCCGTAACATGGACAGGCCTTTCCTGCGCTACATCTCCAATAGCTCCATGACCTTGCACTGCGGTCTTGTCCCTAGATCTTTATATCCGCGTATGTATGGTATTTACGATGGAAAAAAGAGAATTTCCTCCCAGACCTCAGTTAGGCTCTGTGCACCATTTTCATGATTCTCCAATGTTCTACACTTTCACGTGCCCTTAGCAACTCAAGTGCAGAGCATTCCTGATAGAAGAAATTAAGCTTGCACGGTCCTGCAACATGCGAAGGCGTGCACGACCCTCTGCACTGAACGTCCCACTACGCAAAAGCAGATAACTATTCTATAACCCCAATTCTGTAAAATAACCTATTTCTAAATCATATTTCCCTTCACTTAATTATGAACCCCGCTCTTACGTTTCGGAAGTCCGCTTATGTATTCGAAATGACGGGTATCTATCGTTATGGAACCTGCTGTAGTGAGCCTCAACAATCGCATTTACTTCCGTGAACACCAACTACCCGAACATGGCGATAGCGTTTCCCTCGCTGTCTCAGATGGGGTTCGCGCTACCGCACTATCGTCGCCCCGTTCCGCCATACCTGAGTCACAGCCGCGGACGCCAACAAGTGATAATTTCCAGCTCTACACCATTGCCCGGATGGTAAATAAGGGCATAGACGACGACACCAGCACTAACTAGCCTCCGGTGAGTAGAATTTCCTGTTGCAGTTGCTATTGTACACCGACGTTTTTGAACGGTTCAGTTCTGCAGGAACGCGCAAGGGAATGTCGGCCAAGATGCGAGTGGGTGCGGGTGGATCCCACCGCCAGCGGAAAACACAGGCTGGCGTTCCGACCAGGACACGCGCGACACGCGACCTCCGAGCCTGAGGTAGCACTGGCAACGGATTTCTCTCTCTGCATCTGATTTTCGTCTCGGTCACTTTCCTTCTTATCTGTATTGTTGTCGAGGTTGCGTTCCAGGAAAAAGCACGAGCGCGTCGAGCCCAGTGTCGCTCGGGAAGGAATCAACACGCCAACTACATGTTTCGTCTCGACTTCCGGGTCACTGGCAGTTACTTCTATCGCCTTCGGCCCCGGTCCCACCTCTTTAGCCCCACCTGACCTACTATTGCGCATTCAACGAGTCCATAACGTTCATATTATACCTTACTTTACTCCGGCCTTGTTCAAGTTTCTTGACGACGCATAGATAAACGCGTCTGATACCTTTTGATTTCCGAAATGCTTGCTGCTCGGCTCTTACTTACAATTTATGATGAGATAGTAGAATAAATTGTCAGGACTTCAAGGAGGACTTATGATTTTGATTCTGTTCTCGAAGCCCTCCTGCGGTCAGCTTTCCCTATCTTCGCTCGCCCACTCCAAGTCCGTTCTAGCTCAGCGTACGCACTGGCAAGACCTGGACGAACTACTCTCCCAGTGTGTCAATGACGGACATGGAAGTTTGCCTCAGGTCGGTGGACCCATTCATGCGTCTCCTGCATAAGTAACGTATATACGCAGGCCCGGCTTAGAGAAGAACGCGACGACCTCATTTCACAAATTGAAATTCGAGGCTCCAACAGCTTTTGGACTTCTCTGTCGTTCGACACGCCGCCTCGTCTGGTCATGGTGCTGTCGTTATCACTGGCATAAACCGGGTGGGGCTCTGATATTCCGATCTTCACAACACGTCTCCCACCTTCATCTCAACCCCTGATGATTTCTACGACGGTGCGAGTGCATTAAAGGACAAGTTTCTGGACTCGCGACACAGATGACGACGGTGCGATGTGCTATTTCTTGGATCTCTACGTATCCCAACGCTGTCCGCACTCGCGATCTTCGGATCGACCTTCCATACTTCTTGAGGCACAACCCGACCTATCTCTTCCAACTGTGGGAGGCGAGATACTAGCAGTCCAGGCCCTCGATACCGAGGTGACAAGTCTTGTCTCAGAAGCCGCGACATGGGCCGCGGTCATCGATTTTTCCGTCATAGTTCAACATTGTCAGGTCCATTCCATCGACCGTTTATCTCCCCATTCCTCTTATCCGCTTATCATTTGGGTGATATTGTTTCCTTTCCCATCTCCTCGGATCTCGCTCTGCCTCAAGATTTCACGAGTACTGCAGTTTGCGGTTTTCTGTTGCGTCTTCTTTATCTTTCTCGTTACTTTTATTGAATACTGCCACTTTCTTACTTCGTGTCTGTCTGCGAGTATGCTGGTAATAATACATATTACACACTCGTCATGAACTTTCTCTCTCTCTCTTTTTCCATTTGATCGTAGCACTAAACGGGTGGCTCCGTGTCCGCGCCATGAAGCGTGTGTATGAGCTCGGTAACGGAAGGGATTGAAGAGAGGGATGGGGAGGAGTGCGACAAGCGTCAAAAAGAGTGAGTGCCGGGCCGACTAGATTGTGTCTAAAGTAAACCTTCAACATACAGGCTGGTCGCGAACAACTAACTTGGAACTATTCTGGCAGATGAGAGAACCCGAGCAACGTTAGACACAACAAGGATGCGTCGATGAAGGCAGACACATAGGAAGAAGAAAGAGAAAGACCACTAAGGTGCGCGAGGCCACAATCGTCCCTATCTAGTGAGAGTCAAACTCAACCCAAAATTCGTCCACTCGCTTTGTTCAACCAAGCAAGGCTAAAATGGTCTGCGGGCTGTCTCCGCCTTCGTCAATAGGAGGGCGAGAGGTCGTCGACCCAAATACGAGCGACAGGGCGGTATGACGCTGGACAAGATCAGTATCGTCGCTCACAGCACGTCCACAGCGCATGGATGAAGTTCCCGTATGGTCCAATCCCCAAAGCACAAATATTACTTGTGTTTTCTCTCTCCCTTTTGTCCCTCCGAGGCGGGTGGCTCCATCGTTTTCACGTGCTATCCAGCGCGTACATTAGTTCGAGGATTCAAACGGGGGGAGAGAGACAGACGACCAGAGGCTCGATTGAGGAGGTAAGGGGAAGGGTGGATAAGGCGGCGGCGAGTGTGGGCTAGGATCGGAACCAGGAAAGCGCGGAGCGTTGAGAGCATGCTGCGTCCGGGGCTTGAGTTGGGCTGCGTCCAAGCAGAAGCCAAGCAGGTGGTTAAGCAGTGACGAAAGCGTGGGGGAACGAGCGAGGAGGCCAAGCAGCGGTGTGAGAGCCTCGGGCGACGGCGCGATCGACTAGATCGAGTAAGAGTGAAAAGTGGAAAAATGGCGAGACGGCGTCAGGGTGTCGGGAAAAGGGTGAATGAGGACGTGGCTGAGCAAACGAGACGAGGAGGACGGACGGAAACTCCGAGATGAATGGATCTATGGAGTTCAACCAGGATGTTTTCAACTCACAACCTGGAGTAGCTGAGAGAAACCGCAAAAGGAAAACGGGGGATGACGACACGGCGCAGATACTGTACAGTGTTGCAGGGTCAACAGTAGTCAGTGGCCAAAATACACAAAATCATCTAAGCTCAAGCCTGCAAGTTAGGAGTCTTACTAGTAGGACAAAGGGCGATCTGATGGCGAGCTACGGGAGGGATGGGGACAGACATGGCAACACGACATAGGGTAAGGGAGAACAAATGAAAGTGAGGACTTAGTTTCACTGTGCATGGAAGGGAAATTGGTCTATTGTAATTGTCATGACCCGGAGCCGGAGTAGATTCATTACTCACGTAACTTTCCCACGCGCCACTTTCCTTTTTTATCATAACTTCGGCTGGCGCGCCATTCGGCCCAAGCTGTCATGACTAAGCAGAATATGCGATTCCAAAAATGGTCTGACCGGGGTCAACTGACCCGGATGACCCGGCTGACTATGACCCATTTGACTCTTGAGTCAGGCTGACCTGTACACACTGAAATTTATTGTGCGGTGCGCGGTGAAGAAGCTATTTATGCACAACACAACCTCGCTCTTTTCGTGTCATGAAGTAACGTTGGTTACACAGTGACCACTGCCTCTGGTTATCTTTGGTGGCAGTTCTGGAGTCCCATCGACCGGGCTAGGACAGACTCCGAGAATATTGGCAGTACCTTTCCGGCCTTCCATACTAGTGCTTCATTATTATGCCGTTTGATACACATGTTCAAGGCATGTGGTGTATTTTTCAGAGGGTTTCGAATACCCAAATACTGGTCGTTGTGTGACTCACATCTTTCCCTAGCCCCCGATAGCCAAGCCTATAGCCCACTGGCAACTCATCATCTCACTTAGCATTCCGATTCTCATGTGTTTACTGTAAACATGGCTGACCTACTAGGTAAGTCCCTCATACCCTCCCAGCCTTTCCGGACCCGTCCTGTGTCTCAACTAATCGCTTACAGAATCTATGTCTGTACACGAAATCGATTCCTCCATCGTGGATTGTCAACAAATTCTCGCCATAATACCTCTTTCGGATCCTCTTCGCATTTCCTACCTTCTTTTCCTGGCCTCAAGGAAACTCTTACAACACACGCAGTCAAATCAAAAGGAAGACCTCGACAAGTCGATTTTCCATTCGATTGAATCGATCCTCCTCGCACCCCATTTGTGGCTAGAATGCAAATCACTTATCTTTCCAGCAGTGTTAATCCTTGCCAACGCACTTCTCGCGCGCTCGATAGCGTCCAACCAACCAGAGGATGCTATTTTTGCAACTAAATACCTCCGCCATCTCCGAGACCAGCCTCACGCAACCCTCGGGTTCCCGCGCCATGCGGTCACAACGTTACTCTTGAGCGCATTGGCATTTCTGGTGAAGTTGGAAGACAGCAACGTAGTGCAAAACATAGAGGAGATGACAGTCCTCTTCCACGAACTCCTCACCTCGGATGCGTCCGAAGGCGAGGTCACTCCCTCCAGCACACTCCTTGCCGGAATTTATTATTCATATTCCCATCTGTGGACCCTAGATCAACCATTAACTCAAGTTATTGAGTGCCTGCGACTGGCGAAGATGCGCAAACCAGAACCGCGACTCGTTCAATCCAACCTTGCCTTTTGTCTCTGCGTTCGCTATAGTATGACTCATGTGAACGATGATTATGAGGAGGCTGCGTCCATCATAGATGAATTGATTGCCTCCAGTTCCCCCGGAGACCTTCAGGACGAACGCGTAGCCATAGTTCAAGAGTTTGTGGCAGCATTGGCGATGCTCCGATCGATGATTCACCGTACCCCGGAATACTCAGAGGAGGCAATGTATCGCGCTTCTGTCATTATCAGCTCAGATCCTGTCGGGCATCATTTTCGTCCTTGGTTAAATAGTTACTGGGAATCCATCGCGGAGGACCGTTTTGGTTACTTTGGTCCCATTGAAGGCCACGAAACACGTCCCAGGATGTCTCAGCCAAAGCCAGTGGCGTACATTGGGGACTCTGTACATGGCGCGGAAGTCGTTCGGATGGTCGAGAACATAGAGCTTCTTGAAGGACTTCTCTCTGGGATCCGCAATAACGACATAACGAACATCGATGAAGCTCTCGAATTGGGCCGAACCATATTTACTTCATCTATTCCAATGCATCCGCTTGCGTCGTCACTTTTCGAAGCATTCGGAGATTTGCTCTTTGAAGCATTCGAGCGCACAAAGAAGATCGAGTACCTTAACGAGTCGATTAGCACACGCCGTCAACTTCAAGTTTTTGGGCGCCCGTCACTGCAGTCCGTGCGCGTCAGGTCAACCCGGAGGCTTGCCGCCACTTTGCTCACCCGCTTCCTAGTTGTGGAATCCCTTCCAAGTAATCGTTCGCAAGACCTGGATGAAGCGCTGCGACTACTCTCCCAGTGTGCCAACGACAGAGATGAGAACTTTCCCGATCGATTCCGTTTTGCATGCTATTGGGCATCTCTTTCGCGACTTAACAGACACCACACCGTCTCCACAGCGTACGAGACCGCTGTCTCACTGATGCAATACACCCCGTTATTTGCACCAACTTTGCAGCTACAGCACGCCACTCTCGCAAATCCGGATACTGTCCATCATCATGATAGGCTTCCATTAGACTATGCCTCGTATCAGGTCGACCTGCGTCAACTCGAGGAGGCGATTGTGACTCTCGAAAGAGGGAGAGCCATACTCTGGTCCGAGATGCGTCACCTACGTACTTCGATCGAACAACTTCAGCGGGCACACCCACAATTAGCTCACAGGTTTGCAGCAGTCAACCGAGACCTTGAGGAGCTCACCAAGTCCATCCCACCGAGCCACAAATTAAGCGTCGATGATGGCGCAACTGACGATGCCAGGGCGGTGGACCCATTCGGTCGTTTCCTGCTGAAGCAACGTAGTCTTTTGAAAGAACGCGACAACCTCATTTTGCAAATCCAAGCCTTGCCGGGCTTCCAAACCTTTCTGACATCTCCGTCATTCGACACACTTCGTTCTGCCGCCTCATCTGGTCCTGTCATCATCATTAACCACTCCCAATGGCGCTCTGACATCCTGATCCTTCTTCACGACGCGTCCCCCTCCCTCATCCCAACCCCTGATGATTTCTACGATCGTGCGACCGCATTAAAGGACAAGTTATTGGACTCGCGAAACCGATACGGTCTCGATTCAGGTCATTACGACCAAACTCTAGCCTTTGTCCTGGTGGAGCTCTACGAGCTCGTTGGAAAACATGTCATCGACAGACTCCGTGAGCTGAAAGTACCCGAGCAGTCCCGGATCTGGTGGTGCCCGACATCCGTCTTTTGCTCCCTCCCTCTTCATGCCATGGGCCCAATCCCATCCGATGACGGCGAGATGCGGTATTTCTTGGATCTCTACATCTGCTCCTATACCCCAACTCTGTCCGCACTCATCCAATCTCGTAATCGTGATTCCGGTTCGCGATCTTTGGACCGACCTTCCCTACTTCTTGTCGCACAGCCTGATCCAACAATTCCAACTGTGGGAGGCGAGATCAAAGTTGTTCGGTCTCTCGATACCGAAGTGACGAGTCTCTTCTCAGAGGCCGCGACACCCGCCACAGTCATCGACGGCTTCCGTCACCACCGATTTGTTCACTTCGCGTGTCACGGTACACTCCAGGCTGGCAAACCATTCGAGGCCGGATTCGAACTTCACGGAGGCGAGCGCCTGACGCTCCTCAAAATCGTACGCTCGGATCTGCCCACTGCCGAATTCGCATTTCTCTCTGCTTGTCACACAGCTGAGGTGACAGAAGGGAGTATTGTTGACGAGGGACTTCACCTTGCGGCGGCGGTACAGTACTGCGGGTTCCGCAGTGTGGTCGGGACCATGTGGGCGATGGCGGACGTAGATGGACGGGACCTGGCGAAACAGTTTTACAAGGCGTTATTCTCTACTTCGGAAGGAGAACAGGGGATACCAAATCACGAGAGATCTGCGAAAGCGCTCAGGTTCGCGGTGCAGAAGCTACGGAGAAAGAGACGGATGACGTTGGAGAGATGGGTGAATTTCGTTCATTATGGTGCGTGACCGGGGGTCGTCGGTGAGTATTCGGGTTTGTTTGAACATGGCCTTCGAGCTTACTTCCTGTCCGCAGCAGTGCGCGTCGTCATTTTCGATGCTGGTCTCACTGGCAGTACGATACTTCGTCCTCTGGGTATTTTCCCTTGCTTACAATTCCTTTGTTCTTGGATCTTTTTGTCTCCGAGTCTCTTCGCGATCCGTGTTGCTTCGACTCCCGCTTCCCTCCAGTTTCTCATACAATCCATCACCTTCTCGTGACGTCTCTAATGTTTCCCTTTTGTGTCCACTGCTTTCGTGTTTTTCACGCCGGGTCTCTACTTTTCCTGCTTACATCCACTGTGCGTAGATACGGGCTGACATGTATTCATGACTTGTGCATCGTCAGTACCACCGTTACTCGTCTATTACTTGAAGTCGGTTCAAAAGGACGGATGCTCTAAGCTTGAAGATTGCGACGCGATCGCATTCGCCATTCGCCACCACTTTCACCTTTATCACTGCACTTCTGAGCTTCGAAATTGTTCTGGATAACTTACTGCAGCGAGTATAGTGATAGACAAGAGGAAGCGTAGATAGTAGTAATGGAAAAAAGAATAGGAATAACGATCAAGACGGACACGGACACGGAGACAGACATGGACGCGAACGCAGACGGAAGTCGTTAACGCATGTCATCTCCCATTTCATAAGCGAGCCTAGGTGTTATGCATAGGGCCTAGGAATCGGGAAGCTAAGTAATATATCGTTTCGGGCTCAGCGGGGACATAGTCCTTACATCACCTATGCTGAAAAATCCCTCCTCGTGTTCTTTGTGACCCCGCGCGATACCAGTGGCTCCATCGTTTGAATGTACTAAGCAGCGCGTTCTTGTGTCCTGTGAAAGAGATGATTCGAAAAGAGGGATGGACTCGAATGAGGAAAGAATGGGAGAAGTAGAGAAGGTAGGTGCGAGTGTAGGTAGGGATCAACAAGGCAGAAAGCCTTCTGCGTCCGGGGCTTGAGTGGGGTGGCCATCCGAACGGAAGCCGGACAGACGATTAAATGGAGACAGAGGCGTGTGGCGACGGGCGAGGAAGCCGAGCAGCGGCGCATTGTAGTGCGAAGGTGCGAGCCACTAGACCGAGTGAGAATGGGAGTGAAGTTGGAAAAGTAGAGAGGGGGCGGTTGCGGAGACGGATGCGAGCGTCGGGTGTTTTGGAATTATGACGAGTGAAACGCAGACCAGGACGATGGACAGGCACTTTGCTACTTACGGATTTGCGGAGTTCAGCTAGGGTGCCTTCAACTTGGGTCCTGGCATGGCATGGCCGAGAGAGTCGCACAAGAAGAATAGGGAATGGTGACGCCGCAGCGGGGATATATTCGGGTAGAGTCAGGTGAGCTTAGGTGCTTTGGTACATTTTTAACCGATGGCAAAAAGTGCACCAAAGCACCTAATCTCATTTCTAGTAGTCGAAGGGAGGTCAGAAGACCAAAGGAAAAGGGCAAGACAATGCTGCGCAATATTATCGTATGACGGCCCCGAACACGTGCATTACAGTACTGTAGTTTCACGCACCGGAGCTTGCACCGGAGCGAAACTTTGAAAGGGAACCACGTCTTCATCCTACGGAATGAACTTGAAGCTATGAAGGGTCGACTGATGTGAACCTCGACGACGGGGATACTGTACTCTCACCGCCGCAAAACAACTCAAAACACCACTGCAGAAACGTTGGCACCTCGCAACCTTCTAAAGTAGTGGCACATGTCCTACCTGGCCCGACCCTCTCATGAATTCAAGTTAACCTCGTGTCAGGTCCAGCTGACCTGCTGCAGGGTTGATGTTGTCTTTGGTGGTGGTTCGCGGGTTGTTATCATGGGCTAGGACAGACGCCCACGGTCGTTGTGGCTTGTAACTGGTAACTTCTTAAACGTGCGCAAAACGATGTGTGTTGGCCTTTCCCAGCGTGTTACCAGTCCGTGGTCGTCAAAGCGGAACCCATTTGTGACCCGTACCTTTCCTTCGCCCCAAATAGCCCAACTTGTCGCTTCATCGACCTGTGGTTTACGTTCCGATTCTCGAGAGTTTGGGATGGCCGACCTACTAGGTAAGTCATTGCACCCTCTCAACTGTTCCATGCCTGTACTGTACGAACGGTCTCTCAATGAATTGTCCACAGGAGAGATTCCCGGTTCGGCCACCAAGCGACGCCTCGACGAGGCAGTTCTTCGTTTGACCAAATCGATACTCCTCCAACCCCCTTCGTCGCTAGAACACGGTCAGACGACCCCTCAAGCTTTGTTCGCCCTCGCACAGGCACTTCTCACCCGCTCGAATGTGTCCAAACAGCCCAGAGATGCCATTTTCGCAGCTACATTCCTTCTCCACCTTCGGGGCCAGCCTCAGGGAGCGTTCGGAGTCCCGCCCCATCGCGTCACATCATCGCTCTTGGATGCGTTGGTCCTTCAAGTGAGGTTCAAAGCTGGGAACGTGATGAAGAACATTAGGGAGGTGGCAGTGCTTTACTGCGAACTCCTTGCCTCGGATGCACTTGAAAGTGATACAACTCGCTGCATCCTACTCATATGTGAAGTGGTCTTGTCCAATATCCGTCCAGGGGTCCCGGGTCAACCATTGGACGAAGTTGTCGATTGCCTGCAAACTGCAAGGAGGCACAAACCCGATCTACGCGTGGCTTGCTACACCCTCGCCTTTTCTCTTTGTGTTCGCTATTGCATGACCTTTGCGGATGGTGATTATGAGGAGGCTACATCACTCTATGATGAAATCATCACTTCTGGAGACAGTCAGGATACATTCGCACCGCTAGCTGTACAGCAGGTTACAGCGCTAGCGATGTTCCGATCGAAGACGCACCAGACCCCGGAATATTTCGAGGAAGCAATATATCGCGCTCGTGACTTTTCCAGCTCATCTCCTAGCAGTGTTCCACCACTTCTTCGTACTGCTGTCAATGAGGCCTTGCGAGATACCAAAAAGGAACGTTTCCGTTACTTCGGTTCCATAGAAGGTCTCGGACCGCGTTCCGGAGGTTTGCCGCTATCCCAGCAACTGGCGTTAGAAAAAGGTAACACTCTTGAAGCCGATCGGATGAGCAAGAAGGTGCAGCTCCTTGAAGGACTCCTCTCCGAGTTTCACAGTAACAACATAACGGATGTCGAAGGAGCTATTGAAAAAGGCCGGACGATCCTTGCTTCGTCTGCTCCAAGTGATCGGTATGCATATTGCCTTCTTTCATTATTTGGCCCGATCCTCTTCGAAGGATTCAAACGCACAAAGAATATCGAGTACCTCGATGAATCGATTGGCGCATATCGTCGAATTCTTGAATATCCGGGCGCAAGAAACTTCCGCCCCTTGACACATAGTTTACTCGCCCTGGCTTTGCTCACTCGTTCTGTGTGTTTTCCGGGTCACCGTATGCAAGACCTGAATGAAGGGATGGAGTTATTCTCCCAGTGTGCGAACGACAGACATGCAAGCTTGACTCATCGATTCCGCTGTGCGTGCTTGTGGGCTTCTTTTGCGCGGCTTCACTGTCACCCCTCCCTATCAACTGCGTATGAGAGCGCTATGTCGTCAATGCAAAACAATCTGCTTTTTGCACCAACTTTGCAGCTACAACATGCCACTCTCGCCGAGTCATCTGACGTCTTTCATGTGATGCCACTGGAATATGCCTCGTATCAGGTCGACCGGCGTCAACACTTGGAAGCTATTGTAACTCTTGAAAGAGGGAGAGCCCTGCTTTGGTCAGAAATGCGTCACCTTCGTGCGCCGATCGATCAACTTCTGCAGGCACACCCACAATTAGCACACAAGTTTGCAGCCATCAACCGAGACCTCGAGGAACTCACCAAGTCCGTCCCTCCGAGCCACGAATTAAGCATCGATGATGGCGCAGCAGATGGCCTCAGGGCGGTGGACCCGTTCGGTCGTCTCCTGCTGAAGCAACGCAAGCTGTTGAAGGAACGCGACGACCTCATTACGCAAATTCAAGCCTTGCCGGGATTCGACAACTTTCCGACGTCTCCATCGTTCGACGCACTTCGTTCTGCCGCCTCATCTGGTCCTGTCATCATCATAAACCACTCCTTTTGGCGTTCCGACATTCTGATCCTTCTTCACAACACGCCTCCCTCCCTCATCTCAACCCCTCGTGATTTCTACGACCGTGCAAGCGCATTAAAGGGCAAGCTGTTGGACTCGCGACAAAAATACGGGCTCGACTCAAGTCATTACGATGAGACCCTTGCTTTTGTCCTCGCGGAGCTCTACAAACTCGTTGGAAAACCCGTGATTGACCGACTCCGTCAGCTGAAAGTACCAGAACAGTCCCGGATCTGGTGGTGTCCGACATCCGTCTTTTGTTCCCTTCCTCTCCATGCCATGGGTCCAATCCCATCCGATGATGGCGAGATGCGCTATTTCCTGGACCTCTACATCTGCTCCTATACCCCGACGCTGTCAGCGCTCATCCAATCTCGTAATCGTGACTCCGGTTCGCGATCTTCGGATCGACCTTCCCTACTTCTTGTCGCACAGCCTCACCCGTCTCTTCCAACTGCGGGGAGCGAGATCCAAGTCGTCCAGTCTCTCGATACCGAGGTGACAAGTCTCATCTCGAAAGCCGCGACACCGGCCGCAGTCGTCGACTGCTTCCGTCATCACCAATTTGTTCACTTTACTTGTCATGGTACACTGGAACCTGGCAAACCATTCGAGGCCGGATTCGAACTTTACGGGGGCGAGCGTCTGACGCTCCTCGAGATCGTGCGCTCGGATCTGCCCACTGCCGAATCCGCATTTCTCTCTGCTTGTCACACAGCTGAGGTGACAGAAGGGAGCATCGTTGACGAGGGACTGCACCTCGCCGCGGCGGTACAGTACTGCGGGTTCCGCAGCGTGATCGGGACTATGTGGGCGATGGCGGACGTAGATGGACCGGACCTGGCGAAACAGTTTTACAAGGCATTGTTCTCTACTTCGGAAGGAGAACAGGGGATACCGTATCACGAGAGATCTGCGAAAGCGCTCCGGTTCGCGGTGAAGAAGCTACGGAGGAAAAGACGGATGACGCTGGAGAGATGGGTGAATTTCGTTCATTATGGTGCGTGACTGGGGATCATATGTGAGTAGTTGGATTTGGATTCGTTGAATATGACGATCGTGCTTACTGCCTGTCCGTTACAGCGTACCGGCTGGCCAGGTAAACCTGAAACACTTTTTGCGCACATTCTGTTCTTTCCCGCACCGCTCTGGCAGACCGGACTTAGGCTTCCCGCGCTTCGACCGATTCTGCTTTACGACCTCGCTTGGTTGCTCTCTGGACACCATTCTAAGTTTAGGTCTGTTTCTGTGCTTACTTGTATAAATGCCTTCTGTATCTACTCCCTTTCACTAGTTAATTTAGTTCTCCCCCTCAGGACTTCAGAGATCTTAGGGACCAGGTAACATCGTTCCGCGCGTTCTCCAGCGTGCCGCACCCTCGCGTGCCCTTAGCAACTTCAGAAGGACGTTTCCCCAGTCTAGGCGAACCCCTATGCGAAGTTACGTATGCCTGCACAACCGCCGGCGCTGCTTCACGCCTCCCTGAACCCAGGGCAGCTCGGGTTGTTCGGGCAGTGTCCCGACGCGCAGAGGCAACCCAGTTCGTCACCGTAACAGTGCGCATCGTCGTTCTCGATGCCGGTACTTTTGTCTTTGACATTCTACAATTCCTTGATCTTTTTTTTTGTCGCCCCTCACGATCCCGTGTTGCCTCCGCTCCCCCTACACTCCAAAGACGTCTGTACTGTTTCCCTCATAGCTCGCTGTTCCTGTTCTTCCGCGGTTTATGTTCTCCACGACACTCTCTCCACTTTCCCTACTTACCTCTATTGTGCTTAGATTACTGGCATATATTTAAGGCCTGCGGATCCGTTTCTGAATATCATCATCACTGCTACCGGTCTCTGTTGTTCAAAGTCGGATCAAAAGAAGGGACACTCTAAGCTTGAAAATTGCAACGCTCTTGCCTTCGTCAAATTGTTGTCCCCTTATCGTTCCACTCCTGAGCGTAGGTATCGTTCCCGTTAACTTACACGAATAGTACCTGCGTCTCAAAGTCTTTCCTCGTGTCCTTTGTGATCGTGCGCGGGACGGGAGGCTCCATTGTCTGTACCTGCTATGCAGCGCGTTCGGTGACGAGAGACGACTCAAAGGGATGGGATCGAGTGAGATAAGCGGCAGAAACTAGATCTCTGAAGGAAGGAGCAGATGTAAATGCAGTTGGGGACAAAGAAGGCACGGAGCATCGAGAGTGTGCGTCCGGGACTTCAAGTTGAGTGAGGTCGCACCTGAGCAGAGTGGGACAGATGGTTGAATGGAGACGGAGGCATGTGTGGCGACGCGTGAGCGACTGGTCCGAGTGAGAATGAGCGAGAACTCGGGAAGATAGCGAGGTGACGTTGAAAAAAACGAATGCGAGCGTCTTCTTAACCCCGTGTCATCTGCCAATCACAACGTCGCAAACAACAAAAAGCCGACGCTGGTGCCGATCGCCCCGGTGTAGCACGGCCACGCCGCGCTCAAGAAACGCGGGTGGCCATCATGGCGCGGTGGGACGACCGGCACCGTCGTGCTCGACTGGAGAGACGTCCAGCCGCGACGGCGGTAGTCGAGTACGAACTTGAGCACGCCGTGGCGGTCGGGGAGGCGGAACGAGGCTCTGTACAACCCAGGCTTGCCCGAGACGGGGAGGAGCGCGGTGCGGACGTGCGGGTCGAGTATGGTGAACTCGACCTGGAAGTCGTGCAGCCCAGAGTAGGGCGCTCATCCGCTCTTGGGATCGTACTGAGATATGTGGGCCTCAAATGCCTGTGGAACGACGTGTCAGGTCAGAGGCGACATTGGAATCTAGTGAAGACGCACGATGTTTTCGTTGATGGTGTAGTGTTCGCGTGGTTCGGTCTCGTTCACGAGGTGATACGTTATGCTGTCGATGCGAAGCACAAGTTTCTCGTCCAGGCTGCTACGTCGCGTGCAAACTGCGCGCTTCTGAACTTCCTCTGCAAAAAAAATAGGGGAGCTGCGGTGAGTGGAGGAAGTGGACCCACGCACGGTAGAAGCGGCTTGTTCGCATATTCGTCGGAAAATAGCTCGACGCCGCCAACCTAGGTAATGCGTGCGCTGTCGCGGGTCTGGAAACCAGTCACGATGCACAAAGAACTGCTCCCCCAGAGCCCCTCTCCGCCGCGTTCGGCATAATTGAACACATCAGCACTTGCGTCCGAGTCGGCGTCGGAGGCGAAGCTCTCGGCTGGCGCGTGAAGGATGGGAACAAGTAGGGGATTGTTGCCATGCGCGAAGGGAATACCGGAGAACCATATGGGAGGCGTGTTGGGAGTCAATAATGGATACGCTGGAAGTACGGAAACGGGGATGACGCCTGGGGGCGTGTCCCGTGCGAGAAAATGGGAGATGAGAGGGGTCTCGGGGGGCGGGAGGATCAGGGAAAACTCTGAGGCGAGGGTAAAGATGGGGGTCTGCTTCGAGGAGAGAGCGACAATAAGGTTCGTGCCCGCGTTGAGGGTAGTGACGAGGGATTGAGGAGTGACGCGTGACGTCCTGAGCAAAAGCTGGAAGAGTTCAGAGAAGACTCTTGTGTCTAGAACAAAGATAATTATATGATTAAAGCTCTCGTCTTCAATAATAATACGTGGTGTCTCTGCCTTGGGGACACGAAAGGTCAGGCCATAGCCTTGCTCTGAACACTAGTGAGTGGTACTGGCTTATCATGTGGGTTAGTTATTCAGGGCTCACTTTCAAGGTTGTCAAAGATAGTGAAGTTGTCACGGCTTAAGTGAGGTTGGAGCAATACGAGTACCGAGTCGCCAGTACTCGACCTTGCCCGTACGGCAGAAAAAAGACTGAATAGCGAGAGGCAGACTGAGCCAAGAGACGGTAACATGCTCGTGTATGTGCCCGACAAAGGTAGTGAAGATGAGGATGAAGGCGGAGGCCAAGTGTGTTGACAAGTCGCTACCCAGGGGTTCCACGCAGCGCTGAGGATAGCGAATGGGCGTCGGAGGTTTCAGAACTAAGACCAGTGAGACGTGGACGAGGACGATGGACAAACACTCACGGACTTGCGGAGTTCAACTTGAACTAGGATGCCTCCAACCCAGCCCCGGGCCCTAGCGTGGCCAAACGAAGAGAATCGCATAAGGAATGTCAACACGGCGCAGATTATTCGGACAGAGTCAACGACCCAAAAATCAAGCCAAAAAGATACGAAAATACCTAAGCTCATGCCTCTAACTTGAATATTGACACAGAAAAGGTAGGGAACAGGGCTGGGACGACAAAGACACGGAAGACGGAGACGTGGCGACTTGGACGTGAAACAGTCGAAGAGAGGCCAAATGGAACAATGAACAAAGGGGTTTTGTAGCTAATGGCTGGGTCAGTGGACAAGGCGAGGCACGAGGTGATCAGTTCAGAACGAAAATGGAGAGCGTGAGTTCGAACTTGCAGCCGGACGAATTTGGGAACAATTTGTCGAAAATACAAGCTCAAGCACGGAATAATTGACAGACGACTGTTCCAGTTTGGTGCAGCATAACTGTGAGTCTGCACCCTCTCACTAAGTTTTGCGATGCTGAGTGACCCGGGCTGGGCCACTCAAAAGATCGTCTACACACAAACTCGTGTAGATTCGACGGCGCTTTACATCTTGTGCGTGTTTCGGAGGTTAGAGTGACAGGGAATAAGTGGAGTGAGCATGCAATTTAAGAATTCATGTACCCACGCAGTACTAATGCTAGTGCTAGTGATACTGCACTGCAGCATTCCGAACACCCCCATGGCTATCAAGGCGTTGTACAGGCCGGGAACAACAGGACCGCTTGCCATCGCTCCAGGTCAAATACTCGCCCCGCAGAATCATGCTCGGAAGCGCGCATACGTCCAGACGACCGTGCCTGTACCCCTCGGGTTGAAACGTTGAAATTTCAGACTTGAAGCTTCCAAGCCTTCCATCACTCTATTCATTCTTCGTCGCGCCACACATCCCCCGGATACTTGCACGCTTGTCTCAGCCCATCCGCCCGCATGTGTGCGTGGTCTTGCGCCAGGTCGGCTTCACCTGGGCGGGATCCCCAGGAGGATCAGGACACAGCTTGGGCGGGATTGCTCGGTCCTGTGAAGGGAAGCACGCGAAGTTACCCATATTCGACCAATTTCTTTCCCCAACTGTGCTCATCACGGAGGCGCTTTTCCGCTCACACAGGGGACCAGAACAGGCACAAGGATACTATAGCAGGAGCGCTCGAGATTGCCGTGGCATTCACGAGTTATTTGCGGTGTTGCTACATTCCGCGCCAGATGGGAATGAGACGCAGCCTTGTTCATTTTTAACATCGCAGTGACCGATACCCCTCTGCGAACTACCTACGGCGATTCCTATTGAATGAAATGACAATACAGTAGTCTGGGGATGGATCTACGTGTGAACTCGAAGCGTGGATGGCGGTCTCCGAGTCGCTTGCGCTCTGCGGGTGAGTCCTGTAGCCGTCGCGCTTGAGCCAGTGCAAGGGGCTAGTTTGGGAGTTTTTTTTTTTGACGGGCTAGCTGAGAACCGAATTGATAATACATACCGCCAACCAGGGGGATCATCCAGCGCTTGCAGTGACCATTTTAATAATAACTTAGTATGGATGAAGAAAAACGGGCTTCGTTATGGGAGACGGCCATGAGGACGATGAGGTGGTTGTTTGTTGATCGCTTCGAAATGAACACCCCGTCACGGTGGTTCAGTGTTGCGCTAGTCGACAATGGTGCTCGATAGGCGGGTCGCGACTTTACTCGACCGACTAAGACGGCTAGTGTTGCCATATTGAATGAGAAGCGTCTACGTAACACATCACATATTTAGGAATTGTGCCTTGAGGTTTAAGTTAGTCGCCTTTAGTCGCAGACGTTAGGCGGTCGCCAAGTCGGATTAGTCAGCCCGACTGGCACAACACTGTGGCCACTGGCAAGGAAGGGTACTGTACTTGGTACTGTACCAAGGATTCTCAATCTCACTAGGCTTGTCGAATGGTTCGTCGGCGGAAAAATGCGACGACTTCCATTTTCGTCTGGCTGAGCCCCTTCGTACCTTTGACGGATGCTTTGAGTGGCTCGACGAGCCGGCTCATTGGCAGCTGGAGCCAGCTCAATTGGGAATGGCTCAACTCGGCTCATCATTTTTTTGGACCAGCTGCGCATTTGTTAGGAAAGTGGTGTGATCGAATTATTGGTCAAAACCTCGGACTCTTTTCTTTCAGGCCGCTCCGTCGAGATGATACAGTAAGGCCGCCGAACCTGTCAAGCGGCAAGGTATGACGGCCTTTGTCTGGGCCGATTAATTCAGGTTGTTCGTTAAAAGTCAAGGGTTGCATGTCTATGATGACCCTGCCCACTTATCTCGCTTCTCACCATGCCCACTTCTCTCAGTTCAGAGAAGGACCACTCGTCTAACAAGGAAGACAGCGTCGATGTTGTTGCAAGCCTTCCCGGAGATGAGAATGCGTCCATTCATCCTATAGATCCAAGGGTCTTCAAGAGAGCTACCCTCAAAATCGATTTCTATCTTATCCCAATCATTAGCATGATTTGTGAGTTCTCTCCTTTATACGACTCCTTGGTTATCTCTCATCTCTCTCATTTTAAGATCTTTTGTCTTTCCTAGTGAGTGCTCTTGCAATATGTCACTTTTGAGCGTTCGAACAGTCGCACAACTCCAGGATAGATCGTATGTCGCCCTCTTTCAATTTGTCCTCATTTCTGATGAGAAAAATTTAAGAAACGTTGGTAATGCTCGAGTTGCCGGACTAACAACGAACCTCCATATGTCCGCAAAAGAATTCTCAATTGCTCTGACCGTTACTGTGTACGTCCTCTGACCCTCGTCACTAATCCTTGACTAGCTTGACTGATCACCAAAAGTGTCCCATACATTCTGATGGAGCTACCAATGAACTTGGTCATGAAGCGTCTTGGTGCGAATGTGACCATTCCCGTTATGGTCATTCTCTGGGGGGTCGTCTGCGCCTGCCAAGGTACGTTCCTCCGCGCTGCAGTAGTTCTCTGTGCTCACTACTCGCTGTAGGTGCCGTGCATTCCTACCGCGGTCTTCTCGTCTGCCGTTTCTTCCTTGGCGTTTTCGAAGGTATGGTCTATCGGCGCTTGCCAACCCTCATCTGATCCTATCGACGTCTCATCCCTCAGGCGGTCTTCCCTCCGGTATCACGCTTCTACTTTCCAGTTTTTACAAGCGCCACGCCTTGCAGCTCCGCATCGCCATGATGTTCAGCGTTACCTCACTCGCTGGTGCATTCTCTGGTCTTCTTGCTTATGGAATTCAAAACCTTGATGGTAAACACGGAATTGCTGGTTGGCAGTGGATTTTCATTGTGGTTCGTCCTCTACCTCGGGTTGTTCGTTGTATGTTCTGACCACGTGACTCAGGAGGGGGTCTTCACGGTGGCTTTTGGACTCGCTGCTCTTTTTCTCGTACCTGCTTCGCCAAAGAGCATCAAGTTACTGACAAAAGTGGAGCGAGATACCTATTGCTGTGACCTTGCTCATGACTGGAGTGGGGACGCTGACACTGATGGCACCTTTGAAGAGACATTCAGTTGGAGCGAAGTCGCAAGCGTGTTCACGGATGCTCCCCACGTCCTTATCCTTGCTTTCCCCACGTTTTTCGCCGGCGCAGCTGTGAGATATTTTAATTTCGCTCTCTCTTTTATACAAGCATTGACTGGTTATTCGTTAGCTTTATGGTCTCGCTAACTTGTATTCATTCTCGTTGTTCTCCAATTTAGCTCATAAACTGACTCACCCGCCACTAGCATACCTACCATTGTCAATGCACTGGGACACTCTCCTAACCGCACGCAATTGTTGACGGTGCGCCCATTTCAACCACCAAGGGTCTTTTATCTCACGCGTTGTTACTAGGTGCCGCCGTATGCCTGCTCCTTCGTTTTTAGCATCGTTTCTGCGTACCTCAGTGATAAATACAAGTGTCGCGGCCTGACGGCTACTGTCTGCGCACTTATCGCTGCTATTGGTTACGCCATGTTTCTTGGTACGTCTCATCGCCCAGTCCCGCCGTTTGGAGAATAATAACCCGATATTTTTTGTTGTTCATTTCCGTAGCCTCGGACGACAAAAACATAAGATACGGCGCGCTCTTTCTACAGATTACCGGCGGTTACGGCTCGGCGCCCTGCTTCTTAGCGTGGAATGCGAATAATGTGCAGCCTCACTACCGCCGCGCGACTGCCATCGCAATTGCTTTTGCGTCGGGCACTGTCGGCGCCATTGTGTCCCCCTGGCTGTTCGCAGGTGTTTCACGCTTTAAGAGTACAACCAGTATCAACCTTGCCTTCTCACTTACTGCGGCGGCAATTTCCATGGGGATGGTCGTATACTTCAGGGCCCGCAACGCAGAGAAACGGAGGGAAGTACAGCGGTTACTAGAGACCTACGGTGATGGGACCGGAGTGGGCGGGTGGGACTCACCCGCAGAGCGCAAGCGACTTGGAGACCGCCATCCCCGGTTCGAGTTCACAATGTAAACTCGTCGTTCGATTTCGCCCAAGGGAATTGTCGTAGATAATATTTCAAATTCGGGGATGATACCCACGGATTGTAGGAGGACAAGCAATAAATCATAGATACCACGGCGCTGTCGAGTGTTCCTGCCTTCCTTGTGAAGTGCTCTCTTTGCCCCGCTATCGGAAAAACCTCTCCAATGGGCCTCCATGTTGAACGTAGTCCCTGACATCGCGTACGAGAAAGGTCCTCTGTTGAACATGGTGCTTCGCGCTCTTCCCTCGTACGGGCGATCAC
Source organism: Lactarius hatsudake (assembly GCA_024734325.1). Taxonomy (NCBI): domain Eukaryota; kingdom Fungi; phylum Basidiomycota; class Agaricomycetes; order Russulales; family Russulaceae; genus Lactarius; species Lactarius hatsudake. The sequence continues at coordinate 73,660 of JANSJP010000052.1, forward strand.
GTTGGTCAACACGCACTGCAAAAGGCGTTAGGGGGTGAAACGAGGATGAATACCAAGAGATGAATGAAACGTGAGCAGTACGGTTGTGGTCAAGAACACGTGCCAGACTGCCAGTGCACAAACTAACGCGCAATAACTTGAACGAGCGGGGGATCATCCGAGTCGATCATCGATCATATGATACTGAGGGCCAAGTGACTGCGTTTTCGACTAGAGCAGAAGGTAGCGAAATGCTTGCTTGCCTCTTTCAGTGTCTCTATCGAATAAATAAACACTGTTGCATTGGCTCCAGACGTGATCCATGGTACTAAATATGTCTTTCAAGTGCGCCTGCGCAAACTTGAAGGCAACCCAGAAGCTTACGCGTGACCGGAAATTATGATTCACAGCTCCGTTGATATTGAAGCAACAACCATGAGACGTAAGTGAACATCCTCACACCCTCTGCCTCTTGCTCGAGGTCGACCGTGCGTGACGGAGTCCGCATACCGTTTCTCGCTCAACACCTTCTGCTCGGCGCGCAGTCAATCGCGCTCCTTCTCCTCTGCCTTTGCTCGCTCTGCAAGCGAGGCCGCGCGAGCGATGATCGAGTTGTGGCAGCCGCCCGAGTCGATCCCCGCGCGTGGGCTGTTCTTGTCCAGATTATGCATCGAGAGCTTCTTTGGGTCCTGGCCTGCGGCTAGAAGCTGATAAGGCTCGACGAACGGCGGTGGCAGGTCTGGGTCGTCACCGCAAGCGCGCGAGTCGACCGGCAGCGGGTCGCACGGTAGACTGGGTATCAAAATTTCCCATTTTCTGTCGGTCACACAGCAAAAAGCAACATAGACGGAGGAATCCACTGAGTAGACTCAGGTCGTCCACTGCTGAATGTAGGCGTTAAAACTCTGAAGCTGAAAGTGAGGTGAAGTCGTGGAAAGTTCGCTGGGGCTGGCTGTCAACTCTCAAGATATTCGCAGCTCCACCTCAGAACGTGCCCACATTTCCCTCCTTCAACTTGAACTCCCTCCGCATTCGCCTTTCCGCATCGGATATGACGCCGATTGCGCTTTCGCAAACGGGTATCGCGCCCGCGCCCCTGAGCACACAGGAGCACGAAGAAAGGGGTGCGCAGAATGCACAGGCCAAGCGAGAGGCCAAGCTCATCTGTAGAAACCTGTTACTCCTGTTTATCGCATTACCTTCCGTATATCTTACGTGTAATCAAATATGCGAGAACGACCATGCAACGTTACCAATCTGGAGAATTCGGCAATTTCGGTTGATTTCATACCACTGATTCCGTCAATATATTGTGAGCCCTCACTAGGCCTCACTCTCTACGCTTCTCACATCACACTCACCGTCTCCAACTGACCCACAAAAAACCAAAAAAACTGTAGCAACACTGCGAGACACATCACTGCGGAGCGAAGAAAGAAAGAGAACACATCTCATTGGTACAGCGTCCTACGTTCAAATGTACTACTTCATCATCGCACACACACACATAATCCGCTGAAAAACTCGCACCCAGTAAAGAACCCAAATCGGAACAAGCAAGGTCAAAGTCGACGAAGTCGACACCTTGTGACTTAAGGCCGTTTGATTGTGGTTCCCTCAGGCTGTTGCCGTATATATACAGTAGCTGGAACGGACGCCATATTCGTGTGTGTTTCCTTAGTGCCACGCTTACATATTTGCTGATACGCGTACTCAAGCGCTCAAGCTCAAGGTGCGATGTTCTTGATGCGTGTCTACGTTTCTGTGGCACACATCGCATACACGACTGGACTCTCACCACAACAATATTTTGAACCTTCATACTGCTTCACGGGACTATTGCCAGCGTAGCTTGTCCGACTCAAATTCATTGGTTTACACCACTCTGGCGCAAGGCCACCTGAAGCAGGGTTACGTGTCCTATCCGTATGCCCGCCCCTCTCATGAATTATTAACCTCCTGTTATGTCGAATCGACCTGTTTCCCGTCAGGCTCAGGCTGGTGTTATCGGTGGTGGGTATTCCTGGCCTGTTACCTTGGGCTTGGACAGACGCCCATAACCCGCCGTGAGAATACAGGGTGCGCAAGAGGCTGCGTTGTGTTGTGCGTCTTTCCGTACTTCTATTTGATACGCGTGTGCAAGGCGTGGCTAGTAATACCCTACTCCTGGTCGTCGTAAAGGGACCCATCTGTGACTCACCTCATTCTTTCACTCGAACCCTCGCTTACATTCCCATTACAAGCATGGTCGATGTACTAGGTAAGTCCCCGAACCTCTCAGCCTTTCCTGGCCTGTCCCGTACCATCTCTATCTCAACTAATCGTTGACAGGGTCTATCCATGAAATCGATTCCTTCATCACACAATCCCAGCACTTGCTCTCAGTGTTGCCTCGATCTCATCCTCTTCACCATACCTGCGTCTATAGTCTAGCTACGGCGCGAGTCGATCGCTATCAGCTGTCAGATCAAAAGGATGACCTCGACAAGGCAATTCTTCATTTCACCGAAGCGATACTCCTCCAACCCTGGTCTTGGCCAGAACCAGAATCCAAACCAAATATTCTCCTGATTTTTCTCGGTCTCGCCATCACACTTTATGGACGCTCGAATGACTTCAATCAGCCCGAAGATGCCACTTACTCAGCCAAATATCTCCGCCATCTTCGAGATCAACCCCTTGAAATATTCGGCCCGGCGTTCCCGCGCTCTCTGATTACATTACCGCTCGTGGACGCATTGGCCGTTCAAGTGAGGTTGGAAACTGGGAACGTGATGCAGAACATTGGGGAGATGGCAGTCCTCTGTCGTGAGCTCCTCACTCCTGACTCGGATGTGTCTGGAGTCGACACTACTCACCGTGTCAGACGCATTTGTGCATCAGTCCATTCTAAAATCAGTATGGGGGTCCCGGATCAGCCATTAGATCAACTTATTGAGTGCCTGCGAGTAGCAAGGATGCACAACCTATATCTGCGCGAGGTTTCCTTCGCCCTTGTTACTTGTTACTTGTCTCTTTATTCGCTATTCTATGACTTTCGTGGATGATGACTATGAACAGGCAGCTGTTATCATAGACGAAATCCTCACCTCCCCCGGAGACAAGCAGGATGACGTCGTGGCCGGTGCTCAACAGTTGGCGATGATGTTGGCGATGACTAGATCGAGAGCGCACGAGACCCCCGAATATTCAGAGGAGGCAATATATCGCGCGCGCAGCTTTCTCGACTCATATTCTGTCGAAGAAGATCATGATGCTTTTCGTCCTGTTGTCAATTCTATCTTGGAAGACATCGCGATGCAACGTTTCCGTTACTTCGGTTCCATCGGACGCATGGAAGAGCTTTCCGGCAATTCACAGTTGTCTCGGTTAATAACGACCTCTTTGGAGAATGACGGCTATGGTCCTGAACTCGATAGGCGAAGGAGGGGAATCGAACTTTTTGGGGGACTCCTCTCGAGGGGCGAAGCGCACTTGCTTCCTCTGCTGCACGTGATCCGTATGCGTTTGGCTTTTACGCACTATTTGGCGCCGTCCTCTTTGAGGTATTCAATCGCACAAAGAAGATCGAGTACCTTGACGAGTCGATCAGCACACGCCGCCGAGTTCTCGAAGACCCGTCCGCACGGCACATCCGCTTGTTGACACGTGGTCAGCTTTACCTGTCTTTGCTCATACGCTTCCGGTCTTTTCCAGGTCACCGTACACAAGACCTAGATGAAGCTCTGGAACTCCTCTCCCAGTGCACCGAAGACGGACAGGACGAGCTTTCCTGGTCGACTCCAGCATGCATGCACGTGGGCCTTCTTCGGACGGGCCTTCCATCACCTCTCCACTTCAACTGCATATGAGAGTGCTATGTCGTCGATGCAAAAAGCTCTGCTTCTTGCACCAACTTTACAGCTACAACATGCCACTCTCGTCACGACGTCCGACGATTCCCGTAGTATGCCGCTGGACTATGCTTCGTATCTGGTCGACCAGGGTCAGCTCGAGGAAGCGGTCAAGACCCTTGAAAAAGGGAGAGCCTTACTATGGTCCGAGATGCGTCACCTTCGTGCTTCAAATGATTAACTCCTGCAGGCAGACCCGGATTTAGGGTACAATTTTGCGGCGGTCAACAGAGACCTTGAAGAGCTCACCAAGTCTATCCCTCCGAGCCTCGATTTGAACATGGATAAAGGCGGAGCCGACGATCTTAGAGCAGTGGATCCGTTCGGCCGTCTCCTGCTGAAGCAACGTAGGTTTTTGGAGGAAAGTAACATGCTCATTTCGAAAATTCAAGCCTTGCCGGGCTTCGACAGCTTCGTGAAACCACTGTCGTTCGACACACTCCGTACTGCCGCCTCATCTGGTCCTGTCGTCATCATAAACCACACCATATGGCGCTCTGACATTCTGATCCTTCTTCGCAACACGTCTCCCTCCCTCATTCCAACCCCTCGTGATTTCTATGACCGTGCGACCGCTTTAAGGGACAAGTTATTGGACTCGCGAAGTCGATATGGTCTCGATTCAGACCATTACGACCAAACTCTAGCCATTGTTCTCGCAGAGCTCTACGAGCTCGTTGGAAAACCCGTCATCGACAGATTTCACCAACTAAACGTACCAGAACAGTCTCGGATCTGGTGGTGCTCGACTATCCGTCTTTTGCTCCCTTCCTCTCCATGCCATGGGTCCAATCCCATCCGATGATGGCGAGATGCGCTATTTCCTGGATCTCTACATCTGCTCCTATACCCTGACGCTGTCAGCGCTCATCCAATCTCGTAATCGTGGTTTCGGTTCGCGATCATCGGATCGACCTTCCCTACTTCTTGTAGCACAGCCTCACCCGTCCCTTCCAACTGTGGGAGGCGAGATCCAAGTCGTCCAGTCTCTCGATACCGAGGTGACAAGTCTCCTCTCAGAGGCCACGACACCAGCCGCAGTCGTCGACGGCTTCCGTCACCACCAATTTGTTCACTTTGCTTGTCATGGTACACTGGAAGCTGGCAAACCATTCAAGGCCGGATTCGAACTTTACGGGGGCAAGCGTCTGACGCTCCTCGAGATCGTGCGCTCGGAACTACCCGCTGCTGAATTCGCATTTCTCTCTGCTTGTCACACAGCCGAGGTGACTGAAGGGAGCATTGTTGACGAGGGACTGCACCTCGTGGCCGCGGTACAGTACTGCGGGTTCCGCAGTGTTGTTGGGACCATGTGGGCGATGACGGACGTAGATGGACGGGACTTGGCGAAACATTTTTACAAGGCGTTGTTCTCTACTTCGGAAGGAGAACAGGGGGTATGGTATCACGAGAGATCCGCGAAAGCGCTCCGATTTGCGGTAAAGAAGCTGCGGAGGAAGAAACGGATGACGCTGGAGAGATGGGTGAATTTCGTTCATATGGTGCGTGACCGGCGGTCGTCTGTGAGTAGTTGGATTTGTTGAATATGACTCTCGTGCTTACTGCTTGTCCGTAACAGTGTGCGTCGTCACTCTCGGTGCCAGCCCCAGCACTCGTCCTTGGTATTTTCCCTCCGAATCGCTTGAGTGCCACTCACCTACAGTTGCTTTGTCCTCGGGTCATTTTCTTTTGTCTCTCTTTATGCTCCTGATTCCCGCTTCCCTCCTGTTCCTGTTGGAGTTTTGCTTACCCTTTCTCTGACACGACGTTTATACTATTTCCCCTTTTGCGTTCGTTGCCACTGCTCGTGTTCTCATGCGTTCGATGTTTTTCATGACGATGCCCTTACTTCTACTGTACTTACTGATCGGCATATATTTAAGGCTTTGCGATCCGTCATAGAATATCATACTAATACCACTGCCCTTTCGTAAGCTTCATTGTTCTGTCTCTCAGCTTTAATATTGTTCTCGCCATTAGCAGCAGTCTCGAATCGTTTCCGCAACCTTGGCACACTTGTCATCATGTGCATCCCGCGGCTGCCCTATCAACTTTGAATGTCTCAGTCATGACTTCATCAGTGATCGAGTGATCATCGATCATCGTTGAGAGAACATTCTAGTACACAGACGATAGTACACAGATGACTGTTGCATAACTGTGGTACGTCCCCAACTGGGCGGAATCCTGCGGATACATATAACTTGACATTTTACGAGTGGTTAAAATGACGATCCTACCTTCACTAAGATGTCCTGGCACAAAGCCTCTCTGAAGACGCCGTGGTATCCAAGGAAAGACGGCTCTATTTCAAAATAATACGGCGCTTACCAATATATGTGAAATATTATTGGCGCTTACGCGTCGTTCGCTACCATTACAGGACAATTTCATACAACCAACTAATCGGATTCACTGCGTGCAAAGCAGGGTTTTCAGACCAATAAAACCCATAGAAAACCCTATGGAGTGTTAAACATAACCACTTATCAAGGGTTTTTTTAGGGTTTTCTAAGGGTTTTATTGGTCGGAAAACTCTGCTTTGCACGCAGTGATTGGTGGAAACCCTTCTGACTCACACGTGATAGATTCTGAGCCGAGATTAGTCAGCGTATAAAGATCATCTGATGCCTACGCGTCACCGTCAAGAAAACATATTTAGTCTGCCAGCTACTGTTTTACGAAAATACACAAGTTTCTCGCTCCCCTCTCGCCGTGACACTCAGCTCGACAAGCGAGCGATATCGCGAGAATATTTTCTCATTAACAACACAGCTTTCAAACCTAGGTGCTATATAGCTACGCTCTGGGAAGGCCACCTCTGACCGCCGCTATCCCATTTCGCTCAATTCCACTTTACTCTGTCCAACTCCCAAATCACAGCGTGGTATGGATCTCAACCCTCCTGATATGACGGGTGGAGATGCCCAAATACCCCCGCTTGAAGCCCTAGGCGACGGCGCTGTCACAAGAGGCGTTCACTGCTATTCAAACCGCGCTACACAACGTCGATCAGAGAATTAGCGCGGCAGAGAGTAGTAGCATGACGTCGCAAAACTTACAGAATATTATACAGTCTGCCTTTTCTAATGCACACTTCACTATCGACGCGGGCGCGCTTCCTACGCAGACACCTGCTTATTTCAACCCCCCGGAGATTAAACTATCCCCATTCTGTGGGAAGGATACTGAGAATGTTCGTATCTGGATAGGCGTGACCGAAGACGCCCTGTATGCAAGTGGACTACCTCGCGATAAATGGACCTGTTACGTGGCTCTTATGCTCCGCGACGCGGCCTTGCTCTGGTACTATGCGAAGAGGATGGCCAATAATGACCGAGCGCCGCACTGGGACGATTTGCGACAGGCCATGCTTGACTACTGGGACGATCCTGCCCGCATTGATGAGTTGCGTCTGTGTCTGGACAGGATCACGTACCGCGGTAGCATCTCCGACTATGTACGCCTCTTCCAAGGGGTGGAGATTCAGATCCCTGCGGACGCGATGCCTCTCGAAGTCCGGAAGCACAAATTCTTGGGGAACCTCCCGAACGAGCTGGTGGTGGAACTCGATCAGCAAAGTCAATCTGCCAGTGACATGGAAAGTGTCTACTTGGCCGCGCGCCGCTGGGAAAGCTGTTACAGGGTGGCTCGGGGAGTGGATCACTTCTACCCGGGACGCTCTAAGAACCGAAGGTCGCGTAGGGACGCGCCCGCACCTTCCATCTATCAGAACTCCCACGATGCCGACGCTCCCACTCCCACTCCTACGACGGCACCTCCAGGACCCACGACAGTCAGGGATTCGAGGTCACGTGGCCAACGCCCGCCGCGACAATAACTGCCCCCAGCCCGAGTTTGGGTATCTAGCACAGGAGTACCGAAAAACCTCACGACGTACCATCCCAAGGCAGCAAAAGACCACCAGGTCACACGTCGAGCACACACCATGGATTTGAAAAAAAAGACCAGTTACACCATTTCGAAGAAGCAGGAGAATGCGCCTAGGGCGCTACGGTCTCGGTTCCCAAACAACCTTCGGTATCGGTATGGCCAATTATATGTTTCTCTTTTATTTTCGTTTTGTTTCCGCCCACGCGTACTGCATTACCATGTTGCGCCCGACCGATTTTCTGATTTGTGTATACGTACTGTAAATGACGCAGTAAATACGTCAAACCTACGATACAGAATGCCTGAGTCCCGTTTGGTAAATAGATCAAAAGGCTCCGAGTCAGTCAAAATTGTACTCTTATCTTCGCGTGTGCTCGAATATAGCTCGATTTCCCGTGTTCTGCCCCAGCGCGAGTCTCATAATCGCACCTTAAACGTCTAAACACCGACGGTGTCAAAAGGGGAAAAGGGGAATAGCACTTCGAGCCTCCTTTAATGGGTACGGCCCCATAGACGCGTCATGGCAACTCGGCCTGAACCTGATGACGACGCCCGACGGCATTGTATTGGGAGACAGCGTATCCCTCTAGAGGTACTCATATACGAGGTTGGAGTATGACCACCGAAAGCAAACCTCCCGGTGGACGCGCTGGCCTCGGCCTTCTCTATTTTTGAAAAAAATCTCAGCCTTCGTTCCATAGAGCCATCTTTGACACCAGAGCTGAGTCCGGCCACATTACAACCCACAAGGCTCGTCTAACTAGCGAACGCGCACATCTCCCAGATTCGAGCTTGGGGATATTAATTGGCGCTCAGCGCGCAACGATGCCAGAATTCGCCCAATTCACCCTGATGACCGGAGGGATACCCCATGTCTTGCGTACTAAGTCAGTATGAATTGGAGGAAGCTGGTCACATCCAATGCGACTCGCTGCTGGGACGCGCTTGGCTCAAGAAGTATGAGGCGGGATCCTCCTGCGTTTTGCGATAGTCTGAGGGACCCAGGGTGGAGCAGTGGGCCACTATCAAAAGACATTGGTCGAAAGACCATCTGCGCACAAATTCGGGTAGATTTGACGGTGCTTTACATCTTGTGCAGCAGCCATACTGGATTTTGGGAGGTTACAGTAATGGGAGAATGAGCGTCCGGTTCGAGAACTCATGATGTAAGTATCCGCACACTGACCCCATGCCGCCAAACCTACAGTACACCGTGGCATTCCGAACGCGTACTCCCACGGCTGTCAAGGGTGTCCGGGGACATCAGGACACCGCTCGCCATTATTCCATGATGAGGTCTCCCCGGTCAAATACTCCACCCGCAGAATCCTGTGCTCGGAGGCGCGCACACGATCCAGATGACCGCGTGCCTGTACCCCTCGAGGGTTGAAATCATTGAAATTTGAAATTTCCAAGCCTTCCATCATTCTTCTTCGTCGCGCCACTCATCCCTCAGACACTTGATCCGTCCACATGTATGGGTGGTGTTGCGCCAGGTAGGCTTCACCTGAGTGGAATTCCCCAGAGGATCAGGACATAGCTTGGGCGCGATCGCTCGGTCCTGTGAAGGGGAAGCGCGCGAAGTTCCATGCTCAACGGATTTCATTCCTCCTTTTCTGCTCACACAGTCAGAGGACAAGGACAGGCACAAGGATAACAGAGAGCGCTCGAGATTGCCATGGCATTCACGAGTTATTTGCTGTGCTGCTACGATCGCCAAATGGGAATGAGAAGACGCAGCCTGGTCCGGTTTTAACATCGCGGTGATCGATACCCCTCTGCGAATCTGAAATATTACCTACGGCGATTCCTTTTGGCAAAATAAAACGACAATAGTCTGGCGATGGATCTACGTCGTGAACTCAAACCGCGGATGACGGTCTCCGAGTCGCTTGCGCTCTACGGGTGAGTCCCATCCCCCCAGTCCAGTCCCATCCCCGTGCATTTGCAGTAGTCGCTGTACCTCCCTCCGCTTCTCCGCGTTGCGAACCCTGAAGTATATGAGAATTCCCACGGAAGATGCCGCTGTCCCAAGTGAGAAAGCAAGGTTGATACGGGTCGCCGTCTCAAAACGTGGAGGGTCGTTGAACAGCCAAGTAGACATAATACCGCCCAGGTTGGCTCCCGTAGAACCAATTGCAATTGCAGTCGCACGGCGGTAGTGAGGCTGCACGTTATTCGAATTCCATGTTGTGAGGCAAGGTGACGCGGCGTAACTGCCGATAATTTGTAGATAGAGCGCGGCATAGTTGGTCTTTTCGTTGTTTGAGCCTACGTAAATGATAGTGCCTCAGGTATCATTCCTTCAAACAGCAGGACAGGCGATGAGACGCACCAAGAAAGATTGCGTAACCACCAGCAGCAATGAGTGCGCAGACAGTAGCCATCACGCCGCGATTCTTGTACTTGTCACAGAAGTACGCAGAAACGATGCTGAAAACGAAGGAGCAGGCGTACGGCGGCACCTGGTAACCATGTGTGAGATATGACAAACCCTTGGTGGCTGAAATGAACGCACTGTCAGCAATTGCGAGTAGTAGGGAGGATGTCCTAGCGCATTAACAATGGTAGGTATGCTGCGTGACAAATGAGTCAGTTTATGAGCGAAATCGGAGAGGGCACGGTGAATGAATACAAGTAAGCGAGACCATAGATCTAGAAAACGATCAATCAATGCCTGTATGAAAAATGGAGCTACGCCGCGATAACTCACCGTTGCGCCGGCGAAAAAAAAAGGGAAAAAAAGCACAAGAACGTGGGGCGCATCCGTGACCGCACTTGCGACTTCGCTCCAACTGAATACCTCTTGATAGGTCCCATCAGTGTCAGCATCGCCACTCCAGTCGAGAACAAGTTCACGGCAATATGCCTCGCGTTCCTCTTCCGTGAGAAACTTAATGCTCTGTGGTGAAGCAGGTACGATGAAAACAGTGGCGAGTCCAAAAGCCACGGTGAAGGCTCCCTCCTGAGTCACGTGGTCAGAAGACACAACGAACGAACAAGCGAGGTAGACGGCGAACCACAATGAAGATCCACTGCCAGCCAACAATTCCGTGTTTTCCATCAAGGTTTCGAATCCCGTAAGCAAGAAGACCAGAGAATGCACCAGCAAGTGAGGTAACGCTGAACATCATGGCGAAGCGGAGCTGCATGGCGTGGCGCTTGTAAAAACTGGAAAGTAGAAGCGTGATACCGGTGAAAAGGCCGCCTTATGGATGAGGCATTGACATGATCAGAGAGGGTTGGCAGGTGTCAATGGACCATACCTTCAAGAACGCCGAGGAAGAAACGGCAGACGAGAAGACCGTGGTAGGAATGCACGGCACCTACAACGAGCAGTGAACACCGAGAACTATTGGTGGACTACATTGCGGAGGAACGTACCTTGGCAGGCGCAGACGACCCCCCAGAGAATGACCATGACGGGAAGGGTCACATTCGCACCAAGACGCTTCATGATTAAGTTCATCGGTAGCTGCATTAGAATATATGGGATACTTTCGATGGTCGGTTAAGGATTGGTGACGGGCGTTAGAAGGCGTACTAAGTGGTGGTCAGAGCAATCGAGAATTGTTTTGAGGACATATGAAGGCTCGTCGTCAGCCCAGCAACTCGAGCATTACCGATGTTCCTTTTTTCTTGTCAGAAACGAGAATAAGATTGAAAAGAGCGGACGTACGTTCTATCCTAGAGTCGTATGACTGTATAAACGCTCTAGGTGAAAAACTACAGGAGTGCTCACGAGAAAAGACAAAAGATCTTAAAAATAAGAGTGATGAGAGATAGGTAAGGAGTAAAATAAGGGAGAGAACTCACAAAACATGCCAACAATAGGGATAAGATAGAAGTCGATTTTGAGGGTAGCTCTCCGAAGGACTTTTGGGTCTATAGGATGAATGGGCGCGTTCTCATCTCCGGGAATGTTTGTAACAACATCGACGCTGGACTCCTTATTAGACGAGTGGACCTTCTCAGATCTGAGCGAAGCAGGCATGGCGAGAAGCAAGACGCTTGGGTCATCTTGAACCTGCAACTCTTAAATCCATCCCTCTGACAGGCGCTGTCAGGCAGGACGGCCTGACGAACCAAGGTTGTCACTTACGAGTTCCGTGACTCAATACAGTTTTCCGGATTCGGATCGTCCCGCATCAAAATTTCGGGAATTGGCCCACGTAATTACTTCGACCTTGGCGCTTGGCAGTTATCATGTACGGTCCAACTTGGTGCAAAAAAAGCACCAACGCTTTCTAGAGCTTTACGGTAAATAACGCCGTTTCGAAACTGGCATGCACGTACTCATAGACGACTCGGATATCCCGTCCTTTGCCGATTCTCCAGGGTGAGCCAAGGGGTGAGCGCTGTGAACCGTCGCGTTTGAGCCCACTGCAAGGGACTAGCTTGGGTTTGGGGCTAGCGGGAACTGAAATTGATAAGACCATACTGTTTGGGCCATGCAGGCAGGGGATCATCCAGCGCTTGCGACCATTTTCATATGTATGAAGAAAATGGGCTTCGTTATGGGTGACGGCCATGAAAACGATGAAGTGGTTGTTTGTTGAACGCTTGGAAGATTTGATCACGACATGAACCCCCTGTGGTTTTCCTGTTCCCGATCACCACTTCCATCCCATCCTTGTCACCCATGACGAGTCCACGTTTTGTCAAAATGACAACCGCGAAACAGTGTGGCAACTTGTGAGCTAGAAGGGTGCCGCAACGTCAGGGCGAGGTGGTACCATGGACCTCAATTGACATATGGCAAGCCAACTTACCTCTGTTTCCATTAAAAATTTCATCTTTTCTCCGCTTTCCGTCACTGCATTCACTCCAGCCCATTCCTGTACTCGCCCCCTGTTTTTTTTCGGCCTGCACCGAATAATACTCCGACCTCGCTTCGCTCACTCCGCATACGCGTGCTCAAGCTCAGGGTGCGATGTGCTGGCATTTCCCAGCTTGCTACCAGTATGGTTAACGTCTTAGGTTACAGTAAGTAGTGATACCCTTTCGGTCTTTCCGGGCCTGTCCCCTAACCAACTCTGTGTCAGCATCTATATTGATTCGTCCATCTTTCTATACCGTCTTGATCTAATCTTCTTCGCCTTTTCTCTGTTCTTGGCTATAGACGCAGTATACGCATACCGTTAAATAAAATCAAACGGAAGATCTCGACAAATCAAATTTCTTTTAACCAAATCAACCGTGTTCAAGCTACAAATGGGTTGTAAAGAATATTTGTTCTCCTCGCTCTCGCGCTCTCCAATCGCTCGATAGTGCCGTTTTCGCAACCAAATACCTCCGCCATATTCGAGAGATGTCATTCTCGCCACGTCCGAGGACACTCGTAGGGTGCCACTAGACTATTCCTCGTATCAAGTCAACCTGCAACAATTCGAGGGAAGTGGTTGTGGCTTTTGAAAGAGTGAGATTCTACTTCGGTCTGAGATGCGTCGTCACCTTCATGCTTCAATCGATCAACTTCTGCGGGCGGACCCACAATTAGGACACAGGTTTGCAGTGATCGACCGAAGCTTTGAGGAGCTCACCAAGTACATCACCAAGCCACAAATTACGCATCGTTGGTGGCGGAGCCGACGACCTCAGAGCGGTGGTCCCGATCGGTGGTCGTCTCCTGCTAAAGCAACGTAGCCAGTTGAAGGAACGCGACGGGCTCATTTCGCGAAATTCAAGCCTTGCCGAGTTTCGACAGTTTTCTGACATCTCCACAGTTCGATGTATTCCGTTCTGCCGCCAACTTGAACAGCTGACGGCCCTCAGTATTCGATGTTCCCCCGCTCGTTGTCTCGCTCCCCTTCAAGTTTTCGTTGCGCGTTTGTGCACGTGTTCTTGGCCACCACCTCGGATCGCAGTACGACCCATTGACGCAGCACTGCTCACGTTGTATTCATCTCTTGGTATTCATCTCCGTTTCACCCCCTAACACCATTTGCAGTGCGTGTTGACCTATGTGATCGCACGTATAAGGGAAGAGCGCGAAGTACCATGCTCAACAGAGGATCATTCCAGAGGATCTTTCTTACATGCGATGTCAGGGACTACGTTCACCATGGAGGTATTTTTCCGACAACACGATCAGGGGACTAAAGAGAGCACTGGCACAAGGAAGGCAGGAACACTCGACACCGCCGTCGTATTCATGATTTATTTCGCTGCTAACGATCCAGGCTGCATCTTCTGGTTCGTTTATGACATCACAGTGAAATATCCCCGGATTTGAAATATTATCTACGGCAACTCCCTTGGGCGAAATCGAACGTCTACATTGTGAACTCGAACCGCGGATGGCGGTCTCCGAGTCGCTTGCGCTCTGCGGGTGAGTCCCACCCGCCCGTTTTAGTCCCGTCACCGTAGGTCTCTAGTAACCGCTGGACCTCCCTCCGTTTCTCTGCGTTGCGAACCCTGAAGTATACGACCATCCCCACGGAAGATGCCGCCGCCGCAAGTGAGAAGGCAAGGTTGATACTGGTTGTCCTCTTAAAGCGTGGAGCATCGGTGAACAGCCAGGGGGAAACGATGGCGCCGGCGATGCCCGACACAAAAGAGATTGCAATGGCAGTCGCGCGGCGGTAGTGAGGCTGCACATTGTTCGCATTCCACGTTAAGAGGCAGGGCCCCAAGCTGTAACTGCCGGTAATCTGCAGATAGAGCGCCCCGTAGCTTACGTTTTTGTTGTTCGAGCCTACGGGAATGAACGACAAACAATAGTGAGTGCATCATGTTACTATTCTCCCAACGGCGGGACAGGGCGATGAGACGTACCGAGAAACATGGCGTAACCAATAGCAGCGATAAGTGCGCAGATAGTAGACGTAAAGCCGCGACACTTGTATTTATCACTGAAGTACGCAGAAACGATGCTAAAAACGAAGGAGCAGGCATACGGCGGCACCTGGTAACGATGTGTGAGACAATAGAGAGACATGGTGGTTGAAATGAGCGCACCGTCAACAATTGCGTGCGGTTAGGAGAATGTCCCAGCGCGTTAACAATGGTAGGTGTGCTGCGTGGCAGGTGAGTCAGTTTATGGGCAAGACCGGAGAGGACACGAGAATGAATACAAGTTAGCGAGGCCATAGACCTATCAATCAATCAATGCCCGTATGAGAGATGGAGCATACTGCTGATATCTCACCGTTGCGCCGGCGAAAAACGTGGGCAAGGCAAGCATAAGGACATGGGGCGCATCCGTGAACACGCTTGCGACTTCGCTCCAACTGAATACTTCTTGATAGGTGCCATCGGTGTCAGCGTCGCCACTCCAGTCGTGAGCAAGGTCACGGCAGTATGTCTCCCGCTCCACTTTTGTCAGTAACTTGATGTTCTTTGGCGAAGCAGGTACGAAAAAGAGAGTGGCGACTCCAAAAGCGACCGTGAAGACCCCCTCCTGAGTCACATAGTCAGAAAACAAGCGAGCGAGCGAGCGAAACTCGCAACGGGCAGCCGTAGACGAGGTAGACGACGAACCACAATGAAGATCCACTGCCAGCCAGCAATTCCGTGTTTGCCATCAAGGTTTCGAATTCCGTAAGCAAGTAGACCAGAGAAGGCACCGGTGAGTGAGGCAACGCTAAACATCAAGGCACAGCGAAGCTGCAAAGCGTGGCGCTTGTAAAAGTTGGAAAACAGAAGTGTGATACCGGGGGAAAGACCGCCTAAGGGATGAGACATCCGTTGGGATCGGATGAGTGCTGGCAAGTACCAATAGATCATACCTTCGAGAGCGCCAAGGAAGAAACGGCAGACGAGAAGACCGCGGTAGGAATGCACGGCACCTACCACTCGCGGTGAGTACCGAGAACTGCGATGCAGAGGAACGTACCTTGGCAGGCACAGACGACCCCCCAGAGAATGACCATGACGGGAAGGGTCACATTCGCACCAAGACGCTTCATGACTAAGTTCATCGGTAGCTCCATTAGAAGGTATGGGACACTGTTGGTGATCAACCAAGGATTGGTGACGAGAGTCGGAAGACGTACAAAGTGACGGTCAGAGCAATTGAGAATTCTTTTGCGGACATATGGAGGCTCGTCGTCAGCCCGGCAACTCGAGCATTACCAATGTTCCTTTTTTCTCTCTTCAGAGACGAGAACAAATTGAAAAGAGCGGACATACGTTCTATCCTAGAGTTGTGCGACTGTTCGAACGTTCAAAAGTGAAAGATTGCGGGAGTACTCACTAGGAAAGACAAAAAAACTTAAAACGAGAGAGATGAGAGATAACTAAGGAGTGATATAAAAGATAGAGCTCACAAAACATGCTAGCGATTGGGATAATATAGAAATCAATTTTGAGGGTAGCTCTTCTGAGGACCTTTGGATCTATAGGATGAATGGACGCGTTCTCATCTCCGGGAATGCTCGTGACATCGATACTGTCTTCCTTGTTAGGAGAGTGGACCTTCTCTGAGCTGAGCGAAGTGGGCATGGTGAGAAGTGGGCAGGGTCATCATGAGCGTGCAACTCTCGACTTTTAACGAACAACTTGAATTCATCGACCCTGACAAAGGCTGTCAGGCCCGCAGGCCTCAGGATTGACGAAGTAAGAGTTCAATACGTTCAACATTCAGGACTCGGGTCATCACGTGCCATATCTGGTAATTAGCCCACGTCATTACTTCGTACCTGACAGGGTCGCTTCCTCAGCTATGTATCATAGTATCGTGTATTGTACGGTCTAACTTTAGTGCAAGAATACACCAAAACACCTTCTGGAGCTTCAATCACACACCGTGTCTAAAATTGCACATACTCATAGAGATAAATATCTCGTCCTAGTCATTTGCCGATTCTTAATGGTGAGCACCAAGCCGCCAGTGTGGCATGTGAACTCCAGAACTCAAGGGGCTAGCGGAAACGTAAATTGGTAGATGGTGTACATAAAGCTGAAGGGGAAAGGCTATGTAATCTAGCCCTTATGGCCTTAACCATTGTATGAAGAAGGTGAGCTTTCGTTATGTGGGCCATTCAAATGGCATTTATCTTGACGGCCATGGGAAGAAGGGCGAAGTGGTTGAGTAACTTATTGACGCATGTTTGTCGAATGCTGGATTAGGACCCACGTTTCGGGGTTTCCCGTCCCGCGTTCATGCTGGAAGGAGACGGTGTATCATGTTCAAAGCAGGGAAGCAGTACGATGGTTCGGCTACAATGAGCTTCTTGCACAAGTAGACCACGCAATTAACATATTTGAGGGCAAGACAAACGGACTTACTCAAAGCCCTTTCCATGTTCGACAATGCCCCATGCCACTGTAAATGCGCACCTTGTGCACTTTCCTATTTGCAAACACAACCGCGACCTGTCAGCGTCCCCCTCTTCCCCTTCCTGGTAGCAGCAGCCACTTGCGTCATCCGGGGAGCCAGAGCCGTCGTGTGCGCTGAGACGGCGAGCACAACAGCGCGTACGTTGAGGACTAGTCCCGCATCAGTTGCATGTGCGAGAGTGTTTACCCGGTGCCTTGTTGAGCGCCTTGCAGATCAGCTCGACGTGGGGCTCGTCGGGCTCGCGTACTCGGACACAAGACGTGGATAATGTGGCCACACGAAAGAAGACGCATAGGAAGAGGCGTAGTCCTGGACCATTAAAAGGTGTCTCGTGCTCTAGCAAGCGTAATGGAGGTTCGACACGCGGGAATGCGTTGAAAGTGCCGTGCATGTATGACGCACTGCTGTGGAAGGACATGCCAGGTATGGGGACAGTGTCCCCATCCCCGACCGAAGGAGTGGTCCCCATTTTGATGCGCGTGACTGCCACCTGGTGGGACATATTATGTGTTAGCGTGCTAAGTTACATGTGGTCGGATCCTAGATGTACTTTATGAGTTGTTGCACGACGAACAGGGGGTACATTGGTCTCTTCTCCGAAGACTTGTGCACAAACTTCGTGTCTGTAGCGCGCCCTCAGGCTACGCTACCTCATATCCTCCCTAGTGCCACAATACACATCGACTTTCCTATCCAAAACAGGCTCAATGCTACCTTATTACTGAAGGCTTCCATGCATGGGTTTTGCATTGACCATGAACTTTGTCTAGCGTGTGCAAACCGCCCTATCCTACAGTATCAGGCACCACTTCCAAGCCCTCTCCCCAAGCTGGCACGCGCCCTCAAGTCCGCGGACTTGATTGATGGCCGGGCTGAGATAGGCTAACCGAACCCGGAGCCGGAGCCGGAGTTGGAAGAAGGAAGCAGTACGTGATAGTCTCACGACCGGCCTTATAATACATAGAGTGGCCATCAGCTCTGTAACACGGCGTACTTCAGAGACTGCTCGTCATTACTCCATGTTTCCTCAGTCAAACAAACCACCTGCAGGAATCGACGAACTCTGCCGGGAGGCGTGCACACGTTCCTGCCCTCGTGGGCTCCATGTGCTCCACCGAAACCTTCCAAACCTTCCATCATTCCCTTGTCATCTTAGCCATCTCTTCTCGTTTCACCCCCCTGACACCTCCCACCGCCCACGTGCACGCGCGGTTGCTTGGTCTTCTTGCAAGGGAAACGTGCGACTCGGAAGCACCACGCTTAGCACCATACTCTTTTCTTAGGCATATCCTCGGATTTGAAACCCATGGCAATTCCTTTGTCGAAATTACAGGTAGATGAGTATGTGAATAGAATCCCCAATATCGGATCGTGCCCCTTTGGGGAGTGTTGGGGGTCTTCCGCTGTTCTGGTACCGGTTAATCTTTGCTTCTCCCGAGGAATTGCTCGTTACTGTACAAGTAAAAGTCGCGGTTTCACAACGGCCCACTCATCTTGCTTCTCACCATGCCTGCCTCACTCAGTTCCGAGAAGGTCCACTCGTCCAACAAGGAGTCCAGCGTCGATGTTGTTGCGACGATTGCCGGAGATGAGGGTGCACCAATTCATCCTATAGATCCAAAAATCCTCAGGAAAGCTACCCTCAAAATCGATTTCTATCTTATCCCAATCATCGGGATGTTTTGTGGGCTTCTCCCTCTTATCTCACCCCTTACCTACCTCTCATCTCTCCCATTCTAAGATCTTTTGTCTTTTCTGGTGAGTATTCCGACGACCCCTCACGTGTGAATGGTGTTCAAAACAGTCACACAACTCTAGGATAGATCGTATGTTTCCTCTTTTCAACCTAATCTCGTTTCTGACAAGAAAAAGGAACATCGGTAATGCTCGAATCGCTGGGCTGACGACGAGCCTTCATATGTCCACGAAACAATTCTCGATTGCTCTGACCATCACCTAGTGCGTTCTCTGACCCCCGTCATCGATCCTTTGCTGATCACCAAAAGTGTCCCGTACATTCTAATGGAGCTACCGATGAACTTGCTCATGAAACGTCTTGGTGCGAATGTGACCCTTCCCATTATGGTCATTCTCTGGGGCGTTGTCTGCACCTGCCAAGGTTCCTTCCTCCCTCGCGTTGCAGTTCTGGGCGCTCACTGCTCGTTGTAGGTGCCGTGCATTCCTATCACGGTCTTCTCGTCTGCCGTTTCTTCCTCGGCACTCTTGAAGGTATGGTCTATTGGCACCTGCTATCCCTCATCCAATCTTGTTGACGTTCGCTTAGGCGGCCTTTTCCCCGGTATCACACTTCTACTTTCCAACTTTTACAAGCGCCACGCCATGCAGCTCCGATTCGCCATGATGTTCAGCGTTACCTCACTCGCTGGTGCATTCTCTGGTCTCCTTGCTTACGGCATTCGAAACCTCGATGGCAAACACGGAATTGCTGGCTGGCAGTGGATCTTCATTGTGGTCCGTCTCTTACCTCGCGTCATTCGTTCTGTCCTCTGACAACGTGACACAGGAGGGGGTCTTCACGGTGGCTTTTGGACTCGCGACTCTCTTTTTCGTACCTGCTTCACCACAGACCATCAAGTTCCTGTCGGACGAGGAGCGGGAGACATATTGCCGTGACCTCGTTGATGACTGGAGTGGGGATGCTGACACTGATGGCACCTATCACGAGATATTCAGTTGGCGCGAAGTCGCAAGTGCATTCACGGATGCGCCGCACGTTCTTATGCTTTTTTTGCCCTTATTTTTCGACGGCACAATGGTGAGGTGTTATTACGTCATATCATCTCTCACGCGAGCGTTAATTGATCGTTGTTAGATCTACGGTCTCGCTAACTTGTAATCATTCTTGTTGTCCTCCCCAATTCCGCTCACACACTGATTCATTCGCCGCGCAGCACACCCACCATTGTTAATGCATTGGGACATTCTCCCAACTTCACGCAATTGCTGACGGTGCGCTCATTTTAAATTGCCAGGGGTCTCACACTCTCTTAAATTGTTAACATCGTTACCAGGTACCGCCGTACGCCTGCTCCTTCGTTTTCAGCATCGTTTCTGCATACTTCTGTGATAAGTACAAGAATCGCGGCGTGATGGCTATTGTCTGTGCACTCATCTCTGTGGCTGGTTACGCCATGTTTCTTGGTGCGTCTGGTCGCTCGTCCCGCTGTTCGAAGAATAATACTTGATGCACCGTCATTTTTTATTCGTTTACGTAGGCTCGGACAACAAAAAAGTCAACTACGGCGCGCTCTATCTACAGATTATTGGTAGTTATGCCGCGGCGCCCTGCCTCTCGACATGGAATGCGAATAACGTGCAGCCTCACTACCGCCGCGCGACTGCCATTGCAATCGGTTTTATTGCAACCAACGCCGGCGGCATTGTGTCCACTTGGCTGTTCACGGACCCTCCACGCTTCAAGAAGGCAGCCCGGATCAACCTTGCTTTCTCAATTGGGATGGCGGCAACCTGCGTGGGTATTCTCGTATACTTCAAGGTCCGCAACGCAGAGAAGCAGAGGGAGGTACAGCGACTATTGCAGACACGCGGGGACGGCACTGGAGTGGGCGGGTGGGACTCATCCGCAGAGCGCAAACGACTCGGAGACCGCCATCCGCGCTTCGAGTTTACGACGTAGATATTTGACACGAGCCTCGTGCCAAGCCAAAAACGCACACGAGCTCCCACACTGGAACGTGTACTTCTATTGCGGTGACTTCGAATGACAGCTTCGATGTCACTTCACAAGAATACCCTGAAGTAGCACACGTCGATATACCAACTCGTCTTTGAATCTATATATTTGTCATATACACTCAAGTCGAGGTCGAGACCGCGAAAGGAAGAAAAACTCCTCGAGGATCGTAGAGGCTTAAGGGAACAGCCCAACCCGACACCTTGCCCACCTATCCGTCGGAAAGGAAAACGGGATAGCCCGAGGTTTCGCGAAAGATTATATAGTGATCACAAGTCCCGAGATACTGGCAGGAAATTGTTAAAATAGCGGAGAGGCAAACGAGGACTCCAAGAGAACCTGTTTTCCTTTTGTGCCTCAAGACACTTCCTGAATCGCTATCACCAGGTAGAGGATAGCCCTCCGCTGCAAGCTGAAGCTGAAGCAGCATTCAGCTGAAATTGAAATTCGTGACAGAAAACGACAAGAAAGGAAAATCACGTGAAGTCATCACGGAGTCTATAGTTTCGAAGGGAAGGCCGAGTCGTGTTCGTCGACAGCGATCGCGCGACTTGGTCGCGACACGCTCTAGATATTTCCAAGAGCGCGTAGCATGTCGTTACAGCAATCATCTTCTTGGCTACCCGGCGGCGATGACTTCGTCGATGTCTCAGATACCTTCCTGAATGCGGCGCAAGGTGAGCTCTGTGTCAAGAATAACGACGAATTAACAACGTGCATCACGGTAGACATGGAGCTAGGAGATGTCATATTGACTGAGGACTTTACGCTCTACGACGCAATGAGCGCTCTAGAGGCAATCAGGACGCGTTCTCACCCTCGTCCCTTGTTGATCCTGGTCCTGTTCAGATCGGTGACCCTCGCATGGACAGTGGACTTATTCTCGACGATGACGCGGAGCGGCTTGTCTTCTCTCCGCTCACTCCACTCCTTCCCGAAGAAGTGTGTTACGTATTAGACAGGGCTATTGCTTGCGAGGTGCGTCAACGCCGACCCACTCTCGTCCCTCTCTGATCTACATTCCGAAAGATGGAGTGGCACGCGGGATATACCCTTCCGCAAACTATATATACTTGCCTTTATGTGCATCATCTAACCGATATGAACCCCGAAGTTATTCCCCGCCAAGAACAGCTACAGCAAGACCCTGCCCGACCCGTTGAACTCGTCACAGTCGTCATACGGGCGGCGATTATGGGATTCTTAAAGTGTTGCGATTTAGTGTGGCGGGAACTGAGCAAGGGAAGGTTACATGATGTCTGTGGTCTCGCTTTATCGATACCTTCCCATCATTGATATTTTATAGACTGAAGACTGGCACTCAGAGAAGTTCGATGTGTCCCTCATGGAAGGCACACCTGTTGGAACTGTTCTCTCACAACTAGAAGACGCGAAAAATTGGATCCAATTTTCGCTTCCCGGTGCGTGGTACTGAGTTTTTCCTTGTGACTTTTTCTTATGATGTCCCAGAGTCTTCGCCCTGGCGAAGCGCATTGTTGGACAGGATATCTCTTCGCATCGTACGCCCATATTCTGCGACAATGAATGAGCGCCCCGCTGAATGACGTTCATAGGACATGCTGAACCTTTTTCGTCACCACCCATCCAAGGACCGCGAACAATTTTTGGTCTTGCTCTTTTCAGCGCGCCAATGCCTGCAAAAAGTCCGTTCGGTCCTCACACCAGAACCTGCTCCTCATTCTCCTGCAAACTTCGCCTTCGACCCTCGTATCACCCGAAAGCTAAATAGTTTCATGCCCCTGAGGCCTCATCGATTACCTCCCCAAGATCTTGCGTGGGACGCTCTCGCGGACATGTTTGGTGGATTTGCTCAGATCTGCAAGATATCTGCCGTGGCAAGTCTATCGACGTGGAAGGTCAGACAAGTGTTTCTCCAATGCAGCTAATTTAGCCACTCTAATAGATATCTGGAGACCTCTGCGCCAGTTTTGCGCGTCATTCACAGAAACCCCCGTTCATCCGTGCTCTTTTTCAGGTGGGTCCGTAAATTAGTCGTAGCCGTCACAACTATAGGCGTGAATAGTCTGCTTTCTTCACAAACCAACGTATTCTCGATGTCTATCCTCTGCGTTGGCTCATCGACCGCTTCTTTGTTGAGACAGTTGGCATCGAATACAACACGTTCTCGGCTGTCATAGATATGGCTGGCGCTCCGCCCCTCTTGAACATCGAGCGCAAGCTTTCACGGGTGCGCAACGTCGCTCTGCGCTTTGTCCATCTCAGAAATAAAGTCGAGTTGTAGATGTTACTCAGCCACATCCAAGCCGCGTGGTTCAACCCGCCGCGTCGCCGGAGGTACCTTGCGCGGTCCTTATTAGAATGGCAAGAACTGTACCACGTGACATCTATGATGGGAGAGAACTGGGGTCCGCTGGTGGGTAAACCCTGTTCGGCGAAACACTCTCTCATCGAGATGTGACGAGCCAGGGTGATAAAGACCGTTTACTCATAGATGCAATACCGAACGCTATACTCTTGTGGAGGCTTTCCACAATTGAAGAGGTATTGCTGTCCGGGTTCCAACTGGAACTCTATGTCAAAGATGAGAAGTCGTTCGTGTACTGGGAACTGAGCCAGGTAATTCACGAGCACCTCTCTATTCTCGACTCCCTGGGGAGAGTCATACCCAAAGGTAGGTTCACTCGCAAGCTTATGACGCCTGTACTCAGAGGCTCCCAATAGACGCAGGAGCATCCGGAGAACTTACCTTCACACGTTCATATCTCACCTCTTTTCAATCACTCTGCACAGGGATGTACCTGGTAAGACTCTTGACGACATCAACGTTATAAATTTACGGACTTTTCGACATAGCTTATGCTTCCGGCGTTGCATCATCCAGCAGAGCGCCTGGCGCTCAACTTCGTACGGCGGTACAAATGGGCGTTTCGTCCGGAGTACAAGAACCTGCGTCCTCAGGTCGCGATCCCGGATCTCTCGTCGTTCGCTAGCGCGTCGGTGGAGATCCTGAAGGATAAGCGGCAACCACTGCGGCTGCACTTTGAGCGAGCACGTGATGGACTGGCGAAGCTCGATGGTTTGCCAGCTGGTCTTGCAGGTCCATGGCACGAAGATCGCTTGCGGGTATGTGTCGTATATTTGCCCGGGCTTCACACAATCGATATGTTCCTCCAGGTTGCCCGATCCCTCTCTGCCATTGCGGGTGAATTGGCACTCGCAGTGCCAGCAACGATTGTCGGGGTAAACGACTTTGACGCTGCAAAGTTCGACTGGGCACGGTTGCCTTGCCGATGGTTTCCTGGCTTTTCTGCGAGTTAGAGGGTAGATCTAGAGGCTTTTTTATGTGAATTACTAGAGACGTGTGTCGTGCTTATGAGTGCCAGGAGATCGTAAGAATGGGTAGAGGACAGACTAGGTTTCCCCCCTCGCGCGCAGGGCTTAGGGCGTGGACAGGGTGTGGGTTCAATTTCAACGACCGAGATGTGTAGGGTACAGGACCGTCGCCCCGATTTTTATGAGCCTTTACGATCGGTGTTCATTGCCGCATGTGACACAGGGATGCACCTGCTAGAGGTAGTAATCCGAGTCTTCGAGTTCGAATGTGTAGTGGCGTGGCCACGGTGCTCTGCCAGTATGAGAGGAGTGCCAGTAAGCAACGTTGCTTTGTGTCGTGAGACTTGGACGAGGGCCTGACATCACTCTCATCATGATGAACAAGTCCCTTGACAATTTTTTTTTTTCGAATCCATTATTGTGCGCTCGGGTGTAATGTACCATTTCATCACTATCAATAAATTACGCATTGTCAACATTAACGTTCTGATGTTTCCTGCCCCGATATCCTAGGTCCCTCCTACAGAAAAAAAGAGTGGCAGTCCTTTGACATAAATAAATGCAGTCCGTATGAAGCCGAAGTCGAAAATGAAGGAGACCATCTACACTTGCCGCATCTCACCGTTGCCCGTCTTGGGATAATCCGCCGAAGCAAGACCCTCAGAACTGGTGGGCACGAGATAATCCGATGTCTAGTGGTTTGCGGGCCCGTCCCGGCTTGAAAGCCTGCCATTAGGCTCGTCTTAGGGGGGCTTGAGGCCCAGAGTTTACAGGGACAGGGACTCTACTTGTGGGCCTCAACGTCTTTGGCCAGTCTCGGCCTAAAAGCCACGGCTGGCCACGTCTTTGTAGTACCACTATCGATTATAACTACTATGTCTCTACGAACACCTAACAATTCTATACTACACATGAAACCTGATGTTGTCGTCGTCATCGTCTCCCTGGGGTCGTGGCCCCTCCTTGTCTCCTTGCCATCGCTGTGGTTGTCGTGGCCGCCTTGTGGTCACCCCGTTGCTGTCGTATTCACCTTGTCATTGTCCCTATTCTCGTTGCCTCGAGACCTAGACGAATAAGAGGGGTCATGAAGTCAGTACAAAATACAAGAACAGGAAGGGAGGTACGTGTTGAAGTGCGGGGTGCGCTCATGCGTGCAACGCTTCGACGTCGGGAGTCGGCCAGACTGATTTACTCGCTGTGTTCTGATAGTACGTACCTTATCTGACGACATTTGAGTTCCCTGTGTCGGGTGGTGCGCCAGGTGCTGGTACCGGTGGGGGTGGTGCTGGTGCACGGGTGCTCTCTCTCGTCGGGCAACGTGTGGTGGTCGAGTCGTACCGTGCTGCGCCTGGCAAGCAGTCGGGGAGGTAGCGGAGACGGAAGAGGACGCAGAGGATGGGGTGCCGCCGCGCGTGCCTCCGCCGCTGCGGGAGGTCGAGTGTTACGGAGTGTATGCGTGTGCCACGTGGGCCTGCGACGCGCTAGGTGGTTTCGAGGGACGGCGAGAGTGGGTTGAAGTACGTCGCGCCACCTCCTGTGCCGTGTGGCCAATCGGACCACGCGGCGGGACGACGGGGGAAGGAAAGGTGCGGGATATGGCTGGTTCATAGAGCCCAAACGAGTTCATCTGTTCCTACCAGTTATTAGCCCCATATGTGTGCGTATCTCGTCTTCAGTGTATGCTGGCATTCAAACTGACGGCAGAATATAAGAGAGGTACTACTGTTAAAGCTACTAATCGCAAGTCTGATAACTCACCTTACCGCTTAAGAACAAACTCTAAAGATTCTGAGCCCTGCAAATACAGCAACAGAGCGTAGATGACATAATTAGTCGCCTGCAAGGGACGATAGAGGGGGTCCCATGTCGATATCGGTGGCGCGATTTTTGCTGAATGGAGACATCTTCGACACCTGTGGAATTGGCAT
The DNA here is from genome assembly GCA_024734325.1 of Lactarius hatsudake. Classification (NCBI taxonomy): domain Eukaryota; kingdom Fungi; phylum Basidiomycota; class Agaricomycetes; order Russulales; family Russulaceae; genus Lactarius; species Lactarius hatsudake. Next base: position 99,667 of record JANSJP010000052.1, read on the forward strand.
GGCTCAGTGAACGTTGACACGTTGACGGTCAGAGGTAGTTTTATTGAAGAAAGTAAATGGTGACAAGGCTCGTCCGCAGACGGACAGCCAAGCGGACAGCGAAGAATGGTCGTAACATGACCTGTATGAAACATGAGTACATGAATAGAAATTGGGAAATTGAGAACGAACCATCAAGTTGTGAATGATGACAGTGGCCGCGTGCAGAAGCAGACACAATAGCCCTGCGATGAGATGTGTGATGAACAGCACACATGAAGGGATGATACTCACAGTGAACTGGTGACTGTGGTGAGATATCAAGAGTGGCTGGAAGCAGCAACAGAGTGTTATCAAGCAAGTGAAGCAGAGGTAGTCTGGCACACAACAGATGAGAACTGATGTTTATACATGAGAGAGGAGACATACCTGGCACACAACAGATGAGAACTGATGTGGACCAGGAGCGTACAAGCTGCACTACTTATACAAAATACAGGGTGACGCTAGTACAACAGATGTTATGAATTCTGTCCTCTAACTTAGCTGTACGATTACGACACGACCCGGTGACTCGCGTCTCTTGACTCTCATCTTGCGCCCTGCGCCTCGGCGATAGGATAGGTCGTGGTACGCTTCTCATTGTCCGCTGACCATTTCTGGAGCCCGCATGACCCCGCGGAATTCCCTCATACTATACGAGGTTTCTCCCTTTGTTTACGTTCTAGGACTCTTGACTCACGATCGCGCCATATGTTTGTTACTCACAAACATCCTGTACTAGTATATAAGTCACGCCCTACCTAGCTTGTACGGTAGACTTGACTTCTTGTGTAATACCACGTCGTCTTTGCCTCACGAACGACCCTCGACTCGCCTTTGTGCTTGAGTCTATACTTCCGCTCGCCCTTCGCGCTTGAGCCTTGCCTATCTACTATTGTCCTTGGTTCCAGGGAGATCAAGTGACACTTGTGCATCATCAAACTGAGTCCTAACCGACTCACGCTCTTCCGATCCCGTTGACTTAGCGCGGTACACGTCGTACCTAACGCCCCTGTGGTGGCGTTACAACAGAGGTAACACAGAGTCACACAATACAAGGAGCGTTGTTCTACAGAGGGACACAAAGGAGTGTACAGAAGGAGAACAAGAGCGCAAAGAACAAGAGAAGGCTAGACTATGATATCATAGTGACATCACAATAACGATAAAACAAAGGAAGTGAGTACAAGGACGAAATACAATAGGAGTCCAGAGGAGTCCATGATGTCATTGTACAGTGATGTCATAGATAAGAAAGTCCGAGATTGTAAAGATCATAATAATCTAATCTACATAAGTCCAATATATCTTATCTAAAGCAGTCCGTTATCTGCATGTCCATTGAGCTGCTAAGTGCGCACAGGTCACTTATCAACAATGTGAGCCCAAGCTCACCGGTATTGTCAATGGCCAGTTTTCTTGCCAGTTGGGACTATCGTCCGCACAGGTCGAGTGGACATCGCAAAGGTGGTTCGTGAGGGATGAAAAAAAAGTACTACAACACAACGTTAGTGTGACAAGTCGAAGTAAAAATCCAGAGGCATAGAATGGGCGGATGAAGTTGAGAAGGGTGGATACACCCAAGAATGGAAGATGGATGCAGTTCCGAAGAGTCCGGAGTGGACCCGATTTTGAAGGTATTGACAGGCGCAGATACAGAGTGGTGAGCATCTATCATAGGTTGCGAATCCAGGGAATCCTGAGCCCAGGACGCGCGTCACAAACAATTGAAGCCTGGGATGTGGGACCGTGGGAGCCGAATGCCAAAAGTGAAGACTGGGCCATGAGCCCTCCCAGGACCAACTTCTTGTCCCAGTCCCGTCCCAGCCTCAGATGGCCGTCTTAGGCTGGCCTTGGGCTTTGAAGCCGAGCCCGCAAACCACTACCGATGTCCGTAGGTAAACCCCAGGATGGAAGGCATTCAGGGTCAGCATCGCGAGGGAGATCATTATTCCATCGAATACAACTGCGTTAAATTATCTGGTTAGGATTCCGGGCGGCTTGGGGATAATGTGGCGAGACGGTCACTTACCGAAGTACCATTGGGTTGTATTGACCTTGCCATTCCACCCGTCCACGAATTCGATTACTCGGTAGATAGTTCTGCAGATCGTTAGGACGCGGCAGGCGCAGAAAGTAATAAGCAATCTTACCGTACGACGATGAAGGCTGTCATGATGGACATGGCATACAACATGCGCTTTAGAGGCCGGCCCATCACTCCACGGGTAGCTTCACCAGCCGAACGTATTGGCCGGTCATATGCATAGCGGGTGAGGAACTCGGCCGCACAACTGCAGTATACGGCGATAGCCACTGACGAAGCGTAAGTGACCCGTCTCACCGAAATTTCTACACACCAAGCTGGAATACGGTCCCGCCGAGAGCGATATTTGAACCCTAAATTTTCTCTCGTTATTTGGTCCTGCGAGACAAAGGTAGAACAAACGGTACATACCAAGTTGACTTGTGAGGCGGACGTCTGGGTCCCTGATGCTACACTGCCACCAATGGCTTGCACAACAAGGGATATGATATCCTGAAAAGGGGTAAAAGACTGCGCCGCTCGTGCAGAAACAGGACGTGCTCACGCAGGAGACGAAGATGATTGTGTCTGGGAAAGCGTTCATCACCAATGAAGAGACGAGGACTACGAGGACGACTTACAACGCCTTGGAGTCAGACGGCTATATTGCGGACCAAGTCGGCGGATGATACGCCCAAGGAGGACGAAATTGGCCGCAACCAGCGGAGTGGGTGCGATAATGAGCGTCACAGCCCTGTGCCACTGTTAACAGGAGACAGCAGGAGGTGCACGATATACACACTGCATGATGTAGGGCTTGTCCAGGAAGGGGTTTTGGCTCGACCACAATCGGCCGCTCCAACCGGTCACCTCAAGGAACCCGCACAATATCGCGCTGGGTATCAGCCACCAAAGCCGGGAATAGAAGGCTTGTACGGTATGGAAGACTACACAGCCTCGCACTGTGAGAGGGGCGCCGTTGAGAAAGCAAAGGGACCTACGCGTAGAAATACCAAAAATCGCAAGGAAAGTGATGCAAACCCATTCGGTGGGGACGTAGCCGTACTGGAGGTCATTTTGGGTGTTGTTCGAGGAACCTGGAGGACATACGTCAGGAAAGCCCTAGAAAAGCAGACTGGAAGAGGGATTACGCACTCATGACGGGGGCCGTTGTTGCAATACACGCATTCTGCCCCAGGCGTGCTTTTATGCCTTGTGGTGTGATACAGCACTTCACCTTTCAATCAAATCCGCAGCCGCCTGCAACCAAGTTCGCGAGAGACGCCAAGGGGTTGCTGTTCGTTCCTCCAAAAAGAATAGTGTGGGAGGCAGCTGCGGTCAGGTCCAATAGCAAATACATGACTTAGGGAAAGACGGCTATGCAGCACGTTAAGTCGTATGAGTCATCTGCAGTGACGAGACCAACGGGCCGGATTGTGAAAGTCCGGTATCACTGTCGTCTACAGTAAGCATTTGTAAGGTGCGATACCACGAGGAGTGCAACCTCGCTGCAAGAATCACACAAAGTGCACACAGTACATCATTAAACTCTAGCACTCATGCGAGCACTCCCTAAGAGGGCGAAGAGGGTATGCAGCAGTTCATAGGGTGTAGAAGGCCGCGTGTCACACGGATTGTAGGACGCAGTGCTGAGCTCAGACGGTTACCAAGAAAAGTCTGAATGATTGACGCCAATGAGGCAGGGGAATATAGCGCCAGTTCGGGTTCGGTGTATTCCTGCCTATTATGGTCACGTGAATATGCTAATACACCGCAACAACAACACAACTTGGCAGCGGGTTCCATCATACAGCACTGCGTAGCGCTTAGCTGCTTCAGGCCCGAGTGAGGGCTACATGGGGCTTGGGGCGAACGTGCAGATCCCAAACTCAGCGTGCGCTCCTTGCGCGTTGGTACAGCTGTGGTCCTCGGGCGCCGGCGAAACTCACACTTGGGCCTTTTCTGGAGGATCCCGTGCAGCATCATGTGCTTCCCCTCGAACTACAACTACCACGCGGCTATTGCTGTGTCTACTGCGAGAGGCATAACACCGGATCGTCGAGCCAGATCGTCTGATCTGTCAACTTGAATGCCGCCTTCATCAATTTATTTCTCTTGCGTCTTGTCTTGCGTTGTCCTGCGCTCATACAATTCCGCAGCGCGCGCGCAAATAGTGTGGAGGGAGGCAAGCAGGGTCGATGTTTCCGCACTGAAAGGGTAAATTACTTGCGGCGTGGGGCATCCGGGCCCCGGTCGTGCAGGGACACGAGGATCCATCCGCTCACAACGGCACGGGGCCAATCCCCCTCCGAGTATTTTCAAGAATACGGGCCTCCCTTCAACGCCTAATGCCTGACATTTCGAAGCTAATGCAACCACGCCGAAAAGCCCTTGTAACTGATTGGCCGGCTACCCCCCCCCATCCAACGAATGCGATAGGGTCCTCTCCGTCGCTGCTTGAAAGTCCCGCGGTGGTGCGGTTCTCCGCCCTTGCAGAATACTGTCACACTCGCGCCACAACTGAATCCGCGTCTAGTAGATTGCAGCACCTGTGCCGTTCTGAATTTAACCGACCGTCCTTTGCGCCTCTGCGACATTACACCCCGTGGCGTCTTGGGTCACGCGTCACGGGGCGAACCAACATCGCCCGCACGCGATAGGAAGATATCGACGCGTCATCCATTCGAGTCCGAGTCCGAGTCTCTGATACTCGGACTCGGACTCGAATGAGACGAAGTCAAACTTTTTATCAACTGTACTGATTTACTTAATTCGGACTACTGTCTTGACTCAGTGACTATCCCATGTGGTGCTGGTTCCAACAATAAACTCAAGCTTTCTTCAAGCTTCTCTTACAACTGCCGTGCTGTTCTCCCTCTCTTCCCTCTCTTCTGTTGACATGGTCGATTTGGAGTATGCTGACTGGGCAATGAATAAGTTGGTTGTACGCAAACGTGTATAAATAATGAGTATTCAAGTGCGTTGCGCGGCGAGAGGGGGGCTGGCCGGAAGCTAGCCAATCCAAACAATCCAAGTTCCTGGGAACTACATTGTCACCGAGAGATTGGTTCTTTCTCATTGACTGGCCGGCAAGTCAACGGTGGAGTTAGAACTGGAGATGCTATAAAAGCACTCGTTCGAGTGTCCTTTAATGTTCCGATGTTAGAGGACTTCGCCCGATTTGTTACCACAATAATTGATCTTTTGAGTCCGCGGTAACCGATTTGTATTCTGGTATTCGGAAACGATTTAAACAATGAGGCAGTAACTTCCATATAGTTTTGGCAAAACGATGTTCTCTTGCACGGTCAGAGTTCCAGACGGGATGTGGCGGCCGCCTCGAAATTCAAGCGGGAATCCAGTGTATTGTTGAAACGTAATTTCGGGGCAGGTCATACAGTAATAATCTGACGTACTTGTGCCAGAAGGTGGTAGCCTGAGAGGGACTACACGGCCCATCAGATACAAGCTGACAGCACGGAGACGTCCAAGAACCGATACTGCCGAAAACACGCCTGAGGGTTTTCCAGAAGAGAAGCAAGTCGATGGGCCAAAGAAAGCCTCCGCGAGTTGCTACTAGGCGGTTCACGCGTTGTTTTATCTGGAAAGACGACCCACGTCCACACTGGCGTACGCCCCCCCGCACGTGTCAACCACGCCGCGCGACCATCCTTGTCGTCTGCCGTAGCGCTGTAGTCAGCACGAACTCGTACAGGCATTGAGGGTGGGTGGGGCACCAGAGAAGGCCCCCTGTACGATTTCGAGGTTACGGTTGCCAGTGGGCAATATCATGGCATGTCGCGGTTGGAGTTCCCACGACGCCTTCCGGTGAACATGCATTCGTCCGAATCGGTTACGGTGGTACCACATTACACCTTGTCGCCAAGACCGATGCGACTTCATGGCTGCGCTGCCGAGTCGGGCAGAGAGAAGCGCGAAAAGTGCTCGCGGAACAGTTCTCGTATAACAGAAAAGAAGCTCAGGATACGCAACGTATGTCTAAATTTGCGCCGCCATTTCTGATAGTCCCAATCGTGGCCGGTCAGCCTCGCACGCGAGGCGTGGATCAACTCTCAGCATATAGTATGTCTATCTCCGTTTCCCTCTTTAGGCTTCTTTTTCCGGTTGTCTTCCACGGTGCGGTGAGAATAGATCAAGCCTTCCGGGATTGCAGTCTGCTTATCGGATCTTCGAGGCAATATTGTCTCCAGGGGTTGATGGGACTAAGTCCGAATGAACTTCGTGGACTAATTGGCCTCGAACTGAGACCTTCCAGGGTTCGTGGTGTGAAGACTTGAGTTTGAGCTTGAGCTTCTCGTCGACAGAATTCTTGACACAAGTTTGATTGATAGATAGCATACGCGAAGGCGAACGCGGTCAGGCACATCACTCGCCGTGTACTCAGTCCATGAGACGGTGTTTTCCTCTACGAAAGCCGCCCAAAGTCCCACCACTCGCGTTCAGGTCTCAGCTTAATTTCTCGGCATATATCGCTATCTGTTATCATAACGCGCGCGATATACGCGTGCCAGCTGTAAACGTTAATACTGTAAGATGGAACGTGTAAACGCGAGTAAAGTTGTCGGCTTGCGTGTGGGGCAAGGCTGATGGTGTGAGCCAAGTCGTCTGATCCGTTTGACACGCGCCCCTACGCCACGCGCGCTCAAAGCGCTCAATCCCGAAAAGTCGCGTATGCGGCGCGTCCATTATCCGTTCAAGTTCGCTGCTCCCCAACCGTGCTCGTTACGCGCCAGCAGTCCTGGTAGTTTGCGGACCGTCCATCACAGAGGGCGGCCCCGCTCGACGCGAAGTGTCTCGACAAAGCCAGAGCGTAGCGCGGCACGCACGATCTTCTCAGGGATACAGCCCACAGGTATTCCTCATGTGAGTTTTTGGGCTCGGAGGTTGTGCCTCGCGTTCTACGCTGACCACGACTATCGCAGCTCGGGAATTACTTTGGTGCTCTCGCAAACTGGGTACGTTTGCAAGATGCTTCCTCGCCAGAAGACAAGCTCTTCTTCTCCGTGGTCGGCTGGCACGCGCTCACGCTACCGCAAGACCCCAAGGCGCTCTCGGAGGCGCGTGCCACCATGATAGCCCTCATTCTTGCCTCTGGAGTAGACCCACGAAGGTCCATCGTTTTCCATCAGGACGAGGTACACGGTCATGCGGCATTCGTTCCCTCGCTCCCCCGCTCACGCCCCCGACAGGTTCAAAACCACACAGAGCTGGCATGGATTCTGGGGTGCATGACGCCGCTTGGGAAGTTGAAGCGGATGACCACTTGGAAAGTACGTCGCTTTTCCGGGGAGAGAGTGACGACCTGAATTCCGTTGTAGACGCGGTTGGCAGTTTCGAGGAACGCCAATGACGAGTCGGAAGTCGACGACTCTTTGCTGAATGCGGGGCTCTTCACGTATCCGATTCTGCAGGCAGCAGACATCCTTGCTTACAGGTAAAAGTCATTTACTTTTAGATACGCCAATACCGGCTGACTTTGTGGAAGGGCGACACATGTACCCGTTGGAGATGACCAACAACAACATCTCGAGCTAACGCGGGATATTTGCGAAATTTTCAATCGGACGTACCCCAAACCCGCACCATTGTTCAGGTTACCAGAGATCATTCTCAGTGCGTCAGACCTTCAATGGCCAGTTGTCATGCATCCGACTGTTCTTCTTTCAGCGCCATCCAAACGTATTCTATCTCTCCGAGATCCCACGGCAAAAATGTCCAAGTCTGCCGTTGATCCAAACTCGCGGATCCTGCTCACCGATTCATACGACACCATTGCGAAGCGAATCCGCGCGGCTGTAACGGATTCCATTTCCAGCATTACATTCGATCCTGTGAAACGCCCCGGGACAAGCAACCTTCTCACGATACTGTCCGCTTGTACGGGCGAGACTCCTACGGTGCTTGCAGGACGCTACGAGGGGAGCAATCATGGCGTGTTGAAGAAAGACGTGGTGGAAGCGGTAGAGGAGACGCTGCGCAGACCCCGCGCAGAGTTTGCGCGTCTTCGTGAGGACCGGGCATTCTTATTGGGCGTCGCGCGAGATGGCGCCGAAAAGGCGCGAGAGTATTCTGACAGGACGATGGTGGAGGTCCGGAGACGCGTTGGTCTTAAGTAGGATACCCATAGAGTAGGGTTAGGGCACTGTACTCATCCTACCATGTCCTCCGCATCTACACTTCCGCTGCTTCTCCCGACTCAACACACTAAAACGACCAGCTATCCTGAATGGAAACCTCAGCGGTATCTGCAGCCTCCGCAACCACCGATCGTGGATGACCAGCGTATTCAAGACCTCGAGCTTGCCGTTCAACGCCAACTGCTCGACGGGAAAGCACTGAAAAAGACACGTCCTCGGCGGACAGTCGACTATGCAGGAGGGATGGGCCGTTGGGCGTTGGTATGTCTATATGTTATGCGAGAACCTCCCTTTACCTTGACACTCGTTGGTCCCTGAGCAGTTTCGCAAGCTGCAGCCAAGTCCACGATATGTACCATATATCCGCCCAAGTCCTCCATACATCATTGACGTGCGTATGGTCAGTATATACTGAGCACTCGCTGACCGTCAGGCGCGGGGTGTAGCTTCTCCCTCCAAAAGCCTACCCTGACAATGCCTCGACATCGCTCTGCACAAAGTTCGTCCACACGTCCACGAACAAAATCAGATGTCCAGTAAATGCAGTCACCGTTCGTCGTTTCCCTATTGTACCGCACATTCGACTGAATTGGCGACCCATTCCCAGTGGACTCCGGAGGGGCGCCGCATACTGACGGGCTCCACGAGCGGGGAGTTCACGGCGTGGAACGGCCTCACGTTCAATTTCGAGACCATCCTCCAGGCGCACGACACCGCCATCCGCGCGCTCACCTTCAACCACGCCGGCACGTACATCGCGTCGGCGGACCAGACCGGCATCGTCAAGTACTTCCAGCCCAACATGAACAACCTGACCGCGTGGCCCGCACACCGCGAGGCCGTCCGCGGGCTCAGCTTCTCGCCGGACGACGCGCGTTTCGCCACGGCCAGCGACGACTCCACCGTGCGCGTCTGGTCCTTCGCCGAGAGCCGAGAGGAGCGCGTCCTTACTGGGCACGGATGGGACGTCAAGTGCGTAGAGTGGCACCCGACCATGGGCCTCCTCGTGTCCGGCAGCAAGGACAATCTCATCAAGTTCTGGGATCCCCGCACCGGAACCGCGCTCACAACGCTGTGCGTCTTCACTCTTTCATGTACAATGGTTTCAAAGCTGACCATTGCCGCTGGTTGTAGACACCAACACAAGAATACGATACAGGCGCTCTCCTGGGCACCCCATGGGAACCTGCTCGCGAGCGCCTCGCGGGACCAGACCGTGCGCGTGTTCGACATCCGCTCGATGAAGGAATGGGTCGTCCTGCGCGGACACAAGAAGGAAGTCTGCTGTACGTCGTCCTTTTCTCCTCTCCCACCGCCCACAACACCTCATCCTTCGCCAAAAACAGCACTAGCATGGCACCCCGTCCACCCGCTCCTCGTCTCGGGTGGCTCCGAAGGCGCGATCCTCCACTGGGACCTCTCCTCCCCGACCGCCGGCACGCCGAGCTTCCCCACCACCACCGCCCCGCACTCCCACCACGGCAACAACAACAACAGCAGCAGCAGCAGCACGGCAGCAGCACACTCCGCCGTGCTCTCCGCGCCCGCGCCGCAGGTGCCCCCGCGCGCGACGCTCTCCCAGGCACACGACTCGAACGTCTGGGCGCTCACCTTCCACCCGCTCGGCCACCTCCTCGTCTCCGCCTCGAACGACCACACGACCCGCTTCTGGGCGCGCGAGCGCCCCGGCGACGCCGCGTCCTCCTTCGCCCCCGGCGGCGCCAAGCCCGCCGCCGCGCACCCGGACGACGACGCCGACGACGGCCAGGACGACGACAACGACGACGCGCTCGCCGTGCCCGGCTTCGGCAGCTCCGCAGCGGGCGCGTGGTGGGCCGCCGCGGACGGGGTCGGTGGGAGCAGCGCGGGCGGATCCGGCGCGGACGACGTCGTTCCTGGATTCGGCGGCGGAGTTGCCGCTGCGAGCGCGAGTACTGGTGGCGAAGTGCCCGGATTGGGCAGCGCGGGCGCTGGTGCCGCGGATGGACAAGGGCAACGCGGCGGGCAGCAGCAGGCTGATGACTGGGCTTATCGGCGGGGTGGTGGTGATGGCGGGGGGGGAGGAGGAGGACGTGGCGGGGGAGCTGGCGGATACGAGGGTGGCGGACGTTCTTCGGGAGGATTTGGTGGCGGGCGTGGTTCGCGGTGGGGTGGCCAGGGTGCGGCGCGTAGAGGTAGCGGACGTTACTAATTTAATTGCCCTTATCACGCATTTGCAATCTCGACTTCTTTCGCTCACGTATTCGCTAAATCATGTCTGTATTTGCAGCTTCTAAAGGAGAGATCATGAAAAAGAGGGGACGCTGCGTCCAACAGTGTGTGTAAAATGGGGGAACCCAAGAAAAGGGACAAAAAAAAGATATGCGATACATTCGGAAGGAAGTGAAAAGAGAGATATGCAGGTGAAACGGGTGGGGAAAGAATCTGATGCGTGTATAAGCGCAGGGAGATGGAAGAGAGAAGCTATTACGTAGAGCCGCCGAGTGCCGTAACGTGACGTATAATTTGGGGTGAAGGGGGGGTGGATGTCGGTAGGGATGTCGGGGAAATGGGAAGGTAGGAAAGAAAGAATATAGTCCGCAACAAGTTCAGCCACGTCATAAATGGGCCAATTTAACCATAAATACGGGAAAAGAAAAAGAAGGTCGGAGAAATTTGTTGAACAACGCACGGTGGTGATCGTACAGTCGTGGTAGGGTCGTTGAGGATGCTATGCCGGGCGGTGATGCCCATAGTACATCTGGCAGGAAAAAGAAAAGAAGGCTTGAGGGGGACTAGTAGCAATCCGTGGCCGCATCACGCGGCTCATTTTCTTGTGGGTGGATGGAAGGGGGATTTATGCGATCAAAATAGAAGAGGTGATGGTGGTGTGCGGGGGAGACGACGCATCGTGGGCCCAGTCGGCGTAACAGACCCACTGCGCTGCAGTTCATCATCGGATGCCACCCGTCCATGCGCGCGAGGCGTGGCGAAAGGCGAATTCGAGCGATACGGACTACCCCCCAATGGTGGCGATTGGCCCACGGATAGGAACTCCTCGACGCTTGATGCCGATAAAGAGCGCGGGATGGTGTCGGAATGTTCCAACGTTCCATCAGGCGCTGATCCAGTAAAGAAGCAGAAGCTACGAGATAAGAATATCAACGTCCACGTTCTACTTCATCTAAAGATATAAACATACCGGTTCAGAAGCGTGTGATAGTTGCCCAGATGATGAAGTGGTGAGTCACACTTTTCTTCCGCGTCCCCTGCCGCAGTTGCTGCTAGGGGCGTGACTACCACCGGTTCTGCGGGGCTCAAACTCGGAGTTGGGCTAGAAGAGCGTGACGAAGAGCTGCTGGTGATCGAAGGGGTACTCTCCTCACTCCCGCCCACGACCCAGCCTTGCACCTGATGGTGCTGCTTGGGTGACGAGTGCGGCGGGAACGAGTGGCAGCGCGCTGGCGATGGGGGCTGAGGCCGAGTCAACGGAACTGTGGGCAACGTGGCAAAAGGAAGCTCTGGACTGCCGAACGGCGATGTAGGTGGGGTACGTTTCAGGTCGGGCGCATGCGAAAGCTCGAAAGCCCCACCACGGGTATGATTGCGCGATCCAGAGCCCGAGCGGCTGCGGCGAAGGGACGGCGTACGTGAAATCGCATCGTCCGAATCCGAATCACGCTCGTGGAAGAAAAATGTGCCATCAGCGGTATCGCGAGGTGAACCGCAAGGGGCACGGGCGCTGGACGGCTGCGGCCATGGCACTGAATTCGGTAGTGCAGAGGGATAGGTGCTTGTCCGTGCGTGAGCGGGGGATGATGGCGCGGCGGGAGCATGCCAGGGTGTATGCAACGATGTCGCGAAGTCGTATCGCGCAGCAAGGGATCCCTCCGACTTGAAGCTCGGCGTCGCATCCCGCGATGGGGGGGTCGGTGTCCGAGACGGCGATCCCCACCGACGGCGCGAGTGCTGAGCAAGAATGCCGCCGATTGTGCCGGATGGACGACCGAGTTTGACGACCTCTTCGAGCTTGTGTCGCAGAACCGCGATCTCATCAGCGTGGGAAGGCGTCGGCAGCTTCTCCTGCGGCCACCGGAGTTGGCTTGGTCGGCTTCTCACGCACAACGCGCACCTGGTAGTTTCGGCCGTTGTTGTTGTCCCAGATTTCACGACCGGCAACCGAGTATCGGACGGCGATGAAGAGGGTCTTCTCCTCCGCACGAGAGAGGACATCTGTGAGCTTGATGGAGAACATGAAGCGGTCAACCGCCCCATCATGCAGAGACTCCTTGTAGCGAGCAGTGACTTCCGAGGTTGTCTGCCATTTGTCAAGGGTGAAGCGCACCGCAACCCATTTTTCGAACGCGATATTGCGCACGCGAACGATACCTTCGATCGTGGTCCCGACTAGGTCCACGCTCTCGACAACAACGTCACGTGTATCGTCAGCCAAGAGCGGCGCCGTCGGTACGTCGACACGGTGCATGACGAGCGCACGCTCAGTGAGATCGTCACCGTCACGGCCATAGATGAAAGGGGGAAACTCTGAGTCCGTCCCACTCGTGTCCGTTGGACTCCCGTCGCGCGAGACAGCAATGGGCTTCTGCTCCGCAAGGAAGTGTTTCACTTGCTCAAGCTGAGAGTGAAAGCGGACCCCCTTATGTCCTGGCGTTGCTGGCGCACTCTTAGAAGAACTCAAGCCGACCGGATCGGTGATGACAGTCAACGAGCCCCGTGCAGGTGTCCGCTTTACTTTGAGTGACGACTTGAGTGGCTCGCCCGACTTTTTCCTGAGTAAAGGTGGGCTAGGTTCGCTTCTTGCAGCCGCAGCAACCGCAAGGGTATGGACATGCGACTCGGATAAATTCCGTGAGAAAGGGACACTCTTATTCTGGCGAGGGGTGTCGCTGCCCGAATCCGCCTTTGCAGGAGTCGGTGTGGACTGCTCCGGGGGACGAATGACAGGAAACCGGTAGCCTCGGACACGTCGTGGATGAGCGGATAGGGTGGCGGGAGGAACTGATGAATAAAAGTTAGGGCTAGATTCCGCCTTTGTGGTGTCTGGTGTCGGCGGCTGAATATGAACTTCAGTGGAGGCGAGGTTCGAATGTGCTGGCGTCGTGGGTGGGCTGGCGCGAGTGAAGATCACGCCAGCAGGGGGCGAGTCGGCGTGAGGGGCAACAAGGGGCGAAGCGCGACGGGAATTAGGAACAGAGGAAGGTCGTCGAGGGATCAAGGGGAGAGGAGCTGCCGAGGAGTTGCGCGAGTAACAGATGTCTCCAGGTAATGAGCACCCGTGGGTTGTCAACACAGTGGAGGACATGGTAAAGAGATAAGAGGCCTGGGAGAGGTACAATACAGAACCGGGGGGGGTGGGGCTTGTATATGAATGGGTGATGATTGACCCTAGAGATGGTGGGAAAGGAAGATAGTGAATTTCAAACTGCGGCATAGAAGCGTAATGTGGTGCGTACCTTCTCTTGCTCAATTAAGCGTCGGGGTGCAGACAGAAATAGAAATGTGCGTGCGTCTATGACTACGTTGGGAGAGAGATTGGGACCAAAGGTGGAGCGTGGAACCTTGATGAGCGTTGAAAAGTCTGATAAGAACTTTGGGCGAGTCTTACGAAAGCCAAGTGGCTGACTAGGAGTGAGCTGGCACGCGGGTGTCGGTGGAAGACGTATACGTTTATGTGAGGAGACCAACTGGGGGAAAAGCTGGGGGGAAACGTGGACGGGAGCCTTGATATGGACCTGATAAAAAGGCTGGGTGACAGAGTTGACACACGCGGTTGTAGTAATGGGACAACCGAAAGGCCGAAGCAGAAATAAATCAAAAACAAGTGTCCGAGCTACGCTGTGGCTTATTCTCCTCGATGAATTGGGCAGATAAATACTAAAACACGAAGGGGGGGAAGAGTGCGGTTATGGGGGGGTCGAAAACGGTCGAGATTAAGATAGACTCACAGCTGAACCGATCCGAAGACTGAGGAAGAGGAAAAGGAAAAGACAATCAATGATCCGAAAATGCCGTCGCTGCCGTGGGTGGGTCTTGAAACCAAGCACAGAGGTGCTCAGTGGTCGTCAACGTCGCGGTGAACGGCGGGCGTAGGCGGAAACCGAAGAAAAAGAAAATTGAAAAAAGATGAAAAATTCGAGAAAAAGGGTAACGCCGGTGACTAAGCAAATTCTGACAAGCCCCAACACTTCGCCTGGGTATATTCTAGACCTTTCGAACAATTGCACAGCCAGATGGACTCAGGCGCGGGCGCACATCGCCCACATCTGTGCTCCACGGCCCCTCCCTCAACTGCGCCTCTCCACTTTTCGACTTCAGGCTGAGACACAATTTATTGATAGAATGACACGATGATTCCCAACTCGGACTTGCTCGTTTCTACTTTGCGTCCCGGCATCCTCCTACTGACATCTGTTCGTCTCATCAGTCGTAACTGTTTGCAGTACCACTCCACTGTCCATCTCCGGCGTCTCCCCTGTCTGAGTGACCCGGAATATCTCATCGCCACCGTTTTGACGCTCTCGGCGTAATCTTACCAATGCAGCCTCTTATCTTCTGTAACTAACCCCAAACCGAGGTAGCATGGTGGTTCTAACCAAGCAGAGTCGGTGGATTGGTAACTCTCCGCCCTCTACTTTTCTTCCCTGACTTTGCGCATGGCCAGAATTGGAAAATCTGACCTCTCATGAAAAGTTTTACTCTATCGGCTTGCTATAATTACTAAACCCGAACGGTCCCGATGTCCTTATCTCTTGCCCGCGCTTCGACACTGTTCCGTTCAACATCTGGTTGTTTTCCATGTCCACCAAAGTTCGTTGTTTGAGGTGCACCTCGGCGCTTTCAGTGGGTTTAGAGTTGCGCCACTTGTGGGTCAATACACGAAGTGGACTGTACGGTATGTTTCTCGTCTGTTCCCTAGATCAAATTCGCTGCTGGCGCTGATTGAGAACCTAGAACAGCACCTGAGGCGAACAGCCTCGTCCAGATACCTAACTGTAGGCTTCCCAACTTGGCGAGATATTTTTCCTCAGCGTCAGTTGCTCGGGACCAAGCCAGAAGAAACGGTGGAGCGATTTGATGCGCAGGGTTATGGCAGGGTCATGGGGACAAAGTAATAGTTTTCCCCATCATCTGGGCCCTGGCGAGGCGGGCCCCAGAGCTACTGGCACTCTCCCTAAGACTCCTCCGCCTACCCAACGTCCGTATTCAACACACCCGTCACTTCCATTGTTGCATATCTCGCCGCCACCCGCCACTGCATCACCTCACCGCTATACCCTCGTGCACTTTGCTTCTTTTTCCGACTGTCTGAACTGTCAAGAGGAAACTAGAGCAGCAGTGCCCAGTGTCTCCGGTGTTCATCCGAGTCGGGAGTCAAGCACTTTTGACATCTCAGACGGTGTCACCACGGCCCGCAACCGAAATTCCACGCTGTACATGCTCGACTACCGCCGGTTGCACAGCATTTTTGGGCCCCGCTGAGCCTCGGTTGGGCGATAACGTGATGACGGCACCCCCCTTGTTGTCGACGCATCTCTAGACGTAGTCTCAAAGGCAAACCCCACGTCATTGTGCGGTACAGAACGCTCGCGTAAATCACCTGCAAAGCAATTACAAAAACGCGTGCCTGGCCTGGCTTCGAACTTGCCCTGCTTCCATTGCGAGCCCGGATGGTCTTCTTTTCGGACTACGGTATGCGCGTTCCAGCTCTCAAACATTAGGAATGGAGGTCCCGAATCGAATAGACATACCCTCCTACCCAACATCGCTCCAGGCGGTGAAGCACACAGAGTGGCCTGGACCGTGACAACACAACTCGCAATGTCCATATCTCCTGGAACGTGACGGTGAGCATCCCAAGTTACTGTACAGTTTTGCTTATCTGAACAGATCACACACCTCACGCGATATCTGGATGTAGGTGGGTGGAACATTGTAGTACGTCGGTTGGTGTTTAACGATTCATCATGAGAATACCCACTGCCATCATTGTCGGTTCGATGGCGTAGTTGGTTATCGCATCTGTCTAACACACAGAAGGTCCCCGGTTCGAACCCGGGTCGAACCATTTTTTCTTTTCATGGCTACTTTACTTGGAAGGGTGGCGGTATCCACGCTTCAATCTTTTTGTTTTCAATTTGATAGTAAATTCGGGCTCGAGAGTGCTTTATCATAACGCGGC
This sequence comes from Lactarius hatsudake, assembly GCA_024734325.1. Lineage (NCBI taxonomy): Eukaryota > Fungi > Basidiomycota > Agaricomycetes > Russulales > Russulaceae > Lactarius > Lactarius hatsudake. The sequence continues at coordinate 116,051 of JANSJP010000052.1, forward strand.
CTTCAACATAAATCTGTGTATCGATCGAGCGGACTCTGCCCTCGACTCCGCCACCGCCAAAGCTATCTCTTGTGCGACCCCTGCATGGATCTGGCACCTCCGCCCGCCATTAGGAGTACCAGATGATCGAGGCCTTGTTGTCTCAGTTTTGTCCCTCCAGCGCCGCGGGGCCCTTTCTGGGAAACCTGCTTTTCAAAATTCAAATCGACGCTACAAGCGGGTCACCCGAGACCCCGACTTTGGAATCAGCTCTGACTAACTTTGCGCGGAGCCCGCTACTGCTTACGGCGGTGCTTAATTTGCGTCAAAGGTGTGCGTCTGTTCAAAAAGATAACTTGGGCGGTTCGTGTGCGCTGTTGGACACCGCGTGGGTGCCCACTGGTATCACGCCCCCCACTGCCTGCCATGTGGTCGTTCGTAGCAGAGAAAAGGCGATTGAGAAAGACAAAGATACCCGAATCTAAGTAACTGATCAAGCTCGATCAAGTTGCAGATTTGCTGAAGGCTCTCGATATCTAAGTCCTCGACCCCAGATCTGGCTGACAAATCCTCCGAGCTTGCCTGTCAACCCTCCAGGGGCGAAATGATGCGGATCCGGTCACCTGGGATAGGAGACTTGTTCCGAACAATTGGCGATGGGGGGGGAGACAGAGAAAACACAAGGGTAAACAGATGGTGTGAGCTGGACCGGACCGAAAGGCAGAAACGTGTCGTGTCAGTGTGGATGTCGTCTGTGTTGTGAATGTACTGTACCGGTGGTATTACAGTATCGCCAAATCAGGACCGGAGCGCAAGTGTTAGGCACCCCACCCCACATTGCGAAGCTTGATTTTGACTTCCCACGGAACATCGGACGCCACCAACCATCCTGTCAGATCAGAGCGAAGCGGTGGGCGGTAATGGGCGGTCCAAAGCACGCGACGGAGGAGAGAGGAAACAGGTATATTGCTCCGTGGTAACTACGGAGCGAAAACAGACACAAGACACGGAGTATGCGGACAGGCATCGCGAGGTGGGGGAGTGTGGAGTGTGGAGAGGTGGGGAAAAGGGTATAGCGGTGCCAGCAAAAAAAAACAAAAACAAACTTTTCGACTAATGCTACAAATGAATGTGGGAAGGACGACGGAGAAACCACAACCGAGAAAAAAAACACCACAAACGGAAAAACCAAACATTCGTGACACATGGGGGTGCATGCATGCGGGGTGGGGAGCAAAGGTAAAACGTTGAACAACAGATTCTTATCGTCACGTCACAACACGTTAATGAATTCGTCAAGACCCGCCTGGGTCGCAATCGCATCGTATCCCGTCGCGAGGACCTCCGGGAACGCCGCGGCAAGGGTGCCATCGAACATGGTCGCCCCATTTGCAGCTTGAGGGTACCCGGCATCCCAGAGTGCGGCGGGGGTTTCGTCAAGTGCCGATGTCGTATGCTGGAGGGTAAAGGGTATCGGAAGGGGTGGCGGACCGAAGCATCCGCTCGCGCCAAAGTCATTCGACTTGGGGGGCGCCTGCGGTCGCACCCACGACTGCGGATGGGTACGACTCGGTGGGGGCAGCGCACGCCCAGTCAGAGTAAGGAGCCGTCAAGTCCAGAGAGGCGTGGTATAGGTCGATATCAGCAAACGAGAACTGCTGCTGAACGCTGGAACCTGAGTCGGTGTAAACATAATCTCCCGAGGTGGCACCGAGCAGTGCCGGGGAATTCTGACCAAAGCCCATTAGGAAATGAATTACGGAAGGCGGAGAACTCACTTGGTTGCCGTTGACGGCCATAGCACTCTCAAAGGATCCGTCCAAGGACGACGAGCGCGAGGGAGGCAACATCTCCCTTCCACAAGGGAGTCCGTGCAGAGCCGGCGATGTGGACAAAACCGGAGTGTAAAGGGGTGAGTCCTCAACCTCGCTTCCCGAAAACATGTCGAAGTCGACGGGAGCTGAACCCGGGCTCGACGTGCACGAGATGGGAACGGGCTCTGCGGGCGGCGCCTCTGTCTTCTTCCACGTAGCAACCGGCTGTGGCATCGAGGCAGAACGGCGCCTGCCGAACGCGCCAGAAGCGGGGGACGACGTGGCCTGAACACCGCCAGACCCCAAATTGGCGTCGCCCTCGAGACCGGTATCGGGGGTGGGCGAAGAAGCACTGCACTCGCTACGCATGATAAGCGAGGCGACGCGCGCACTACGGTCGTTGCGACGGCTGGCGCCCCCACGCGCACGCGTCGCGTTGGGGGATACCCCAGAGGGCGGACGGCGCATGGGCTTGAAGCGATAGTCGGGGTTCTGGAGTGCGTGCGTCACCTTCTCCTGCTCCGCGAGGAGCTTGTACTGCTCGCGCTCCGCGGCCGACAGGCGCCGCCACTCTTCCCCAGCACGCTTCGACAGCGTCTTGTCGCATCGACTGGATCTATCAGAGGGATCGCTCGGATCGCGCGCGTGCCTGCGGGAGTATTCGCAGCGGAATATGATGAAAGCGTTCCGCGGACGAGGAACCCAATCAGGATCTCGCAAGCGGTTGCGGATAGCGCGGCGATCCGAGGAGGAGAGTGAGGACGTGGAGGGCAGATCTGTGTGAGAGTTGTCCATGTGGTCGACCGAGGAGTCGGGCGACGAGGGGGGATAGTCTGAGGACTGAGAATAATAAAAGTAGGAGTCGTTAGAAGACGTGCGACTGAGAGTCGGGGGATACACGAAAGTCGTCAGGAACGTTGACAGGGTATGTGATGTTGCTGATGTCTACGTCGTCGACATCGCCGTGAGAGGGCATCCAGCCAGTAACAAGACCCTCTGTGAGCGACATCGGTAGTCGTTAGGGGTAATCAATAGAGGATAGAATGGAGGGGAGCCAGTAGTTAAAAGCGCCACCGAGGTGTGGAGGAAGGTTGGGAGGGGCGTTAAAAGGGTCATGTTAATTGTTGATAGGTGGGTTATATAGGATGTTGACTTTGGGCAGCGTAATGAAGCCTCCGTCCCCACAGTGAACTTATGGACTAACCCATTGTGACCGGTCACCTCAGATCAAGATCCGGATACACACTAGGTCGGCATTCGGTAGTCCGTTCGATCACTCCTAAGTTGGTGTGATCAGAGCTAAAGCCCCATGATGTAGCAGCCCTCAGGAGCAAAACGACGGTACTTTGGTGACCACAGCCTGAGAGTACTGTACTTGGACGCGTCTGGCGTCTGTGAGCAATACTGGGCTTCGACGCCCAACTCGGACAAAAGTCTCCCTGAGCATGGCTCAACAAGTCAGATTCGGCTCATTCCCATGCTGGGGAAGGTCAACACACCTGGACCCTGGTATCCCCACAGAAAGGTGACTCCGCGGGGCACGGTTTCTATCATAAGGGATGTCTATCCAACTGGTTGGCTGGTCTAGAACGTCACCATCAACGCAACGACCTTAACATTTCGATTGGCTCATCAGTCCGCCGGCGGCTTGGACCCTTTTTACACCTTTGTCCTACCGTGGACTCGCTAATAAGTTAAGCGCCTAGGTCCAACCATCTAGTGACCTCGCTCACTCGACGACAGTACAATCCGCGGCGCCTGCAATTACGAGTGCCATTACTGTAGTAAACGAGGGTATAGACTTCACCCACGATTGCTTTCGTGGACTGTTCCGTCGAAGCACCCCATCATGATGTGACATGGGAATTCCGGAAATATTCTAGACGAATGTCATTAATAATTTCGCTAGTCCTCAAACTGCTTGCTCTCTGAACCAGTTGAATTCACCGTCTCCCCAAAATCCCCACCTTCACTAAACGGGCACGGCAATTTTGGAGCTACTCCATCTACCCAACTTCTATAGCACAACAAAGATAAAACCGATGGCGCGTACGTACGAGTACTGTCGACTTAGGTGTGAGCGGCAAATGACCACTTCTGGCCACACCAATCCAGGCACGCCGGCGTATGTTCCACCCAGACCTGAGATTCACTATCTCCGAACCTCCGAATCCCTGAATCGGAACCCAGCCGGCCGACTTTCATAAGCACCGCGCGGAAGTCTGAGTCTGGAACTCAGCGGAAGTACGAAAATACAACCTCCGAGTCCGAGCCCCACGCCCGCCTGGTGGATTTTATGGAGGCTAGTTCTAGGGGAACGGGAACAGCCTAACTTCAATTGATATTCCTGATACGTTCCCTAACTTCCTCACTGCCAGTGTCCGGCCAACGTCACGCGTGCATCGACGCTGGCTGCTGGTCATTGTGGGTGGCATGGCATGTTCTATTGCAATGGCACGGATATTCGCTTGGCAGCATGCACGGGGAAAAGCTTGTTGCGGAGATGACAATCGGCACGGAGTGGCAGAGCTCCTGTATAATTCCAACGGCCCCCGGCCCCGCACTTGCCACAAAGGGGGTGCCACATCGGACAACAGTGGAGCGCCTATAACTATCACGAGTTCCAAGGCACAAATCACGAAATACGTCGATAACAATTGACTGGAAGCAGGGCAAGAATTCGGATCACGCCTGATTGAGCCTGTGCTGACGTCGACATCGTTGTTACGTCTTTGACGGTATTACGACCAGGTACAGTGAGGAGGCCATTCCTTGTGAGGGTAGTACCTGTCGTAGGGAGGCCTAGCAAATTCAACGGCGTCCAGCTGAAGTCAACGGATGCCTGCGAATGCGTAGACGACCAGACCTGGGTCGACTGTGTTGTATACGGCAGTACTACCTGCAAGCACTTGCCGCTGAAAAAGCTTTCTACGCGCTGACACGGCTGCGGAAGAAGGCGTAGGGGCCCGGTAGGGCTGCCGAGGGGCACCGTGGACAGCGAAACAAAACGGGTTGTCGGCTTTGACGCGATTTTACGGTCGACACAATCGGGGTACTGTATGAACTGTAAGCGGGTCACAGAATTCTCGTTCAAGTTCACACAATACATTCGACAAAACAATCAACCGAACAACAATCCTTTATGCCCGTTCGTATTTGATTACGATTTCCACGAAAGGTCCATAGCTATAGTCAAAACCCCGCTACGAAGATATGAATCTTCAAAAGACAAACAAACAATCGGATGGGGCATAAAGCTGGATGTGATGGTCACATACCTCTGAACGGTTCACAGCCCGCATTATTTCTTGTCCCACACGCTGGAGAGTTCCAACCCCCGACAGGGCGGTACCGGTCTTGGAGAACGACGGCAGGGAACCGAGTAGGGAATCCCTTCAGGTTGGTGACCAGGCCGTTCGCGCCGTTGGAACAAGCAACGGTGGAGAGCGAGCCTTTAGCCGTACGTAGTGTCATAGCGAACATGGACAGCTGATGCGATGGAAAAGAGTGCCACGAGACGATCAGGGAATGCGTGTTGGCTACTTTGAAAGTGGGTTGGGTGGAGAAAATGCCCACTTCGTCTTGGGGCTCTATCATTTCTACACTAGGAGAGAACCCTGTTCCAAGGGCGGCTAGGAGACACCATGGAACTTGTGCAGAATGGGTATGCCTCCAAAATGCTCGTGGTAAGGTCGTACATTCTTGGGCGGATCAAGACTTTACTGGAAATGAAAGGTCAGGTGGCGACGAGAAGGTGACCAAGTCCACTAGGCCTCATCAGCGGGGTCATTTTCAGGCCTTTCATAGGCTAGACTTGGGTCGATGTCCAGGGAAGCGGCATTGGGGGTCTTTGGGGCCATGTTGGCCATGTAGTTTACAACTAGGTTCGTGCTACCGCAGACGGGGGATTATTCCCGCAAGGGTCACGAGTTTTCCTCCGTTTAGATATGCGGGGAAATGAGCTGCACCCGGTCATGGCGAACTATACCAACTGAAGAAGGCCCAGGATTAGTGAAATCGTGAACCACAAGGAACTAAGTTAGGCGCTTTGAAGCACACGGAGGGAGATTGTCGCATTCCGCTAACCATTGACGATCGTGCAGCGCCAGGAGCAGTAGGTGGAACCTCGCCCGTCAAGTTCGTCAAGTCCAGACCTGCTTCAAGCGAGCGGATCTCATCACTGGCGCGCAGGCGGCGGTCATGATCATGACTTGCGGTCGGCTTGTTGGTCATACTTTGGTCAGCTAGTCGGTCCTCGGCCCGTTGCCCTCTCCATTTTCTGGGATAGTTCTGAGATCGACCTGTCCACCTGCCCGTCCAAGCTTCTTGGACTGCGCGCAGGAATGAATCATATAGTAAGAATCAAGATATCAAACCGAAATTCCAGGCGAGTGTGTACTACGTGTGACTGTGCCGACATTATAAGTTTATGTCTCGCTCCATACTGTTACAGTATGACTCAGATACGCGTGTTCAAGCTCAAGCTCAAGGAAGGTGTCGTGTGCTGCTATCACCCCAGTCGTGGCCATCGAAATCCTCCACCAACAACCGGCGGGCCAAATCGTCACCTCAACACCCCGCAGTCCACTGTCCAATTCTCGAGCGTTTACGCATGGCTGTCCCACAACGTAAGTCCCAGATATCGCCTCAAGATTTAATGCAGAGAAAGTTTGAGTCACTTAGTACTATTGCTAGTTTGCTACAAGTGAATGGTTCTGTACTCCAGATGGATACCCCCCAAAAAATATCTCGAACCTTTGCGTGCTCGCACCCTGTTGACCGGGTCTCAATCTCTTGATCGGCCTTTCTTGTACTAGTAGCGCAGCCCGATCCATTTCTTCCCAACTATATGGGGCGAGATCCAGGTCGTCCATGCTCTCGATACTGAGGTGACAAGCCCCGCCTCACAAGCGTCGTTGCCCGCCGCGGTCATCGATGGCTTCCATCACAACCGGTTTTTTCACATTGCGCGCCATGGCACACTAGAGACCGGCAAACCATTCGGCGCTGGACTCGAGCTTTATGGAGACGAGCGCCTGACGCTACTCGAAATCGTGCGCTCCCATCTCCTCGAGTCCCCGCTGCCGAATTCGCACTTCTTTCTGCTTGTCACACGGCTGCAGTGAGGTGACTGAAGGAAGCGTCATGGACGAGGGGCTGCACCTAGTGGCGGCGGTACAATACTGCGGGTTCCGCAGTGTGGTCGGGACTGTGTGGGCAATGGCCGATGAAGATGGACGGGACCTGGTGGAACATTTCTACAAGGCATTGTTTCGAATTCAAGACGAGAGCAGGGTGTGCCGTATTGAAAGATCTGCGAGAGCATTCCGGTTCGCGGTGAAGAAGCTGCGGAGGAAGAGACGGATTATTCTGGAGAGATGGGTGAATTTCGTTCGTTATGGTGCATGACTGGGGGTAATCTGTGAGTATTCGGATTTGTTGCAATGTGGCTTTGGCACTTACTGCCTGTCCGCAGCAGTGCGTGCAAGGGCTCAAACGCTATAGGTTTGGTGACGCTATTGTTCCACGACGGACTGAACGTAACTAGATTGTAATGCTTGTGTACAACACGACCCAAAATTCCGTGCAATGGGTTACTAGGCCAATCAGGTATTCGGAAAGCTTCTCGTCTATTGAATTTCTCGGAGCGCGCCGTGAGGGAACTTAACGGCTGAACACTACAAGCTCACGCGGAAATCACAGGCTAACGATGGGGGAACGACCGACACAGTTGGGGTACAGTATGACAGAACAATTGCAAGTAGGTTAGGGGATTCATTCAAGCGATACGTTCGAAAAAATATTCAATATTGAATAACGATGTGGCAAAGTTCAATGTCCATATGTATTTGATTAAAGTTTCCACGAAAAGTCCATGGTCAAAACTTCATCACAAAGAGGTGACAGTCTGCTAATAGATCGCATTGGAACCCGAGACTAAGTGTGTAAGTTCAATCGCGTACCTCCGCAAAGCTCACAGCCCACATTGACTCGCGTCAACCTGCGTGGCCTGAGCATTAATGACCCCCAATTCTTGTGCGTGCCCATTCGTCAGGGTATTCATGGCTTCAAGTGAGAGGTTGAAGCCGTCCCCGGCATGATCGACGGCGATGACGTTGATCGATTTCCCCCCGAATGATATCTTCCAGCACGACCCACACGCTGAAGAGTTCCAACCCCCAACTGCTTGGGCAGCACCGATGTTGGGGAACGACGGCAGTGAACCGAACGTAGTGAAATTCTTCGTGAGCAGGCCGTTTGCGCCGTCGGAGCAGGCGACGGTGGAGAGCGAGCCTTGGGCATTGTCGTACGCAGTGTCGTAGCGAACATCGACGGCCGATGCAACGGAAAAGAGTGCCGCGAAAGAGACGATGGTAGAAGTGAGCTTCATGGCAACGATATGGCTAATTTAGCAGTGGGTTGATGAGGAAAATGCTCGCTTCGTCTTGGAGCTTTTATCCTTTCAGCACTCGGCAAGGAGCTTATACAAGAGCGGCCAAGAGAGGCCTTGAAACGTGTGCGGAACTGGTAGTTCTCCCAAAAGCGCGTGGCAGGATGGTCTCGGGAATATCACCTTACCAAGAATTAGCCGGAAATGAGTTTGGAGAAGTGTCAAGAGGCAACATAGCACCACCAGAAGAAGGAAGTCCCCATCAACGGAACCATATGCAGGCCGCTCATTGGTGGGACTTGAGACGACGTCTAAGGACGCAGCTTCGGGGCCATGTGGGTGATGTATGCCATGACTATTTCGATGACGTTGAGCGCCTCCACGACGGGAGGTTGTGCCCGCGAGCGAGGATCACGAGTTTGCATCCGCCTAGACTGCAGCGCCTGATCTCGGTGGAATAGTACCCAGCTCCTTCAAGAAAACCTTGGCTGGCGACGTTCATAGTAGCTAGACAGGTTTTCGCATTTCAGTAACCATCAACGGTCGTGCAGTGGTTGTACAGTGGAAGGAAGAGCTACGGGAGCTACGGCCCGGGCACTGCTACGGCAATTTATGTTGGTCAGCCATCGGCCCGTGGCATCGGCCCGACTATTTCAAATCTGTGGCTTTGTTCGGGTTCGGTCGGGAAGAGTCCACCCTCAAGTTTGCCCTACGGCCCCCGTCGAACTAAAACATGGGAACAGTTATGCTCTTGTTGAACGTTGACCCCTCGGCATAGATCGTGAGTTGTCAGAGAAGATGTGGCCCGGCTGACGAACAACCAATCGAATAGCGCGATTTGGACTTGCGCCGAGAGAATCGTTACACTGTAGAACCTTCTGGGGGTACAACGCGGAGTCCAACAGTGAGGGTATCCTTGTTTCCAATTGCATCAGAATGCCGCGCGAAGACCGGATCACGCTGATAGAAATACGCCATGTACTGACAAGGCACCGAAGCGTCCCGAGCTAACGAGGGGGGCATGAATGGCCTGACATAGAGAAGTATTTTGTCACGATTGATTTAGACAATTGTTAACGCTCAGATATCCTACGACTCCTACTAGCGGTCACAGATCTCCATTCGTGCAACATAGGTCTGGGATACATGTCCGAGACAGACCAGTCGCAGCAATAGTTAGCCTACTATATTTATGAAACACTTTCGTCCGTAAAGGTGACTCCGAATCAAGGAAGCGCAAATAATCGAGAAATGAGAAGGGTAGACATAGGAATCCATTTCAATAAGCATTCAACACTAGCAAAACTGTCCTCCCATGCGCAACTGACAACGTCTCCAAGAAAGTCCAAATTCTGTCACGAAAGACACGAATCTTCAAAAAGAAATCGGACGGGACCTGAGGCTGCCAGTAGCGTAACGATCACATACCTCTGAAAGGCTCACAGCCCGCAGTAACTCTCGTCAACTTGCGTGGCCTCGGCGTTGACACGATCAAGCTGCTGCGCTTTTCCATTTGTAAGAGTGTTCATGGCCTTTAGTGAGAGGTCGAAGCCGTCCCAGACTGTGTCGATGGCGGTAACATAAATTGTGTTACCCCCATACGTTAACTCCCAGCACGACCCACACATTGTAGAGTTCCATGCCCCAACGGCTTGGGCGGCGCCAATGTTGGGAAATGAGGGAAGTGAACCGAAAGTAGTGAATCCCTTCGTGACCAGGCCATTTTTGCCATTGGAGCATGCGACGTTGTTCAGCGAAGTTTGGGAATTATCATAAAAAGTGTTGTAGCGGACATTATCAGCAGAGGCGACGGAAAAGAGTGCCGCTAGAGTGATAATGGTGGAAGTGAGCTTCATGGTAAGGATATGATGCTTTGGCTGGTGCGTTGGCAAAGAGATCGCCCCCTCCAGCTTCGAGCTTTTATGCTCCGAGCACTCGGGCGTTAACCTGTGCAAGAGCGGGCAAATAAGACCTGAGAGGTCTGCGGACGGCGTGTGCATATTGCGGTGTAGCTCGTAGGGAGTCAGGCGATAGTACAGCATCGCCAGAAGAGGGGCAGGTCTCCCATTAGTGAGATTATCTGATGACTGAGGACACTGTCAGATCCAACATGTGGGATGTGTGAGCGGTATGACTCTATGACTATGGTGATAGCGTGGGGCGCCCACATAGTGATGTGCAGCCTGTGGAGGGCTGGCTTTTCTCAAAGGCCTGAAGGTCGGGCCTAAAAGCCCGAGCCCAGCCCGACCCTGGTGAAGGGCTAGGAGGACCCCCAGGCCAGGCTCGAGACTTCAGAAGGCTGGGTTCAGTAAGCTCCGAGGATGACCGAGTAGACCGAATTGACCGAACGGTACACGTGACCAATGCAAGAGTCGTAAGTTAAACATGTTGGGTTCGAGCTGCGCGTAACTTAGGCGCGGTAAGCTCAGGAACAGTGAACCGCACGCAGCCCGAGGGGATCGGAAGCGCATACTTCTGCGTGCCACGTAATTTCGTAGAGGTGGCCGTCGCAGTCGGGGACGCGTCAGGTTTGAGTAGTGTTAAGGACGATAGCAGGGCGCATTTCACGAAGTATTACAGTAACAAGAATACAGTAGCAAGGCTCATGCAAGAGTAATAGATGGTGTTCGTTCTGAATCAAGCTTTCAAAATTTCAAATTTCAACGCCGGAGTGGCGTCTGGTTTCGGCCCGCGTCATCCATACCCCTTTGGGCTACAACTCTCGTCCGGAGCCGTACTTTACAGCGCACCAGAAAGGGGTACTGTATGTATGGTAGCTATTGTGCGTGTTTACCCCAGCATAAGCTATGGGCGTGTTGATAAAAATCAGTGTTGTCCAACTAACACGCGAATTCATGAGGTCTGGGGATAAGGGGGCCGTCTTCCGTGTAAGTTATGCAACAATAGGGACGTTCTTGCTCTTCACTGCAACAAGGCAGAAGTTGGCCCCGCTTATAGAAACTACACCACATGCTGACATGGCCCGGAAACCGTGTGTCCCCCGTGTCTAAGCTAACGACAGGAGGCGAAAATGGTTCGACATAGATGAACGTCGCTTTCTTGACACGACTAAGTTGGTCGTGCTTTCGGATCCCGCTGGCGGCTCGCGGAATTCTCATTCACGCAATACAACAACACATTCGAAAAAGCATTCAACACTCAACAACAACAATACGACCAAAGTTGTATGTCCATAGGTAACTGGCTATGTCTCTACAAAAAGTCCACGATCCGAACTTTGTCACAAAAGACGCGGACCCTTAAAAAGCATTCAAATTAGGACACAAAGCTGATCGTAAGCTCTAGCCACTTACTTGCGAAGGGCTTACAGCCCACAGTAACTCTTGGCAATCTGCTTGACTTGAGCATCGACGACCCCTAAATCCGTTGCGTGCCCACCCGTCAGAGTGTTCATGGCTTCAAGTGAGAGAACGAAGCCGTCTTTGCCCGTGTCCATGGCGGTGACGTTGATGGATTTGCCCACATACGTTATCTGCCAGCACGTCCCACACGCTGAAGAGTTCCAACCTTCGACGACTTGGGCAGCACCGATGTTGGGGAATGATGGCAGCGAACCAAAAGTGGTAAAGCCCTTTGTGAGCAGGCCGTTCGCGCCGTCGGAGCAAGTAACGGTGGAGAGTGAGCCCTGGGAATTGTCGTATACGGTGTCGTAGCGAACATTGACGGCCGATACGACGGAAAAGAATGTCACAAGTGAGATGACAGTCGAAGAGAACTTCATGGCAACGAATGATCTGGTTAACTTTGAAAAATCCGCGTTGGGGGCTTCGGTAGTGAGTTTGCAAAGACTGGTTTTATATGGAACGAGCCCGTGCAAGGTTGCCAAGTGAGACCTAGTTACGCACTGGAGCATCAGTGGGTCTATGAAAAGCGCATGGCAGGTGGTCCAATCATGGGGACGGATATCTCGCCAAGGTTCAACCAAAAAGGAAGGTAAGTGGACAGAAGATCAGAGAATGTCAGGCGATGGAACAACACCACCAGAAAAAGGCCCAAGTTCTCCCTTAGCCGATATGAAGACCACTCATTGGGGGGATTCGTTACGCATTACGCCGCAGCATTTGGACCATATGGAATGACAAAGAAGTTCTTGCAGTAGTACCATGTGCGCCACTTCTTAATTTTGGGATTCAAGTTCTTCAAGTAAATTTCTGAGAAGCCAAGCCCAGTTAGCATAATTCCATTTCTGAAGACCACATCACTAGGGATATAAAGAAACAAGAATCCTGCCATTCATGGTAATGGCTCGCACCGGCCTCTGAATTAGACTCGAAACCAAACTGACGGACAGAAGGCTTTGGAAGATACTTAGCATCGTCACGGTTCCGTTCATGTCTAACTTAGTCTAGGTGAAAGCGCGTGAGAGCGTGCCAACTGCAACAATCGGTTTGCTGACATGATGCCACGGTTCACGCGTTTGAGGCGAAGCGAGGCACGAGCGGTACCTTAGAGCAGCCATGTCCACTCAAATGAGTGAACGGGCAAGCGGCACGTGTTCATTCCTTTCTTGCGTGCCGCCACCTGCCCGCCCTCCTTTCAACCGGTCTGAAAAACCTGGGTCTTTTAATTTTTCCCCGCCCACCACGCCCCTTTTCCATGACTGCAACCGTCGACGCACATAAGGTCGCTCCCGGAGAGTTCCCACCCGCCCGTCGCGACCTCGCCTCGGCAGCAGAGACCCTCATTCTCGATCGAGAAGCGCTTCGCCCGCCCGCCCATTCTCTTTGCCTTATTTTCCCTTCATACCTTCCCGAGCATGGACTCCATCTTACCCTAATTACCCACAACGCTTGTACATGCCCCGAGACCTCGTACCCGAATAAAAGCCCAGTTACCCATCTCCTCCCGACGCTGACTAACCCTCCGTGCCGCGCCCCACCGTCTTTCGCCTCTCTCACCATCCAGCGCTGCACGGACCATCCCCTCGTAGAAGCAGAACTGCGACTCGCAAAGACTCGCTGTAGGGTTCTGCCAGTGCATTGCCTTCGATGGCACCTTTCCTACAGAAAGCGTATCGTTCATATACAGGTATACTACTGTACTACCTCGTCTGGAGTTGCAGAGGCGTTCGTAGATGACAACCGACATGGCGGCGGCGGCTCATCCACGCCGCATAGTAAGTACTAATACTCTTTCGCTAAACGACGTCTGTCCTGCGCATAAACATGTCTTTTCACACCAAACGAGAGTAAACAGAGGAGCAGCTTTATCAGGCGCATGTTGACGCCAAGGCCCAAATATTGAATACATCGACGAAGTGTGGCCCAGCTGAACGAATCCAAACCACACCCGATTGATCCCGCCCTGATTTCCGGATCGTCGTAAGACGCCGTCACGGTCCGGGAGGCACTACGGAGATATATGGCTAAACAGTGAAGCCATTCCCAAACCTCATACTCTTTGCTACATCGAGGCTGAAGTGGAAGGATGGTGAGTGGCTCTAGATCCTGCTTATAGAAGGTTTTCCACGTGCTGAAATAGCACAGCAGTGCCCCGCGTCTCAAGCAACTTGAAGCGAGGGACCACCTTCGGTCATTGTCATGGTTGAAGTATTGCTTACGCCCAGATATCCTGCTGGCGATTCACGGAGTTCCCGCTCATCCAATACAGCAATACATTGAACAAGCATTAAAAAACTAATAAAACTGTCTGTCCGTGCGCAACCCGACTACATAATCCGGAAAAGTCCACAGTCCTAACTTTGTCCTCCGTCATGAAAAGACACAGATCTTCGAAATAAAAATCGGATGGAGCCCAAAACCGAGTGTTTTGGCCACATACCTCTGGAAGGTTCAAAGCCCGCAGTACGATTTGTCGACCTGCGTGGCCTGAGCATCGATGACGTCGAGTTGCTGTGCTTTCCCATTCGTAAGGGTGTTCATGGCCCCAAGTGAGATGGAGAAGCCGTCGAAGGTCGTGTCGATGGCGGTGACGTAGATCGTATTTCCCCCGTACGTTAACTTGCCAGCACGATCCACACTCTGGGGAGTTCCAGCCCTTGACGGCGCTGACACCACCAATGTTGGGGAAAGAGGGCAGTGAACCAAAGGTAGGGAATTTGTTGACCAAGCCGTTGTCACCGTTGGAGCACGCAACGTTGTTCATCGAAGTCGAGGCGTTGTCGTAAAAGGTGTTGAAACGAACAGTGTCGGCAGATGCGACGGAAAAGAGTGCCGCAAGAGAGATGAGGGTGGAAGTGAGCTTCATGGTGAGGATGTGATTAGAGTGTGTGCGTTGGCTGATTGATTGGTGATGAGAATGTTCCCTTCGTCTTTGAGCTTTTATATATCTAAGCACTCTGCGAGAACCTGTGCAAGAGCGGCCAAATAAGACCTTAAAGCAAGCTAGAGAGCCGGTAGGTCTGAGGAAAGCGTGCGGTAAGTCCGAGGTGGCACCGCATGTTGCGACGCAGAACATCTCACCAATAAGCACGGAGAGTGTCAGGATCACTAGAAGGGGACCAAGTCCCCATTAGTAGCGAGACTCGGATCATCTGACGACTGGTGATTGACGAGACAGGACAATCGAGACGCAGCATCTGGACTATGTGGGCGCTCTATATTATGACTATGGTGATGATGTGGACCGTACGCAGACGGGTGATTATGCCCGGTAACGACCCCCAGGATGCGTCTTGGTGAAAATGCTGACGTCCTTAGTTATGAGGCGCTGTCTGTAGCATCCAGGAGCTGTGTTACATGGTGATAGTAGGGCGCCACATTTCACTAAACATTAAGGGCAAGATAGTGGTGGGAGAAGCTGTATCCCTCAAATTGTTCAAGTAGTGCGCATGCTTTGAACCATGATGCATGATCGGTGGCGCGTGACTGGCGCCAGCGCTACGCTCGTCAGTTCGGCCCGCTCCCTTGCCCGCTCCTGCCAGTGGACATCCGTTGCCAGTGACTGCCACTACTTCCGAAGGGAACAACTGTGTCTTGCGCATGTCGATCCTGGCACAGATCATGTATTGACCAAAAATCAGAGAAGATGTGGCCTAGCTGACACGACGTGGATTCGGATCGGGGCCGACTCAGATTGCGGCGAAAATCTGCGGCGAAAGGCCGCTGCTACAGTAGAGCCAAATCCATTAGACCCCGTGGTGTATGCGGCCCGGGAAGACGACCCCCGTATGAAAGTCGTATGAAACAACTTGAATGAGGGCGGCCCGAAACCACTTGCTCTCCATTACATCAAGGCAGAAGCCGCTGGCAGTCTGCTTACAGAAAGTACGCCACGTGCCGATTTAAGTTTGACAGAGGACTCGGAGCCGTTGTACCTTGGGTTCTAGAGTGGTTCGAGTCGCCGATCTAAGCTGACGACTTGAACGGGAGGCAAAAATTGTTCGACACAGATGAGCAAGCAGATGAGTGTCACTTACAAGATCACTTTCCAAACATTGACACGATTGAGGTACTTCAATTAGTCATGCAGTCATGACTTCAGCGGGAATTCACATTCCACGACAAGCTACTGCACCAGCTGGTACCTAGTGAGGAAGCAACACGTCAAAATACTACTGATGGCCATTGCCATTGGCAACAAATGGCGTGACAAAGCTGTAAGTCCATACATGACTGCATGACTGGCTACGTCTCTACGAAGAGTATACGATCTAAACTCACGCGAAAAGACGCGGATCCTAAGATGAAATAAAATTGGAGCATAAAGCTGATCGTAAGTCTCTAGTCACATACCTGCGATGGGATCGCACACGGTACAGCGTTCCACGCCTTCTCACTGGAGGGTAATACTTTACCTCTGATGGAATCTTTCTTACTGAAACGCGTCATTTCCATACAGGTATGTCGCTGTACTACTACCTCGTCTGCAGTAGATGATAATCGACACGCAGCGGCAGCTCATTCGCCCAAAAGTAATACTCAGTCACCGATCGATGTCTGCACCGGATCGATCCTGCCCCGATTTCGGGATCATCGTTAGGCACTGTCCGAGGCGGCACTATGAAAATATATAGACACACAACGTATTTTCCTTCCGAAACCTCATGTTCCTTATTGCATCGAGGCTGGCGTGGAAGAATGGTGCGGTGACTGACTACTTGAAGCCTACTGGCAGATCCTGTTTATAGAAAGTTTTCGACGTGCTGAATTACAGAAGTACCCCGCTTCCTGAGCTAACAAGGGAAGGTATAAATGGCATGACATAGAGGAATTGCGCCTTCGGTAATCGTCATGTTTGAAGTATTTGCTTCGGCTCAAATACCTTGCCAGCGGTTCACGGAATTTCGCTCATATAACACAGCAATACATTGAACAAGCATTAAAAAACTGACAAAACTGTCTGCCCGTGCGCAACAACTGACAACATAATCCGCAAAATTCCACGGTCCAAACTTCCTCACGATTCACGAAAGACACGGGTCTTGAAAAATAAATTCAGATAGAGCCTAAAGCCAAGTGTAGGGGTTGCATACCTCGAGAAGGCTCACAACCCGCAGTGCCACGCGTCAACTTGCGTGGCCAGGGCATCGACTTGGTCAAGTACCCGCGCTTTCCCATTCGTGAGGGTGTTCATGCCTCCAAGTGAGATGTCGAAGCCGTCGAAGATCGTGTCGATGGCGGTAACGTAGATCGATTTCCCCTTGTACGTCAACCTCCAGCACGATCCGCACTCTGGGGAGTTCCAACCCTTGACGGCGTAGACCCCGCCAACGTTGGGGAATGTGGGCAGTGAACCCAAGGTCGTGAATCCCTTGGTGATCAAGCCGTTTTCGCCGTTGGAAGCACGCGACGTTGTTCAGCGAAGTAGAGGCGTTATCGTAAAAAGTGTTGTAGCGGACAGTGTCCGCAAATGCGACGGTAAAGAGTGCCGCAAGAGAGACGATGGTAGAAGTGAGCTTCATTGTGAGGAAGTGATTCGAGAATGTGCGTTGACTGGTGGGTTGGTGATGAGAATGCTCCCTTCGTCTTTGACCTTTTATATCTCGAGCATTCTGTACAAAAGCGGCCAAATAAGACCCTAAAACAAGATAGAGAACCCTTATGTCTAGTGCGGTAGAGCGAGTCGGCCTGAGGTGGCATCGCATATTGGGGTACGGAAACATCTCGCCAAGCCAGGAGAGTGTCAGGCAGCAGAAGGCCAAGTCCACATAGTGAGATTATCTGACGACCGGTGATTGACCGGATTCAGTACGATGTCCAAGAACGCAGCATCTGGACAGCGTGGGCGCTCTGTTTATGACTATTGTGGTGGTGTATGACGCCCGCAGATGGCTGATTATACCCGGTGACGATCCCCCTGCGGCCATGAGTTTTGTGTCTTGGTGAGTATAGTGCCGAGTTCTTAGTCATGAGGCGCTGCCAACCTAGAAGCGGCTCCGAGTCCGAGTCGTAGTAACTAAGAACTGCCAGTGTGTCCGTGGCATCCAGGAGTTGTCAACGCGGTAGTAAGTTATGCGCTACGTTCGAGTTGCACCAAAGTATTAAGGGCGGACAGCAGCAAGCGTAGTACTACGAAGCTTCGTCCTCCAAGCTCAAGTTCACGTTTGAGTACTTCTGAGTCCCAGCCCTCAAGCTATTCTCTGTTTTCCAGCCACTATCAGTGGCGCATGATCGTGTGAACTGTCAGTGGCGCCAGCGCGACGCCGTCAGTTCATTTCATGGCAGCAAACACAACGCCCCCAACAGACAACTTCAAGTCGGACTCGAGTACACAGTATTGTAACAGTTCCCCACAGCGAGGTCTGACAACTTTTTCTTTTGAAATTTCGACATTTGATTTGGCTAGTTGTTTCATACAGTGCCCCACACAGCGCCCCGGGGCCATACAGTGCGACATCACTGTCTTTCAATGGCCTCCAATCCTGCAGACAAGCCCAAGGCGGGCGCTCCGTGGCGCACTCGTGCATCGTCCGTGCTGACTGCTCTTTCTCATGGATCTGCACCATTTATCACGACTTTCCTCCTCATACACCTCACCGCGCCCGCTGCAGCTAACTTCGGTGGTTCCGCGCTGTCGTCCCAAACCATGGTTCGTTTTCTCCTTCCCCATTCTTCTTCCGATCCGTACTTAGCGTTTTCGTCCGGCCAGTTGCTGGGGCGCGAGTACTACCAAACTATGTTTGGGGAGCGGTACCTCTTTTTCGGGCCGCTGTTCATACACTCGTCCAGCGCGATCATTAAGCGCCTCCTCTCTCCGCGCGTGTCGCGCCCACTCACCAGCGCGCTCTCCGTAACTGGATATGTCACCGCATTCTGTATTCTGCCCGTCCATCTAATCACGCACCGTCTCGCACCAGCGGACCCGGCGCCACCAATCTCGTCCCTCAGTCCGTCTGAGCTCGACTACGAATTCGTCAAGGCTGCCCTGAGTGGCTGGCCTCGCCGGAGCACCGTGCTTTATTCCGTGCTTGTCCTTGGCGTTGCCCTGCACGCTGCAGATGGAATCGGGATCATCTGGTCGACGTGGTCCCCGGGGTTGAAGCTGCCGGGGCGCAAGGCGAGACGCACACTGGCGGGCGCTGCCATAGTGCCTGTTCTGACGGGGCTCGCAGTCATCGCTCGCGAACCCCTATACGCCTTTGCATCGATGGCTGCGCGGTATCAGGCAGCCCTCGCACAATCGATTGTGTATCGTCTCTAAGATCAGATAGCCACGTGATACTTCAGCATTTGCGCGCGCGTTTCTTATTGCCAGTGAATGGCACTGCGCTCCCCTCAGTTCTTCGCTTCAATAACCGAGCCTTCAACCCTTACACTCTCCCCAAGGAGATAATGTCGTTGGCCCCCGTTACCCCGGCAACTCATGGCGTTCACGTGTGAAGGCATTATTCGTAGGGGTCGTCACCCTACCCTAACACGCCAATTGATCCCGTCGGATCGGAGAGTCGGTCGAGTGCACATCGGCCATACAACTTTCCTCTTCCTGAGTCCAGATCGTTCAATGTCGGCCCAAATGCCCAGTTGTATGGACATATAGATTCTGGGATGCGAGGACTCTTAGACCCCAAGCGTGTGCGTGTCCCGGTCCTTGTCCTAGGTACTCCCGGATTTTGCCGATTTGGGCCGATGTTAGAGTGGTACGGTATCAAGAGTAGCACGCTCAAATACTGCAATCGGGCGGGATGATGTCTGACGAAATAATGAAAATTCGGGGGATGCTTCGTGTGTTCCACGACTTGGAGTTGGAGGTGTCGTGTCACTTATCAGTGGTTATTTATCCGGTGCCGTCATGAACCTTGGTTATGACTACCACTCGATGAGAACTTGAACTCTAGGAGTATGTGCAGACAAACGCGTCAGTCGATATGAATCAGGAGTGCCGATAAATTCTGTTAGGATGGCATTGAGCCCGGAACGTTGTCGAAACGGACACCCGAGGCCAGACCATACAATTATGTAATCGCCTAAATTATCGAAGAATAATAACCAGACAGCGGCCCTACTCTAGACACTCATTCACTCGCGCTCACTCGTGCTCCTCACAAACATAAGCTGCCGGCCTCACAAAACCTTAACAAATTCTAGCATAGATTCAAGTTCTCGAAAGAGGGAAATCCGTGGAAGCTTGCCGTAGAGAAATGAGTTTTGAGTAGACGACAATCTGGGCCGTGGTCACGGCTCTTTCCGCACCGCACCACACCGCATGGGGTTAGACCTGCCAGTGTCAATGGTACTGTCAATTGAACCTGCCAGTTTCAGTCCTTCAGTCCCCCATCCCGATCTTTCCTTCGCAACGTCAGGTTCCTGCTCAAAATATGGCAGGGATCCCTTGGGCCATTGCCTGGCTTGCTTTGGCAGCCTCTGCTCGCGCCCAAGTCACTTGCGAGAACTACGGTGTGCTGCCTATCAACTCTTCTACTTGCGTGTGTCCGCCAGGGTTCGGTGGTGCAACCTGTTCGGCCCCTGCTTGCGGGGGTAACATATTCCAGGGCACGCAACGCTCTCTCGTTTCTGGGGCCTCTGCAACATCGTTTGGCAATGTCTCTGCGTCGGCGTGTGCGTGCCCTGACGGGTGGACGGGTACGGGTTGCAACGTGTGTCAAGCCCCCACAGTATGCCAGAGCTCGTTCTCCGGGAACACCACCAGCGGCGTTATCCCTGCGCAAAGCAGTCTCAATAATACCCTCACCTGTAATACCGCTCCACGAGTATTCGCCGCGGGCGAGATGAGTTGTGCGGTTATCGTGAGTATTCCCCTTCTTATCTCCTCGGAGCTTTTTTTACACCTAACTTATATGACCTAGAACCCCACTATCCAAGCCATATTTCCACTCTCTTCGACTCTCACGGTTCTCCGCACCCTGAATACCACCCTAACACCTCAGGTTAATGCCACCTCCTTTGGCGCCTCGGGTTCTGCCTATGTACAATTATGGTACGACGGCGTCGAGCAGTTTTACTGCGCCGCCGACGGATGCACGCAGAGCATCTCAGGTTCGAAGGGCGTAACCTGGACATGTTCCGACCTCCAGTGCACGTGTCGTCCCGGTGCTGCATTCTGTGGCGGCGGGAAGCTGAACCTGACCAATACCATTGATTCGCTCAACGGAGAGCTAACATTAGCGTGCGACCCACTTTCCGCAAGCGGTACTGCGTCTTGCAGTTTCCAGCAGAACGTACTGAAGAACGTATTCGGCACCACCGGTCTATCGCTTACTGGATGTAACTTTGGCGAATGCGTTCGACAGGGCGTCATCGATACAAGCGGTACCTCCAGCGATGCGAGCGGCAATGGAAACTCGCTCAGTGGCGGCGTCATCGGCGGTCTCGCGGCCGTCGGTGCACTCATCGCCTTGGCGCTGTTCGGACTCTTCATTGGATGGTGGACTCGGAGGAAGCAACGGCGACTTGGTGCGGCATACATCGGTGAAGGCAAAGGGCGACATGGAGGATTTGCGGTCGAATGGTCCGACGTGTCGTACGTCGTGCCCCAGGCAGGTGGTAGCAGGTCATCGTTACGGCTCGGGGGTTCGAAGCCTTTGGACGAGAAGGTCATTTTGGAGGGGATCAGTGGTCGTGTGGAGCCAGGACAGTTATTAGGCATCCTGGGGCCTAGCGGTGCGCACTTTTTTTCTCTATTTAAGGCGTCCGTTCCGAATTAATGCTTTTGACACCTAGGTGCTGGAAAAACGACACTCATTGAAATCCTGGCAACCAAGAACAAAACGGGTTATACATCCGGCAGCGTGCGATTCCCTGGCGATCCGTCGCGCGAGGCACGAACGCCTCGCGTTGGATTTGTGCCTCAACAGGACGTGCTCCCAGCGATGCTTACTGTCAGCGAGGCGCTGCTTTTTGCTGCGCGCCTACGCCTACCGGAATACGTCACGGACGCTGAGAAGCGCCAGCGTGTTGCAGATGTGCTCGAGCAGCTGGGCCTCACCCACGTGCGGGATTCGCGCATCGGGGACGAACATCCCATGCCCGCGGAATAAGTGGTGGAGAGATGCGACGGGTCAGCATTGGGCTCGAGCTTGTTGCAAGCCCGGACGTGCTCATCCTCGACGAACCTACTTCCGGTGCGTTCGTCTCATTTCGCTAGCTGATATTGAAATAATGCTATTTTTGTTTTTTAAGGTTTGGATTCGGTCTCCGCTGCCAAAGTCACCGCGGTCCTGCATGCAGTCGCGCACGACACGGACAACCCGACGGCCGTGATCGCCACCATCCACCAGCCCAACTCGCAAATATACCAGACGTTTGATCGCATCGTCTTGCTCGCCGGCGGGCATGCGTTGTACGAAGGGCCGGGAGGTCTCGCGCCGGCCGAGTACTTTGCGTCGCGCGGCTCGCCCTGTACTCCCGGGTATAACGTCGCGGACCATCTCCTCGACCTCGCACATGCTCCACCCGCGCAGCAGCCACACAGCCCGACTCTGACAAAGGAGTCCGGCGCCGTCCCCGACGTTACCGTGAACCAGCACGAACGCGGAAGCGCGCTGCGGAAACTCGCGCAGCCGAAGAACGCGGCGGCGTTCTTGACGCAGCTGCAGGTGCTCGCGGGAAGAGAGTGGAAGGTGCTACGACGGTGCGTGAAACTCCCCGAAGGGATGCGGTTGTTTTGATTAACGTTCTTTTAGGGACAAGACGTTCTTCCTCGGGCACATCGTGATATCCGCGCTGCTCGGCGTGTTCTGTGGTGGGCTGTACTGGCAAACGGGCAATAGCATCGCGGGTTTCCAGTCGCGCGTAGGGTGTCTCTTCTTCCTGGTGCGTCTGCGATGAAACCTGTTATACCCTGTTAATAATAGCCTGACGCACAATAGGGCTCATTGATCGCGTTCTCGTCTCTAAGTGCGCTGTACAATGTACTCGAGACACGCCCACTGTTCGTTCGCGAACGCTCGAACGCATATTACAAGTCCGTAAAACTCCCCACATATCTTCGCGTGCCGCGAACCTAATGACAACTCGTCTTCCAGCCCTACGGCGTGGCTATTGGTCCACTTCCTCTTCGACGTCGTGCCGTTACGTATCGTTCCCACCATTGTCGTCGCTACCATGTGAGTACTAGCAGCCTGATCCGGGCTGGGGTTTCTCTTTAATGACGCGTACCCACCCCAGAACGTACTGGATGGGCGGTCTCGCGCCACACGCAGCCAATTTCTTCAAGTTCCTACTGGTTCTCGTATTATACACGATAGTGATGACCCTATTTGTAAGTTTTTGCCTGCACCGCTGTGTGACGAATCCCTTTTTGACGCGTCTGTCAGAATTTCCTCCTCGGAGCAGCGGTGTGCAACGGCGGTCTCGCACTCCTGCTCAGCGCGCTGAGCGGGCTATACCAAATGACGTTCGCCGGCTTCTTCGTCCACCTCAACTCGATCCCGCAGGTGCTGCGGTGGCTGCAGTGGATGTGCCCGCTCAAGTATGCGCTCGAGGCGCTCGCGGTCAACGAGGTCAACTCGGGGCTCGAGATACAGGATATCCTACAGGGTGTGCCCGTGACCGTCTCTGCTTCGCTCATCATGAACGTCGTGCGTCTTTTTTTGTTTTTGTTTTTGTTTACGGCAAGTTGAACCCTCGACGTCAGTTATTCGGATTTGATGAGAAGAATTATTATCGCGACGTGCTCGTGTTAGTCGCGTTTATTGTGGGTTTCGCTGCGAGCGTGCTGACCGTAGTGTGGATCTGGGTGCGGGAGACTCGGTGACGTGGATGATACCAACTTGACACTCTTTTTGTTCGTCGCACATTTATCTTACTTTATCTTTGTGTTTGGGATTCAGACTATGCCAACTATGTCTACCCTCTTCATATGATATATCTAGGAACAGAATCCTTCACGGAGGTCGTCTAGTCCGCGTCCAGAGGTCTGTGCTAGACTATGTCTAAGGTAAGGCTATTGGGGGAAGGAGAACGTGGTCACTGCTGCTTTGGTGGCTGCTTCGCGAACACCTTGCGGAGATTGTCCCATACGACCGGTGGTGATTGTGCGGCGTCGATACCGTGCCAAAGTCCCTTCTTTTTGTAGTATTCGACGACGGGGGTGGTCTGGGCGTGAAAGACGCCAAGGCGTTTCGTAAGCGCCTCGACGTTGTCGTCAGAACGCTGGATGAGCGGTTCTCCCGAGACATCGTCCGTCATTGGCTTCTTCGGTGGGCTGGACGTGCGGGGAAAGAAGGGGTCAGCACGAGGACGGGAGAGGAAACACGTGACGAAATTCAAGGGGGGGGAGGGGGGGGGAAAGCGCGCGAACGTACTTGAATTCCCTGTGATAAGTGCGCCCGCTCGAGGGGTGGATGAGACGGCCAGTGATGCGCGAGATGAGCAACTGGTCTGCGATGGTCAGCTCGACGACCGAGTCGAGCACCTCTTTCCGCGAGTCGAGCATCGCGTCGAGCTTCTCTGCCTGCGGGACGGTGCGCGGGAACCCGTCAAGCACAAAGCTAGACAAAAAAAAAGGGCGTCAACGGCGCGCGGAAAACCGCACCAACTGCGTCAAACGCACCCGTTCTTGCACGACTTGTTGTTCTCGAGCTGGTCCCGAATCATGCCCACCATGATGTCGTCCGAGACGAGCCCACCGGCATCCATGATCTTCTTCGCCTCGACGCCGAGCGGCGTCTTTTTCGACACCTGCTCGCGCAGCATGTCGCCCGTCGCGAGGTGGCACACGCAGAACTCGTCGCGTATTCGCGGCGCCTGCGTGCCCTTGCCTGAGAGGAAGAACGCACGTACGCAACAAGCGCGTCGTCAGCCGACCAATACGAGTCAAGAGGGCAGAGGGAACGCGCACCTGCGCCTGGGGGCCCGACGAGGATGGTGCGGAGTTGTTGCGCTGGCGTCGGCTTCTTCGCTGTCGCCTTTGCCTCAAGCTCCTTGATCTTGTCTGTGAGCTGGCCGACGAGAGACTTGAGATACGCAAGCTCGTCAGAGGGTGACATTTTCGGAGGAGTAGTGAGTGGTGCTGGTGGTAGTGCTCGAAGACTTGAGGACGATGAACAACCAAAGTCAAGACCAAAGTCCGGGTTGTCCGGACTTAAGCCCGGGTTCGGTGAACGGTCCGCACCGGTCCGCGGAGAATTACACGTAGGCCTTCGAGTTGTCGTTTTTCTGTCTTTTGACGACGTTCGTCAAAGAGTATTTGATGGAAAAACGTTATCCCAAAAGTTCAGAGCCTCTCTTTTATTTTATTTTGAACACAGTGGAGGAAGTGGGGATCTCGGTGATGTCTAAAATTGGCAAAGTATAGAATTAGATATGTGTCGCGTGGGTGGCGACTTGTCAACACACTTGGCCTCCGCCTTCATCCTCATTTTCACCACCTTTTTCGGGCACATACACGAGTATGTTGTCGTCTCTTGGCGCAGTTTGCCTCTCCCTATTTAGTCTTTTTTCTGCTGTACGGGCAAGGTCGAGTACTGGCGACTCGGTACTCGTATTGCTCCAGCCTAACTTGAGCCGTGACAACTTCACTATCTTCTTTGACAACCTTGAAAGTAAGCCCTGAATAACTAACCTGCATATAAGCCAGTACCACTCACTAGTGTCCAGAACAAGGCTATGACCTGACCTTCCGTGCCCCAAGGCCGAGACACCACGTATCATTGAAGACGACGTCCCGGGCTTTAATCACATAATTCTCTTTGCTCCAGACTCAAAAAGTGAGACTCTTGCTCTCCGAAACACCCAATTCTCTGAGCTCTTCCAGATTTTGCTCAGGACGTCACCCCTCAATCCCTCGTCACTGCCCTCAACGCGGGCACGAACCTCATCGTCGCTCTCTCCCCGAAGCAGACCCCCATCTTTACCCTCGCCTCAGAGTTTTCTCTGATCCTCCCGCCCCCTGGGACCCCTCTCATCTCCCATTTTCCCGCACGGGACACGCCCCCGGGCGTCATCCCTGTCTCCGTACCTCCAGCGCATCCATTCTTGACTCCCAACACGCCTCCCATATGGTTCTCCGGCATTCCCTTCGCGCATGGCAACAATCCCCTACTTGTTCCCATCCTTCACGCGCCAGCCGAGAGCTTCGCCTCCGACACCGACTCGGACACCAATGCTGACGTCGTGTTTGATTATGCCGAACGCGGCGGAGAGGGGCTCTGGGCGGGTAGTTCTTTGGGCATCGTGACTGGTTTCCAGACCCGCGACAACGCACGCATTACCTGGGTCGGCGGCCTCGAGCTATTTTCCGACGAATATGCGAACAAGCCGCTTCCATCGTGCGTGAATCCAACTTCCTCCACTCACCGCAGCTCCCCTAAACCTGGTTTTTCCTTGCAGAGGCGACATGTCCGGAAATGCGCAGTTCGCGCGCGACGTAGCAGCCTGGACGTTCCACGAGAAACTTGTGCTTCGCATCGACAGCACAACGCATCACCTCGTGAATGAGACCGAACCACGCGAGCACTATACCATCAACGAAAACATTGTGCGTCTTGACCAGATTGCAATATCGCCTCTGACCCGACCTGACATGTTTTTCCACAGGCATTTGAGGCCCACATCTCCCAGTACGATCCCAAGAGCGGATGGGCGCCCTACTCTGGGCTGGACGACCTCCAGCTCGAGTTCACCATGCTCGACCCGCACATCCGCACCGCGCTCCTTCCCGTCTCGGGCAAGCCTGGGCTATACAAAGCTTCGTTCCGCCTCCCCGACCGCCACGGCGTGTTCAAGTTCGTGCTCGACTACCGCCGTCGCGGCTGGACGTCTCTCCAGTCGAGCACGACGGTACCGGTCGTCCCACCGCGCCACGATGGCTACCCGCGTTTCTTGAGCGCGGCGTGGCCGTACTACACCGGGGCGATCAGCACCAGCGTCGGGTTTTTGTTGTTTGCGACGTTGTGGCTGGCAGGAGATGACAAGGGGGTTAAGAAGGGTAAAAGTGCCAAGACTGAATAATATAATGTAGCTCGGCGAGCGCCGTATCACTTTCTGAGCTTCCTTTGCTAACATCTCGCACCATTACTTGCCCTGCACTATTTCCTGGTTCGCTAAGACAAAAAAAGGAGCGGTGGACAAGAGCCCACGTTGGTTGGTTATAGTTATAGGACATTTAAGCTACATAATGGTCGTATGCACGATGGTTCATATACGTTCATACGTTTATGCATTCATGCGCTGCGAGAATCATCGTCAAGTAAATCTGAGAGCTCTGTCCCTATTCTGGAAAAATTACAGTAAGTAAAAGCGATTGTAGAGTATAGAAAACAGTCTAGTGGTGTGATAAAAACCATGTTTTAAGATAGAGAGACCGTGATTGTGCCCAGGCACAATATATCTATTCCGAGCCTAAATCAAGGTCTGAATCGTCCACCAGACAAGCACGAAGGTCGTCGTCGTCGTCGTCCGCGATGCTGCCAGGGTCGACTGATGAACCTTGAACTTGAAGACGCGCTTGAGACAAGAAAGTATTCGCTGCCTTAACAATTGCCTCAAGTGAGCCCGGCTTCATTTTTGCAATCGACTTGTAGTAGTTAGTGGTTGGTGCCGCCCAAACGTCAGAGGAGAACTTGGAGATGTTGCCATCTGTGGGATTGAGCCTCGGAGCGGCCTTCATGTAGGTCTTCTTGAACTTCCTCTTGGTCGGCACGGTGACGGGCGCGTCCATTTCCCCGTTGGCCCATAACTGAAGAACGCGCTCGACCTTTGGAAATTTTTGAGTATTTGCTAACGCACTAGTCGAGTGCTTACCGCGGCAGTTGCAATGGCCAACGCACCCCTCGGCGGGTACTTTTGAGTAGAAGAAACGCCTTCAACTGCCGGATCAATGTCTATTGCACCGGCAATACGGACGAGGTGTGCAGCGAAAACCCGGACAATGAACGGCGAGTGCATCAACCTCCGCTTTCCCTGAAAGCGCGAAACGTCAGCCAAATCTAATTGACCGAAGAATACACTTGCCTTTTCGTCCTCTCCAAATACAAATTTGAAGTTATGGAGCATACCTGCGGCCCATTCTTGACGGGCGTCAGACGATTTCAAGGACTCGCCGTTGGACTCGAAGAACTCTTCGACCATTATTTCCGCAGTCGACTTGAATGATGCGCGCCATTCGTCCAGACACTGGCTGATCTACGTAGTACAGGTCGACGATGAGTAGTACCAGATGGAGAAAGTGGATGTGTACATACGCAATAAATAACTGGGTCATTCGCCTCGAACGTCCACTCTACCCCGTCCGCCATGTATACAGCGTCCCAGATGGTTTGAAGGACCGGGATGGCCACAAAGGTCGAAACGACCCACGGGTCTCGCGTGCCGAACCATCTCTCGAATGTCGGAATAAATACCCGTCGGAAGCGGTTGTTATTCTCTGCGCCAGGCGGCAGATGGAGATTGAGATCGAGCGTGGGGTACTTCTTGCACAGCCAGGACGGTACGGAATATAGACGGTGGGGCTGTAACCCGTCGTTGGGCTTGGAGCACAGTGCAAAGTTTGAGCACTTACCTCGGCCTGGGATTTCACAATTGCCTTTTCTCCGTGTTCGCATGACGAACTTGTCTGGCTCGTCGTCGTCGCGGATGGCGAGATCGTGACGTTGTTCGCCCAGTCCTCAATCGTCGACTTGAGCGGACGATCGACCGTCTTCGTTTTCGTACGCAGCCATTGATCGTAGAAGAAAAGCGTCGTTCCAGAAATGTATAGTCGGGGCGACTCGGACGAAGGTTCAAGTCGGCGCGTCATCGGAGCGAGAACCGCTGCGAACGCGTGAGAGATGGGTGTTACAGTACCAATAGCCGTTCCTGGTTTATTGCTTAGCGAGTCGGTAAGCGACATTGACCTTGAGTTCGCAGCACGAGAATGACTTCGAGGAGTTCATTGAGAACAAAGGCGAGACCGTGTCACCGTGGACGTGAAGTGTTGCGACAAAGATGAGTGCACGCGCAATTCTGTCTAACTAGCATAAGCCGCCAGGACAAGTCTGCCTTTGGTCGACCCAAGGGTCGACCTGTCAGGTCACGGTGATCGTGTTGTGCATCGACTAACTGTCTCACCGTGGTAATATGGGGACTACACATGTTGGGGTGTGGATATCGACACTGTCCGGCGTGCTTTTGATCGACGCTGCGGAGGAAGGGGGTATCCTATGAGACCACCGTCACGATTTTTCCCCCAAGAGCTGAGGTTCGTATCATGGGCACCACACAACCCGAACGTAAGTCCCAGGTCTTTCAACTTTGGCCCTACTTTAGCCCTTACAGATCTTTCGTTCCTTACTGTCACGGTACAGTAACAGCCCCTCTCGATGATACCATCGCCGTTCTCCAGTTTTCCCTTTCATTGCTTCCTCGGTCGCATCCTCGGCACCGTACCTGTATCCAAACTCTGGCTATGGTGCATTTCGTTCGTAGCAAGATGTTATGTCAAAAAGAGGACCTCGACAAATCATTTTTTTCTTCCACGAAAGCGATATTCCTCGCATACCAATCTGCGGATGCACCGAGCTTAAACATCCTTCATACTTTCTTCTATTTCGCATTTACCCTTCCTCATCGCTCCCAGACGTTCAAGCAACCCGAAGATGCCAAATACTCTGCCGAATATTTCCGCTACCTCCGGGATCAGCCCTTCGTAGTATTTAAAATCTCGCCCGACCAAGTTACAATATGACTTGTGCAGGTGTTGAGCATTCAGGTGGTGTTAGGGTCTTGCAACGTAGCGCAAGACGTTGAGGAGATGACGACCCTTGCCGCGGGTTCCTTGCATCCGATAGCTCGGTCACCCACTCCTCTGTCGACGCTTAGCAATTCGGATCTATTACATTATCACAACTACTCACTACAATAGTACTTGTAACCAATGTGTAGGAAAGCACCCAATCCACGCCGCTTTGTGCGCAGCACAGGCGCGATGTCCTCGTCTGTTGTCGGAGATCTCATCTTCGGCTGACATCGCGGCGCCGTGGTCGAGCTCGATGTCCCACGGTGGGCTCTCTCCTTGCGCCTGAGCGCGGATGATGGGCACCTCCGCGCGCCGCTGCAGGGTCAGGAAAGTGGGGAGATGAGTTCGAGTTCGGGGCCACAGTAAGCGTTCACACCAACACCCATCAGTCTGTTCGTGCCGCAGCCGCCGCCGCCAGGCCGCACGAGAAAAGGGGGCGAAAAGGTCGGGGCGGTTGCAGGGGTAGACGCAGATGCAGACGCGGTGCAGGAGCGGAGTCTGGGAGCGCGAAGCCGGCCGTGCCCGTGCGGAAGGGCAGGTCGAACGCGTTCTTCGGTCTGGCGACCTTGTTCAGGCCAAATACAGTAAGGTGAGCATCGGCCTGTGCTGTCTTCGTGAGGCTCTGTCCTCAACATTTCCAGAAGAATGGGACGGGAGAAGATAGGTAAGTAGACGCACGCCAAATGACGCACGACGGTCCTGACGTCCGTCCTAGTCACACACGGGATGCTCATGAGCCGTGCCTACGACATCTGAGGTCATGCCCACGCACTCGCGGATCGGCGTGAGTAGGCAGTGCTTGGACTGTTTGTAGGCTGTGATGTACTGGCCTGCTTCGTTTGCTCAGGCATGCGCACGCGTGTGCAAGGGCTATATAGTGTGTGGTTCCGTCGTTTGGTAGGAGGTTGATTACGACCAGGCCAAGATGATGGTGATGTCGTTGAGCAGGTCAACTCCAGAATCGGACGTTGGTAGAGAGGAGTGGAGTGCGAAGAGAAAGGGTAATGCGACGCACGATATCTCAACAGAGTGGGCCAAATAAAGAAGGTGAATCGTGTGAACCATCGATCAGGCCATCGATCAACGACTCTTGCTTTCACACCGTCACCAATGCAACAACCCCAACGTACTCGAATTCCAACGGTCCGATTCCGAGTCCTTATAATAGGAAGGGCGAATGCAGGAAAGACAACCATCCTGCAACGGGTGTGTGACACGACGGGGAGCCCTATTATTTACCGGGGAAATCGTTGGAGAAATGAGACGGTACGTGGTCAAACTTTTTCTCTGTGAGTATGGTCTCACTGTCGACCAGGTTACACTCGACCCATCCATCGATGTTAGTGACAGTAGTACTTTTCTTCGGTTGCCTCTAAACATGACCAGCGGGGCGAACACACGATCGATGACGAACTTAGGTTCTCCGATGATGACCGCTACGTTTTCCACGATTCTCGGGGAATCGAGTCAGGTAGCACCGAAGAACTCGGGATATTGAAAGAATTCATTCGACGCAAGTGTCAAGAAAGGCGACTGGCACGCAGATTACACGCAATATGGTTTGGACTCTCGAGTATTCACGATTACAACAGCTGATGGCCAATTTTGAGGTACTGCGTCCCAATGGACAACCAACGACCACTGCTCGACCTCAAATTTTTCAAAGACATCTGTCCTGACCAGAATGGTGCGACGTTACGGACATTCATGACTGTATTCAACAATTGTTTCCAGTCCCCGTCATCGTCGTGTTTACCAAATACGACCAATTCCGGCGAAATGTCCAAATCCATTTGGAAGATTTCGGAAGCCTAGATGACAATGTATTTGATGTGGCCGACAAACAATTTAAAGAGCACTACCTGGGTCCCCTTGGCGATGATATTAGATGGGTACGATTAGAAAGTGAGTTCACAGGCAAGTACCAGAGTTTCGTGTTAATGTTCTTCGACAGAAATGAACAGGCAAAATATGCGCTGCGATGAGCTCATTGAGACGACGGCTGCGGCTTTGAATGACGACATCGTCGGATTAATGCTTGTAGCTGTCCAGAGGGGTAACTTAGAATTGAGTGTTAAAACAGCTTTGGACCGGTAAGTGCGCCAATTGAAGTGGCAAAGCGAGCGAGGATCACAAACAGTTGATTGGAGTACGCATTCCCGAAACTGGCTTGAAGATCAAAGATATAGTTCGGGAATGTCTTGTCTCGTTTCCATACATCTGCGTAAGTGTCGATAGAGAACTGAATTTGTGGTACATGGCTGATGATTCCGTCTGACTCCTAGTTTGTGAGTGCGAGCTATTACTGCCGTGGCTCGCTGCGTTTCGAGCATACTGACGATGGCTCTCCTCGGCTGTCCAGAAAGTGAGTGGCTGCCGTGGCTTGGTGTGTGTTTCGAGCCTGCTGATGATGGCTGTCCTCGTCTGTCCAGAGAGTGAGTGGCTGCTGTGGCTCGGTGCGTTTTGAGCCTACTGACGGCGGCTGTCCTCGGCTGTCCAGAGAGTGAGTGGCCGCCGGGGCTCGATGCGTTTTGAGCTGACTGACGACGGCTGTCCTTGGCTGTCCAGGATGTGAGTGGCCGCCGTAGCTCTGTGCGTTTCGAGCCTACTGACGATGGCTGCCCTCGACTGTCCAGTCCGTGAGTAGCTGCCGTGGCTCAGTGCGATTCGAGTCTACTGACGACGGCTGTCCTTGGCTGTCCAGGATGTGAGTGGCTGCTGTGGCTCGGTGTGTTTCTAGCCTACTGACGACGGCTGTCCTCGGCTGTCCAGTTGGTGAGTGGCTGCCTTAGCTCGGTGTGTTTCGAGCCTACTGACGACGACTGTCCTCGGCTGTCCAGTTAAGTGAGTGGCCGCCGTGGATCGGTGCGATTCGAGCCTGCTGACGACGGTTGTCCTTGGCTGTCTAGTGGGTGAGTGGCTACCGTGGCTCGGTGCGTTTTGAGCCCACTGACGACGGCTGTCCTCTGCTGTCCAGCTGGTGAGTGGCTGCTGTAGCTCAGTGCGTTTCGAGCCTACTGACGACGGCTGTCCTTGACTGTCCAGTCCGTGAGTGGCTGCTGTGGCTCGGTGCGATTCGAGCCTACTGACGGCGGCTGTTCCTCGTCTGTCCAGTTGGTGAGTGGCTGCCTTAGCTCGGTGCGTTTCGAGCATACTGACGATGGCTGTCCTCGGCTGTGCAGGAAGTGAGTGGCTGCCATGGCTCTGTGCGTTTCGGGCTTACTGACGTCGGCTGTTCTGGGCTGTCCAGAGAGTGAGTGGCCGCCGTGGATCGGTGCGTTTCGAGCCTACTAACGGTGGCTGTCCTCGGCTGTCCAGAGAGTGAGTGGCTGCCTTGGCTTGGTGCGTTTCGAGCCTGCTGACGACAGCTGTCCTTGGCTGTCCAGGGAGTGAGTGGCTGCCGTGGCCCGGTGTGTTTCGAGCCTACTGACGACGGCTGTCCTCGTCTGTCCAGAAAGTGAGTGGCTACCGTGACTCTGTGCATTTCGAGCTTACGGACGACGGCTGTCCTTGGCTGGACAGTCCGTGAGTGGCCGCCTTGGCTCGGTGCATTTCGAGCCTACTGACGACGGCTGTCCTCGGCTGTGCAGGTGGTGAGTGGCTGCCGTGGCCCGGTGCGTTTCGAGCCTACTGACGACGGTTGTCCTCGGCTGTCCAGAGAGTGAGTGGCTGGCATGGCTCAGTGCGTTTCGAGCCCACTGACGACGGCTGTCCTCGGCTGTCCAGAAAGTGAGTGGCTGCTGTAGCTCAGTGCGTTTCGAGCTTACTGACGATGGCTGTCCTCGACTGTCCAGTCCGTGAGTGGCTAGCTGTGGCTCGGTGCGATTCGAGCTTACTGACGACGGCTGTCCTCGGCTGTCCAGTTGGTGAGTGGCTGCCGTGGCCCGGTGGGTTTCGAGCCTGCTGACGACGGCTATCCTCGACTGTCCAGAAAGTGAGTGGCTGCTGTGGCTCGGTGTGTTTCGAGCCTATGACGACGGCTATCCTCGGCTGTCCAGTATGTGAGTGGCTGCTGTAGCTCAGTGCGTTTCGAGCTTACTGATGATGGCCGTCCTCGGCTGTCCAGAGAGTGAGTGGCCGCCGTGGCTCTGTGTGTTTTGAGCCTACTGACGCCGGCTGTCCTCGGCTGTCCAGCCTGTGAGTGGCTGCTGTGGCCCGATGCGTTTCGAGCCTACTGATGATGGCTGTCCTCGGCTGTCCAGGGAGTGAGTGGCTGCCATGGCTCGATGTGTTTCGAGCCTACTGATGATGGCTGTCCTCGGCTGTCCAGTCCGTGAGTGGCTGCCGTGGCTCGGTGCGATTCAAACCTACTGACGACGGCTGTCATTGGCTGTCCAGGTGGTGAGTGGCTGCCGTGGCTCTGTGCGATTCGAGCCTACTGACAATGGCTGTCCTCGGCTGTCCAGAGAGTGAGTGGCCGCCGTGGCTTGGTGCGTTTCGAGCCTACTGATGGCGCCTGTCCTCGGCTGTCCAGTATGTGAGTGGCTGCTCTGACTCGATGCGTTTCAAGCCTACTGACGACGGCTGTCCTCGGCTGTGCAGGAAGTGAGTGGCTGCTGTGGCTCGGAGTGTTTCGAGCCTACTGATGACAGCTGTCTGGCTGTCCAGGGAGTGAGTGGCTGCCGTGGCTCGGTGCGTTTTGAGCCTACTGACGACAGCTGTTCTCGGCTGTCCAGTTTGTGAGTGGCTGCCGTGGCTCTGTGCGTTTCGGTCCTACTGATGACGGCTGTCCTCGTTTGTCCAGCCTGTGAGTAGCTGCCGTGGCTCGGTGCATTTCGAGCCTAGTGACGGCGGCTGTCTTCGACTGTCCAGAAAGTGAGTGGCCGCCGCAGCTCGGTGCGTTTCGAGCCGACTGACGACGGCTATCCTCGGCTGTCCAGTATGTGAGTGGCTGCTATGGCTCAGTACGATTCGAGCCTACTGACGACGGCTGTCCTTGACTGTCCAGTATGTGAGTGGCCACCATGGCTCGATGCGTTTCAAGCCTACTGACGACGGCTGTCCAAGGTTGTCCAGTATGTGCGTGGCCGCCGTGGATCGGTGCGTTTCGAGCCTGCTGACGACGGCTGTCCTCGGCTGTCCAGGATGTGAGTCGCTGCCGTGGCTCGGTGCGTCGTGAGCCGACTGATGACGGTTGTCCTCGGCTGTCCAGGGAGTGAGTGGCTGCCATGGCTCGGTGTGTTTCGAGCCTACTGACGACGGCTGTCCTCGGCTGTCCAGTTCGTGAGTGGCCGCCGTGGCTCCGTGCATTTCGAGCCTACTGACGGCGGCTGTCCTCGGCTGTCCAGTATGTGAGTGGCTGCCGTGGCTCTGTGCATTTTGGTCCTACTGACGATGGCTGTCCTCGTCTGTCCAGTTCGTGAGTGGTTGCCGTGGCTCGGTGCGTTTCGAGCCTACTGATTGCAGCTGTCCTCGGCTGTCCAGAAAGTGAGTGGCCGCCGCGGCTCGGTGCGTTTCGAGCCGACTGACGACGGCTGTCTTCGGCTGTCCAGTATGTGAGTGGCTGCCGTGGCTCGGTGTGTTTCGAGCCTACTGACGACGGCTGTCCTCGGCTGTCCAGTTGGTGAGTGGCTACCGTGGCTCGGTGCATTTCGATCTTACTGACGACGGCTGTCCTTGGCTGGACAGTCCGTGAGTGGCCGCCTTGGCTCGGTGCATTTTGAGCCTACTGACGGCAGCTGTCCTTGGCTGTCCAGTTGGTGAGTCGCTGCCGTGGCTCTGTGCGTTTCGAGCCTGCTGACGACGGCTGTCCTTGGCTATGCAGTCCGTGAGTGGTTGCCATGGCTCTGTGCGTTTCAAGCCTACTGACGACGGCTGTCCTGGGCTGTCCAGAGAGTGAGTGGCTCCCGTTGCTCGGTGCGTTTCTAGCCTACTGACGACGGCTGTCCTCGGCTGTTCAGAGAGTGAGTGGTCGCCGTGGCTTGGTGCGTTTCGAGCCTACTGATGGCAGCTCTCCTCGGCTGTCCAGTTGGTGAGTGGCTGCCGTTGCTCGGTGCGATTCGAGCCTACTGACGATGGCTGTCTTCGGCTGTCCAGTTGGTGAGTGGCTACACTGGTTCGCTACATTTCAAGTCTGCTCATGACCCCCATCCTTTGCTCTCCAGAATGTTGGTGGCTTTTTTCCTTGCTCTATTTCTATGCCCGGATCATCCCTGTCCTTGACTTTGTCTTGACTTGATCATACTCATTCGTTGCCCACTAGCATGTGCGTGCGCTTTTCTTTTCAACCTGCTCATCATGTCTACCTTTGTTCTCTTATTTGTAAGTGTTCCTGAGAGCCGTATGTTTACTCAATCAACAATCTTACTTTTAATAAAGCAATGAAGGCTATGTCACTGCCCACTGTCAAAAATGTGTTATTTTTGCGTCACAACCATCTGGCTGTATGGCTTATGACATTTATTTCTCTAGTTCACCAGTCACCATTTGATCATTGGTACTGCACTCTATCATCTTTGGAGCACATTTAACCTCTCTGCAAGCCATTATCCTTATCTTCAAGCATGCTACATTCTTACGCCTTGACGGCCTCTCTTCTAAATCCGCAATCACTCAGGCGGAGCTGGACTATCGGGAGGCGAATGTTGACTTGAAAATTCGACAACACCTCGGAGGATCTTCTCAAAACTCTGTTGAGGTGTCTGCAAGCTTTCTTATGGCCACTGATATTGGTTCGTTTACTCTTGCATCTCTTAAACTAATCTCATCACGCTTCTAGAGCCATCTCGGTCTTCGGCTAATGTACATGCGCATGGAATCGAGCATTGGTTTACACGTCTTTTGAAACCGGCATTCCTATGCAAGTCTTGAAAGGCCACAAAGAATGTTTAGTAGATCCAGTGTCGGGTGATCCAGGACTTAAGTGTATTACGTATACAGTATACTTGGTCTTTGTGCGTCGTTGTAATTTCAACAAATCCGGTCTTCGTTGTGAGATGGGAGGGTTCTTTACTATGTATGGTCAATACATGATTCGATTTTCTCGAGGCCACTTGGGAAGAACTGCCTGGATGGAACTCCACTTCCCTTTCACTGCCAGTAGTGTCGACATTTGTCGCATAGGAGCTCTCCAGCGCCTCGCACAAGCGCCTGGGCAGCGTAGGTTCAGTGAAGAGTAGAGTTGAGATCGAGCTCGATGTCTTAGAACGCATCCACGCTGCCGATATCACCGACTCACCGTCGCTCCTACTAGCAGTAGGCCTCCCCAGCCATGATAACTCCGGCGTGTACAGAGACGGCGATGGTCTCAAAGCTCAAGTTAGACGCAGGGGCTCAGTATCAGTAGCATTGGGGAATTCGTCCGCTGTGCCCATCTGGTCGAGCTACTGGTCGAGCTTAGTGACATTCTTTTGGGCCGAAGCCAGCCTCAGAGTCATGTTGTCATGCCAATGACCTCCAAAGTAAACCGATGGGGCGCGTGTGGGCGGCTAAGCTGAAATGGAACCAGAGAAAGTTCCGCTTGCATTGAACACGCAAGGGATATCCGAGCCAAGCCAGAGGAGGAGATGCGGAGACCGGGCTCGCACGCGCTGAACGCCCCGTCCCCACTGTATTGGGCCTTATTGACACACTCCCCGCGGCGATCTGCTATAGTTCTGCTGTACGCATCATTCAAGTTGATGGCGCGGCCCGTACTCCGGACCGGTTTTCCAAAAACCAACGTTCGCTCAGATCAGACTGGGAAATCTATGCACAGGGTATATTTTACCGGAGGTATAAAAGACGGTGACAGGGAGGGCGGACAGAGCGAATAGATAAAGCGAAAAGTATGGTATATGTACATTCAAAGCCACGACTCCGCAGTACCAGGAGTCATCATGGACGCCATCCCACACCCGTGCTTTCAAATAAGACACGGTGAGTACGCCCAATGCTAGATACTACGACAACGCTGCGCCCGACCCACCAACACCAGCACCCACGAGCCCGCCAAGCAAGTCGCACCATCCACGGCGCACAGACATGCGCGCGCCACCCGCATACTCCTCCGCGAGCCACTCTACGAACCGAGCATCGAGACTACTAAGCGAGCCAAGCGCTCGCGTGGGAAAATTGCGTGGCATCAGCTGGCGCATCCGGGAGAGAATATGCGGTGGACGGGAGGACGGTGGCGAGGGGGGGAGAGGAGGGAGCGCGTCGGCCCGTGGAACACCTGTAGAAGTGCGAGCGTCGTGCGCGTTTGCCGGCTGCGCACCAGCACCGCGCCATCCTCGTCTTCGTCGCTCGAGTCGTACTTGCCCGCATTGTCGTCGTGTGGTATGGCGCCCGGCGCCTATCGACGCCGTCTCTATTGCGCACGTAGTACATGCGCGCGGCGCCCGGACCGTTCGCGCGGGGACCCGGCCCGCGACACTTGTCCCAGTTCCGTTGCTGCCGTTGCGCCATAAGCCAGAGAAGGACCTCGCGCAGACGACAAACACTCGTACACGCCCCACGCTTCCGCCCACGCCAGACCGGGGCCGATGCACGATGCGCGCGCGTGATGCCGTTCGTATCTGCGTCGAGCTGGAGTATGCGGTCGAGTTGCGTCTACTTCCCGGGGTTCAGGGACGGACGTCGTTGAGCGCGGGGGGGTCGCACTGCGCTCGGTGGTGCGTAGGAAATTAAGTCGATCAGGTCATAGTATTGCGGCTTCTCGAGGGAGACCGCGTCGGTCGTGCGTGCTATCCAACCGCAGCCGGTCTGCGACTCGTGTTCGAGCATGTCGATGTCGTGTGGGGTTACGATACCGAGGACGTCTGTGTGCTCACCCTTCAATTGCAAGCATTGGGCTCTCCCTGGGTCGCGGAAGTCGTCTGGTCTTCGAAACACATGTCCGTGGCTACCTAGCAGAGGAAGCACGCCGCTTCGACGTTGCGTGTATATGAGTATCCATTGGCGACCGAGAACATGCTTGTATAGCGTGGGTGAGGAGGGTCCCAGCACGCGCAGAAGGTGGGGGAGGTGCAACGTCGGGGAAGCGTGCGTGTACTGCTATAACGAATGAGCTGGTGGGAAAGCTCTCTTCAAGCATTGAGACTCACCTCGCACCCATCGTTACCGTCTTCGACCCCACCATTGTCCATATCGAATTCTAGTTCCCCACGCCACCTATGTTACGCGCCAGCCGCCCAGATCTTCGAGACGTGTCTTGCGCAGTTCGAAGAACCCCCGCGTGGGCTCCCAGACGCCTTGGCTGCTATCACCCTGGGTGGCGGAATCGGAGTGGAAATCGCGCACGAGGGCTTTGAGTGCGGGAACGTGGCGCCAAGGGCGCGGGCGCAGGGAACGCGCGAGGAGGGTGCCGAGGGAGGAGACGGAAGCCGCGTTGGCCTTGCTCGGATGTCTGGCGCTGGGTAAAAACGCACAACGCCGCGCTGGCCGTCCTTCGTGAAGTATCTATACCGAAAGGGTGAGGCGAGGTTAAAGGGAGGGGAAAAGAGACGCACACGACGTCCTGCTCTAGGAGGTGCAATCCGCTGGGCAGCGAGCCGAACTCTACGCCATCAAGTTGTAAGTCTGCATGGGGTAGTGAGCGCCGGGATGATTGGGGAAATAAAGAAAAGAGCGGGTACCATCACTAGCTTTGAGGGACCAGTCGAGGTCGTTGCCCGTGTGGGGTGGAAAGATGTATGGAAGATAGCGACTATGGATATGGTCCGGTTAGCCCAATGCGATCGCGGACATGCAGTACGAGCCTACATCCTGTGGTAACCTTTGTTGAGCTCGCCGCCATCGCCATCGCCGTCGACGAATGAGTTGGTGAGAGCAAGAATGAACGAACAGGGGACGCCGGGACGGTGGCTGAATGGAGAAACAAATGGTCGCGTGGGCCTTGTCATAGCAAGCGATGTTGTGCTCTAGTAAATCCTACTGTACACCTCTGGTTGTCGGAACCCTCAAAGGGATCTCTCTGTAAGACAGGATGCCGACTTGGGAGATGCCCTCCCCTGTAACACGTGACGCCCGCTGCCGGATCCAGAAACAACTTGTTTCAAAAAATTCCAGTGTCGTCCATAGCAGAGAGATGCTGCGATTGCCTTGGCGATGGCAACCGAAGGTGATGCCACCTGAAGTATTTGGTCACGTGATGCTGCCTGCACCTAACCAGAAATTAGGTGTCTCCGCTCATACTCGTACATCATTGTGCACTGTACTGCTGCAAACTTGCGAAGACTCGGGACCCTCGACGCGCTGACTTGACAGCACAGAAAACACTGAAATGGCGCCTTTGCGGATAGCCTTCATTCATCCAGACTTGGGGATAGGTGAAAGGCGTACATATTCGTTGTTTTTTCGATCTAACTTTAACCAACTTTCCAGGCGGTGCAGAACGTCTTGTTGTCGATGCCGCTGTCGGTCTCCAGAAGCTTGGCCATACGGTCCACATATACACGTCCCATCACGATACTGCTCATTGTTTTGACGAGACACGCGACGGTAAGTCACAACATTGAAAATGCTTCACGTGGGGGCCTCATCTACTCATAGGAACTCTGTCCGTGCATTGCGTCCTATCCCCCGTTCCCGCACAACATCAGGGGGAACTTTCACATACTACTTGCTCACATTCGTCAGCTACATCTAACATATCACCTCCTACGCACGAACGCGTCTAACTACGATGTGTATTTTGTGGACCAATTGTCCACTTGCATCCCGGCTCTTCGTCTTCTTGCCCACAAGCGCGTCGTATTCTACTGTCACTTCCCAGATAAGCTACTAGCAAACGGCGAGTTCGTGGAGGGAAATATGACAAAGCGTGGCGGTCTTCTCAAGCGAGCGTATCGCGTTCCCATGGATTGGTTAGAGGAGATTACTATTCGTAGGTCTCGACATCCTCCGTAGGACAATCGTGCTGAAGGAACGCAGGAAACGCGGACATCATCCTTGCCAATTCGAGCTTCACTTCCCGGGTATTCAAGGCCTATTTCCCCAGCATCCCACAGGAACCTCGGGTCGTACATCCAGGTATCAATCTCCTCTCGTACGAGCCGACGGGTGATAGCGGGGACCCAGACATTATTATGGTTTCATCGTGCGTGTTCTTATTCTTGCACGCTTTTCGTTCCTCATACTGTCGCCAGAGACCGTCCAACCATTCTATCGTTCAACCGGTTCGAGAAAAAGAAGAATGTCGCGCTCGCAATTAACGCCTTCGCGCTTTTTAAACAACGGCTCACGAGAGTAGACACCCGAAAGTCACTGCAGAACCTACGCCTTATCATCGGTGGTGGCTACGACCCCCGGGTCGAAGAAAATATGATGACCCTCGTCTCACTCATTGATCGCACGAAAGCTGCGTCTCTATCCTATACCATCGTCACTCCCCCCTCTTCAAAGACATCGGTACCTCCTTTCAACGTGACACACGAAAACCCCGACATCCTCTTCCTGCTCAATTTCACCACTACCCAGCGTGCCGCTCTCCTATCTGCACCTACGACGCTCGCACTACTATACACGCCCGCGAACGAACATTTCGGCATCGTTCCAGTCGAAGCCATGTCTTCAGGACTGCCAGTCCTCGCGTGTAATAGCGGTGGGCCTACGGAGAGCATCGTCGATGACCCGCCGCACGCACGAACAGGATGGCTGCGGGCGCCAGAACCCGCGAGTTGGGCAACGGCACTTCTTGAGATTGCTGAGCTGCCCCCGTCTGAGAGGTCCGCGTTGGCAGGTCGGGCGCGGGCGCGGGCTCGCGAACATTTCGGGATGGAGGCCATGGGGCGTAAACTGGAGAGGGCGCTCGTGGAGGCGGTGGAGATGGGGCGGGTGCCCGTGCCGGCTGTGTTGTGGTTCGGTTCTTTCGTCGTCGTCACGTTGTTCGCTTACTTCATGGCTATCATCTATGCCTCGTGATGCGCGTGATGTGCTAGCTATTCTTATAATCTCCTTCCTTGCCACGACCTCCATAGTCCGCTTTGCAGGCCCGAGCTCGCCTTGCGCTCGAGTCCTTTAGCACCGCGTTGTTAATGTAGCGCTTTGCATTGAACCAAACTCCGATTCGTCAAAGCTATCATTGCGGAGAAACTGTTTGAATTCATTACGTCGCAGAAACGTGCTAAGTACGGCACTGCTCATCATGGTGCCTCAGAATTGCAAATGTCGTTAGGTCTCACGAGTTGAGAATCGAAGGACGGGAGGTTGGTCACCCTTTTTTTGATCCAAGCTGGTCACCTTCTCCGGTCTCGGAAATGTCGCTGCACTTGGCTCATTGCCGGGAATCGGTCCTCTCAAAGGCGCTAAAAAACTTATTGAATGTAGACTTCTCTTCCATCTGGTGGCAAGACCCGAAGCCAGTCCTCTGTCATCGTCCTCGTGAAAACCCAAGTTTCGACCAAGGTTTCGACTGCGCTCTTCCCACACACTGGTTATATTTCTGCCTGATAAGGACGATTCTTTAGTCTTTGTTTAGATTGACTGATTCCTAGCCATAATGCGGGTTCCTCCTGTTCCCCTGAATAATTCACCATGCTCCATGACGATCAACAACTTTTTCTCAAGCACAAGTACTTCTTGCAGCTGGTACGCTGTGCTACATTTTATATGCTGTTGGACCGCTTGAACTGCCCTGTCGATATGGCCAATTTGGAGTCCACTGACTGAGACGAATAGAGAACGATGTGAGGACAACCTCGGATTCGACGCGTCTCAGGGAGTAGAGAGCGTGTGTAAGTACCCCCACCGATCACAACATTTTTATATACTTTATGTAGACGCGAAAACCTGGGACGATATCAAGAATGTTCATTCAACCGCACTCTCCGCCTCTGTCAGTGCCATTCAACCACGTTCGCAACCCGGACAACTACTTTCGATTCATTCGCCAATCCTAGTACCGACCGTCGACTACAGGCCGAAGTTGAACGTAGTACAGCCAACGTTAATGAGGCCATCTGGACGTCATTTTAGGGTTAGCAAGTATCGACAACTGAAGGGAGGAAAAGACAGACACTGCGAGAAGCCGGTGCAGCAAACAGGGGAACTAGTGCTGTTGCGGCGTGTTAAATTCCCAGCGCATGACACGAATAATAAAGGAAACCATACCACTGGACGCTGCTGACGATAGGGATGCAGCTCAACCCAACAGCGAGGCTGGGGTCGATGATCGTACCTATGGGGAGGAGGAGGCCGGAGAGAAGGGCCAAGATCGGGTTGCTCGTGGAGGTGAGGGTGTTGCAGCATTGCACGGGTCCCGTGTTGCACTGGCTAACGGGTGTAGGGTGAGGAGGAGGGTAGAGAGGGTCGTCGCCTCTAGCCACCACCCCTGGCATCGGGTTGGCAGAGACAGCGACGCCGCTAGCCAAGGCCATTGCGGCGACGAAGGAGACAAGGGACTTGTGGAACATCATTGTCGGTGCTGTGGTGATTGTGAAGCTTCGAGTCGCTTGTTATAGCGGAAAGCTGGAGAGTCCTGAGGGCAAGGTGGCCTCCCTTTTATATGTTTTTCCCAAAGACTGAAGAGCCAATCAGAGATTACGAGGGTGATGCACTTGGATGCCAATCAAGCTGCGTGGGGACCGAAAATGGAACGAGAGGAGCACTGAAGCAGCTCATTGTTCGGAGACTCAATGCAACGCACCTAGAGCGGGGAGTTTCACGTTATCAGGACCCCCACTCGGGCTCCTCAAGGACAACGGTGGTACGCCGCTATTCTGCCACAATTAGGCCATAACGGTCCGAGTCATTGTGCTGGTACCCAATGTGTAACTAGCGGCGCACCTAAAGGATCAGAAGAGCGGTCAGGTACACCTACCTTCCAGTGGCACTACCTTGTCCGAGTCGTGACAATAGAAAAAGTTGGAGTGTGTTTGAAGGAGTGACATCGGGTCCAGGAGGTTTTAGACGGGGTCTCGTCTATGTACACCGTTGTATTGACCTGATACAGCACCACAAATCTATGACGGAGGTATCGAGCAAGCCAATTTGTGGCGATCGTCGTAGGACACAATAGTTCTTGGAGCGCTTACTAGTACGGTTTCACTTGGGTGGGTGTAGGGGCTTCGTTCTGTGTGCTGTATACTCGTGGGTAATCGGATACAATGCTTGGTTATGGAACAAGAACCCATGACCTCGGCGCCGTGTTCTTAGTCTTGCGTAAGTATGTCCCTTCCAAATACTGCCAGTGTACGTTACGCGAGAGGGAGGCTGGACTGGTGCCAAGCTAGCCTGGGAAATCCAGGCCCCTGGAAACTGCGTCGTCGCCTGTTTACCATCTGTTCTTCTCATTTAAGTCGACATCGAGTGAGAAACTTGAAATAGATGCCAAGATAGATGCTGTAAAAGTGTTCGTACCGATGTTCTTTAAGTTTGCTATCCCTATGGAGGACTTCGCCCGATAAGTTCAGTTACGGCGATAATTGATCCTCCGAGTCCGCGGTGATCGATTTTTCTTCTGGCAAACAACACCCGATACTGTAGGCCTGCTTGCGACAGGCTATACAGTATTCGCCTCAGTCACAGATCCGAATAATTGTTCAATCTTCCTTGACCCGGGGCTACGAACACGTTTCATAAATGTATGATATGAAAGGGATGCGGGCTTGGCACCGTGCCGCGTTGAAGCGTATGCAGGAATGGATTATGTGAAGTGATGATCTGGTCTGGTATCCGCACGGGCACTCCCGTGCCTCAGGGAGGTCGTTGGGCCGCCGAAAGCGGACGACGTAGGCTACGTGCCAGTGAAGGCGTGGTCGACCGCCGGCTACCTGGATGCACTGCAAGCCTGGATGGCCGTCGATGTGGTCCGGCGATTGAACCGGAACCTCCTGGTCTTGTTCCCTTCACTGTCGTTCGCCTTTTGCATCGCAGCTTGCCATAGGGCGTGGCCGCCACCATCCGGTGGCTGGGTGATGGTATGCTTATGGGTGAAGCTGCGGGGTCTTCCTCCCGCTTCCCGCTCTCTCTTTTTCTGCCAGTCTGGTGCCCAGTCCTCCACCGCCTCCTTTCGCGCGCTGTCCTTCTGTGTGTACTACATTTACGTGGCCCCAGGTCAACGAAGATTGAAAATTGTTCGGTGACTGAGGTGAATACTGTATGGCTTGCTGTATGGCCTATCGGGTGTTTGTTTTCCAGAATAAATATCCTTGTAAAAAACGATCACCGCGGACTCGAAGGATCAATTATTTCCGTAACTGAACTTATCGGGCGAAGTCCTCCTACTAATACATCGGGTTAGCAAACTTGAAGAACATCGGTACGAACACGTTTACGGCATCTATTTCAAGTTTCTCACTCGATGTCGACCTAGCTGGTCATTAAATGAAAAGAACAGATGGTAAGCAGGCG
Organism: Lactarius hatsudake; assembly: GCA_024734325.1. Classification (NCBI taxonomy): domain Eukaryota; kingdom Fungi; phylum Basidiomycota; class Agaricomycetes; order Russulales; family Russulaceae; genus Lactarius; species Lactarius hatsudake. The sequence continues at coordinate 160,601 of JANSJP010000052.1, forward strand.
ACGATGCAGTTCCAGGAGCTTGGATTCCCAGATAGCTCGGCACCAGTCTAGGCTGTCTAGCCCCCCTCTCGCGTAACGTACTTGGAAGGGACATACTTACGGAAAACTAAGAACACAGCGCCGAGGCCTTGGATTCTTGTTCCATAACCAAACAGTATCCGATTACCCACGAGTATAAGTTACAGCACACAGAACGAAGCCCACAGTCACCCGTAAGCGTTCCAAGAACTATTGTGTCCTACGACGATCGCCACGAATTGGCTTGCTCGATGCCTCCGTAGATTTGTGATGCTGTATCAGGTTAATATAACGGTGCACACAAATAATTACGAGGCCCCGTCTAAAGCCTCCTGGGCCCGATGTCACTCCTTCAAGTACACTGCTACTTTTTCTATTGTTACAACTCGGACGACTCGGAGGTAGTGCCACTGGAAGGTAGGTGTACCTGACCGCTCTTCTGATCTTCTAGGTGCGCCGCTAGTTACACATTTGGTACCAGCAAAATTGACCGTTATGGCCTAATTGTGTACCACCGTTGTGCTAGGGGGGCTGATAACGGGAAACTGCCTGCTCTATGCGCGTTGCATTGAGTCTCTGGAGAATGAGCTGCTTCAGTGCTCCCGTTCCATTTTTGGTCCCCAGACGGCTTGATTGGCACCGAGCGCATCACCCTCGTAATCTCTGATTGGCTCTTCAGTCTTTGGGAAAAACATATAAAAGGGAGGCCACCTTGCCCTCAGGACTCTCCAGCTTTCCGCTATAACAAGCGACTCGAAGCTTCACAATCACCACAGCACCGACAATGATGTTCCACAAGTCCCTTGTCTCCTTCGTCGCCGCAATGGCCTTGGCTAGCGGCGTCGCTGTCTCTGCCAACCCGATGCCAGGGGTGGTGGCTAGAGGCGACGACCCTCTCTACCCTCCTCCTCACCCTACACCCGTTAGCCAGTGCAACACGGGACCCGTGCAATGCTGCAACACCCTCACCTCCACGAGCAACCCGATCTTGGCCCTTCTCTCCGGCCTCCTCCTCCCCATAGGTACGATCATCGACCCAAGCCTCGCTGTTGGGTTGAGCTGCATCCCTATCGTCAGCAGCGTCCAGTGGTATGGTTTCCTTTATTATTCGTGTCATGCGCTGGGAATTTAACACGCCGCCACTAGCACTAGTTCCCCTGTTTGCTGCACCGGCTTCTCGCAGTGTCTGTCTTTTCTCCCTTCAGTTGTCGATACTTGCTAACCCTAAAATGACGTCCAGATGGCCTCATTAACGTTGGCTGTACTACGTTCAACTTCGGCCTGTAGTCGACGGTCGGTACTAGGATTGGCGAATGAATCGAAAGTAGTTGTCCGGGTTGCGAACGTGGTTGAATGGCACTGACAGAGGCGGAGAGTGCGGTTGGATGAACATTCTTGATATCGTCCCTGGTTTTCGCGTCTACATAAAGTATATAAAAATGTTGTGATCGGTGGGGGTACTTACACACGCTCTCTACTCCCTGAGACGCGTCGAATCCGAGGTTGTCCTCACATCGTTCTCTATTCGTCTTAGTCAGTGGACTCCAAATTGGCCATATCGACAGGGCAGTTCAAGCGGTCCAACAGCATATAAAATGTAGCACAGCGTACCAGCTGCAAGAAGTACTTGTGCTTGAGAAAAAGTTGTTGATCGTCATGGAGCATGGTGAATTTCAGGGGAACGGAGGAACCCGCATTATGGCTAGGAATCAGTCAATCTAAACAAAGACTAAAGTACTAAAGAATCGCCCTTATCAGGCATAAATATAACCAGTGTGTGGGAAGAGCGCAGTCGAAACCTTGGTCGAAACTTTTCTTAAAAGTTTTGGGTTTTCACGAGGACGATGACAGAGGACTGGCTTCGGGTCTTTCCACCAGATGGAAGAGAAGCATTCTACATTCTATAAAAAATTTAGCGCCTTTACGAGGACCGATTCCCGGCAATGGGCCAAGTGCAGCGACATTTCCGAGACCGGAGGAAGGTGACCAACTTCCCGTCTTCGATTCAGGCTTCTCAACTCCTGAGACCTAACGATATTTGCAATTCTGAAGCACCAAGATGATCAGTGCCGTACTAGCACGTTTCTGCGGCGTAGTGAATTCAAACAGTTTCTCCGCAATGATAGCCTTGACGAATCGGAGTTTGGTCCAATGCAAAGCGCTACATTAACAACGCGGCGCTAAAGGACTCGAGCGTAAGCTTGAGCCTTCAACTGGACTATGGAGGTGGTGGCAAGGAAGGAGATTATAAGAATAGCTAGCACATCACGAGGCATAGATGGCCGCCATGAAGTAAGCGAACAACGCGACGACGACGAAAAAACCGAACCACAGCACACCCGCCCCATCTCCGCCGCCTCCACGAGCGCCCTCTCCAGTCTCCGCCCCATCGCCTCCATTCCGAAATGTTTGCGAGCCCGCGCATGCGCGCGACCTGCCAACGCGGACCTCTCAGACGGGGGCAGCTCAGCAATCTCAAGAAGCCCCGCTGCCCAACTTGCGGGATCCGGCGCCCGCAGCCATCCTGTTCGTGCGTGCGGCGGGTCATCAACGATGCTCTCCGTAGGCCCACCGCTGTTGCACGCGAGGACAGGCAGTCCTGAAGACATGGCTTCGACTGGAACGATGCCGAAGTGTTCGTTCGCGGGCGTGTATAGTAATGCGACCGTCGTAGGTGCAGACAGGAGAGCGGCACGCTGGGTGGTCGTGAAATTAAGCAGGAAGAGGATGTCAGGGTTTTCGTGTGTCACGTTGAAAGGGGGTATCGATGTCTTTGAAGAGGGGAGAGTGACGATGGTATAGGATAGAGATGCGGCTTTCGTGCGATCGATGTGAGACGAGGGTCATCATATTTTCTTCGACCCGGGGATCGTAGCCACCACCGATGATAAGGCGTAGGTTCTGCAGTGAGTTTCGGGTGTTTACTTTCGTGAGCCGTTGTTTAAAATGCGCCCATGCGTCAATTGCGAGCGCGACATTCTTCTTTTGCTCGAAGCGGTTGAACGATAGAATGGTCGGACGGTCTCTGACGACAGTATGAGGAACGAAAAGCGTGCAAGAATAAGAACACGCACGATGAGACCATAATAATGACTGGGTCCCCGCTATCACCCACCGGCTCGTACGAGAGGAGATTGATACCTGGATGTACGACACGAGGTTCCTGTGGGATACTGGGGAAATAAGCCTTGAACACCCGGGAAGTGAAGCTCGAATTGGCAAGGATGATGTCCGCATTTCCTGCGTTCTTTCAGCACGATTACCCACGGAGGATGTCGAGACCTACGAATAGTAATCTCCTCTAACCAATCCATGGGGACGCGATACGCTCGCTTGAGAAAACCGCCACGCTTTGTCATATTTCCCTCTACGAACTCGCCGTTTGCTAGGAGCTTATCTGGGAAGTGACAGTAGAATACGACGCGCTTGTGGGCAAGAAGACGAAGAGCCGGGATGCAAGTGGACAATTGGCCCACGAAATACACATCGTAGTTGGACGCGTTCGAGCGTAGGAGGTGATATGTTAGATGTAGCTGACGAATGTGGGCAAGTAGTATGTGAAAGTTCCCCCTGATGTTGTGCGGGAACGGGGGATGGACGCAATGCACGGTGAGGGTTCCTATGAGTACCCGACAACACTCCGACAACCCCACCCGCTTCTCCCGCGTCATCGGCCCGGGAAGGAAGGACGCCGAACGTTCGAACAGGAGAGCCACGCGCTCACCCACCCCGAAGCCGGACCGCGGGAAGAGGACCCCCCGGAACCCGATTGAGGAGACGCGTAAAACCCCCCACGCGAGTCCAGTGGACTCGTACACGAAAATCTCGGCGTCTGACGCCCAGCCCTACCTCCCCGCGCGATTGCGAACTCTCAGGCCAACTGCTTAAGATGCCACCCATGTTTCTTCCCCCTTGCTTCCCCCCGCTTAGTTCTGGTAACAAGGGCACCCCCTATTAGGTACAACCTTTGTAAATGTAGCAGGCTACGGCCGGTCTAAGCCTCGGGCTTGTACTCCGGGATATAAACGGTAAAGAAGAAAGAAAAAATAGTACACTGCCAGTGTACAGTAGTAGTAGTTCTGTCTCCATCCCCCTACACTCTCCTAGACCCAGCTTGGCCGTGCGAGAATGCTCAGGCATTCACTCAAGGACCTCTGCCCCGTGACCCTCTGGGCCAATTCCCTTCCCTTCAGTGGGCCGGGCCTCTCCTTCAAGTTTGGGATTCCACCAGCAATCTCCTTCGCCTTTTCGAGGTGTACCAGACCAGCGGGGCACGCTTCATTATTGGGTGTTGTTGGAAAGGCGGCCTAATCAACACCCTTCAGCGCTTAAGGTGGGCCGCTTTCTTTTTCGTCTCTACAGTACTGCCAGTGTGTCATTAAGACGCGTGCGGTAAGGTGCGTTCCAAGGTCTTTTCTCTTTTTTTTCTTGTCACCTACACTCCCATTCCACCTCAATGAACGATACCTGAATTGGCCTCGACGGATGGCTCCTCTGTGCAGAACTTCCGCTGCCCCACGCCTGCAAGTTCAAGTTACGCAGGTGTCACGGCCTTGTTTGGTCACGTGCACCAATTCGGTCAGTTCGGTCGACTCGACGGGCTCGATACATTTCTGCCTGATAAGGGTGATTCTTTTGTCCTTTCACTAATTCCTAGCCATAATGCGGGTTCCTCGCGTTACTCCTGAAATTCACCATGTCCATGACGGTCAACAATACTTGCAACAATAAACTCGATATTTCCTCGAGCTTTTCTTGCAGCTGGTACACTGTGCTACATTTTATATCCAGAATCGCTTGAACGACCCTGTCGATATAGTCAATTTGGAGTCCGCTGACTGAGACAAATAGAGAACGATTTGAAAGCAACTTGGATTCGACACGTCTCAGTAAGTAGAGGGCGTGTTGAAATGTCCCACCGATCGCAACATTTTTATATACTTTATGTAGACACGGAAACCAGTGACGATATCAAGAGAATTCATCCATCCGCACTCTCCGCCTCCGCCACTCAACCACGCTCGCAGCCCGGACAACTACTCTCGATTCATTCACCAATCCTAGTACCGAACGTCGACTACAGGGCGAGGTTTATCGGGGAACAGCCAATGTTAATAAGGCCACCTGGACGTCACTTCAGGGTCAGCAAGTACCGACAACTGAAGGGAGGAAAGACAGACTCTGCGAGAGGGTGTTGCAACAAAGCGGGGAATTAGCGCTGTTGCGGCGTGTTCAATTCCCGACGTATGACACTAATAATGAGAAAAACCATACCACCGAGTGTCGCTGATGATAGGGAGGCAGCTCAGCCCAACGCCGAGGTTGGGGTCGATGATCGCGCCTATGGGGAGGAGGCCGGAGAGAAGTGCCGTGAGCGGGTTGCTCGTGGAAGTGAAGGTGTCGCAGCATTGCACGGGTCCCGTGTTGCACTGGCTAACGGTTGTCGTGGGAGGAGGAGGGTAGGTAGGGTCAGTTCTAGCCACCACCCCGGCAACGGGTTGGCAGAGACAGCGACGCCGCTAGCCAAGGCCATTGTGGCGACGAAGGAGACAAGGGACTTGCGGAACATCATTGTCGGTGCTGTGGTGGTTGTGAAGCTTCGAGTCGCCTGTTATAGCGGAAAGCTGGAGAATCCTGAGGGCAAGGTGGCCTCCCTTTTATAAGTTTTGCTCAAACACTGAAGAGCCACCCAGAGATTACGGGGGTGAGTGCACTCGGTGTCAAGTCGGGGGGCATCGAAACTGAAGTGAGTGTCAGTGGAGCACTGAAGCTGCTCTTTGTCCGCACGCTCAATGCAACACGCCTAGAGTGGGCAGTTTCACATTGTCAGACCCCCTCGGGCTTCTCAAAGGACAACTGTGGTACGCTATTCTGCCACAATTAGGCCATAACGGTCAATTTTGCTTGTACCAAATGTGTAACTAGCGGTGCACCTAAAGGATTAGAAGAGCGGTCAGGTACACCGTCACCTACCTTCCAGTGGCACTACCTCTGATCGTCGCTTCGCGTCCGAGTTGTGACGATAGAAAAGTAGGAGTGTGTTTGAGGAGTGACATCGGGCCCATGAGGTTTTAGACGGGGTCTCGTAATTATCTGTGTATACCGATGTATTGACTTGACAGTGACTACAGCGTCATAAATCTACGACGGAGGCGTCGGGCAAATCAATCTGTGGCGATCCTCGTAGGACACAATCGTTCTTGGAGCGTGTACTAGTAAGGGTTCGCTTGAGTGGGTGTAGGCTTCGTTCTGTGTACTGTATGTTCGTGGGAAATTGAATGAAATGCTTGGTTATGGAACAACCCAGGGCCTCAGCGGCAGCATGTTCTCAGTTTTGCGTAAGTACGTCCCCTCCAAGCATGTTACGCGAGAGGAGGGCTATACTGGTGCCAAGCCAGCCTATATAATCCAGGCTCCTGAAAACTGCATCGTCACCTGTTTACCGAGCGATTGGTTCTTTTCCATTGGCTGACCAGCTACAGTAGGCCGACATCCAGTGAGAAAATAGATGCTGTGAAATCGTTCGTACAGATGTTCTTTGCTGTCCCGATGTTAGAGGACTTCGCCCGATACGTTCAGTTACGGCAATAGTTGATCCTTTGAGTCAGCGGTGATCGATTTCTGTGCTCGGACAACTTCAAACAAACACCGATAGGCTATAAGTTCACCATGTTTTTACCTTCGCTATTTTTGGTAACGATTCTTTGCATGGTGAGAGTTCCAGTCGGAGACGGGCTGTGGCGGCCGTCATAGAAGTCAAGCGAGAACGTAGTATGCTGATCGGAACTTAATTACAGAGAAGGTCATGTAGTCCAAGCAGTGACTGGTAATTTGAAGTACTTAACTTACTTATGCCGGCAACAGCGAAGATGGTTGGGGAAATACCCGGTTCACCAAATGCAAGATAATGGCCGTTGGATGTAGAACAAAAGAACCAATTCTGCTGCCAGAAACAGGAAAAGCTACGAGTTGATGGGCCAAGGAAATCTCTACGAGTGACTAGGCGGTTTTGGCACGTTGGAGAACACAATAAAAACTATTGACACCGGAACCCTCGAATTGAGGGTCGAGGTGGCGCGGGGAATATCGACTAGAAATGTCGTCAGCAGGATAAGCCTTGGCCATGAACGGCATTATTTGATATGTCGCCTCGCATTATGATTAATTGAATAAGTTAGTCAGAGAAGATCCAGCCTGAGAGGCAAGTACGGCACGTACAGAGAGGAAGAAAGGACGGCGATTCTGATTAGTTCCGGTGGTTGGTTGATTCCCACAAGAGAACATAGGTCGTAATAATGTGATTAAAGGTGTCAAGTTCAAATTGTGCAGTTTGTTGCCGCTTCATTTGAGTCGTACGTACGACAAGAGTTTCCCTGGTATTGAATTGAAAGTCGAGGAGCAATGGCCCGGCCCGGGACCGGTTCGATTCGATAAGTGCTAGATTCGGATCACGGGACCAGAGCGGATCACTTACTGAAAACTCCTAATTTCTGGTTAGGGGTACGTGACTTCCTCGGGTCTAGATAATTATTTTCTACCCGAGATGTGTAATCAAGGTAAATAAATTCTGGAAAGACCTGTCCCCCCGTAGACAAGTAAAAAATATCTAGTGCTAAGCAGAGCGTTGTGATGCGAGCTCAGTCGCCTTTCTACTGGGTCCGGCATCATGGCATTTCTAGTCAAGAGAATTAATAATATTTTGGCAGAGGGCAAGGCAGAGGGTCATCTTGGATAACTTGAAATCCTAGATTGATCTCAGGAGGGTCCGCCAAATAAATTATCTTGAAAATGTATTATGTGATCAGCGTGCCTGTCCGGCACCTCGGCAGTCTGGAGAAAACTCTGGTCTGGAGAATAATCTAGAGACTCCAGACGCTACGCATACGATTATCGGAACTAGATTCAGCTACAGTAGGGTAGCTACTCCAGATCATTGATACTGAGTTCAAAATTCTTGAACCAAACAAACTGGTCCTTCGGCGTTGCCCACTCCTTGTCATGTCCTCCAAAGAAGGTGCTGAAAGCCCAAAGCGTGGGAGGATTTAGCCCGGCCTGTGCGTAGTAGATCCCGACTCCTGAGAAGTACATACCAGAAGAATATTCCCTTAAATCCAATTGGTTCGCCGTCCTCGCGAGCGACATGTGGGACAGCGTCTGCACGCCGGTCAGCACGAGCCGGCGAAACAGCTGCCACGTTGCGTGGACCGGCATTCGAGTCCGATGACCCTTTTTGCGCTGCCGAAGCACGCACTTGGGTCCCGTCATCCTCCAAGATGAGTCCTCCTAGCAAATCGCCTAATAATGGCCCTAACAACCCGCCCCCGACATCTGGTGGTGCAATGGGGTCGGGTGCAGCGGGTGCGGGCCCAGAGTCGGGGTCCTCGGGGGTGGTGGACGACTTTTGTACGTCGCGATAAAATACGTCGGAGAGGTCGAGCGCGACCCTACCGTTGACCTCAAGGAGGAATACGCCGTCCTGGTATCCAGGCGTGTTAAGCACCACTGTTTGGCGGAGGTGCGTCCACGATCCCAATTCAAACCGAAACGATCCGCGACCGATGGAGAGCCCATAAGCCTGGTTGCATACCGACAGCGGCGGTGTGTTGCACAAGGAAGGCGTCTGCCTGTCCTTCGGCGCGTACTAGGCGTGGAAGAGTGAGTTCTATCTAGCATATAGTCCAGGAAAGAACGACTGTGAGCGTACGAGATAGAGTTCGCCTGCACCCCGTGAGCGCCACATCAGGCGTGTACTGAAACAATCGTCTGCAGCGTCTCCACCAGAACATCCCGTACGTCCACCGTAGAGCCCCGGTAGTTTGCCGCCCTTGACCCAGTCAAAATCGCTTGGGAAGAAGACGCTGTACGCAAACGTGACGCTGCGCGCATTCTGGAGGTCAAGGGGTGCAGCGTAGAACTGGGAGCCGCCTTGTGGCTTTCTCGAGGGGTTGATCGAACCCTCAGGGTAGAAAACCTGAAGCATTGTAGATGCGTTTGTCCATGTGGACGGGTCGTCCGCAAGTGCTGTATTTTCCGCATCCGGAGTGACACCCGCGACGACCTCTAGATTGTGCTTCCCAGATGAGAAGCGGGTGACTTTAAAGGCCGAAAGATCAGAAAAGAAGGTCGGTGAAGTCCACTTCGAGGGACTTGTCGCGTCACCGCAAGGTTCTATGAAGGTGGTGGTCCCGATTTGCTCCATTGTGATTTCACTAGCGCTCTGAGCGCCGGATCGGGAAAAGGCGCCGGAGGTCGAACCGCTAAACATTGTCAAACATCCTACAAGCGCTGCCAGTGGGATCGCCGAGAGGCCACTCTGTGCGGTCGTGAACATCGTTATCGTTCACAAGACAGTCAGACGACTGTAATCGACGGGAATGACCCCCAAACGAAGGCATCAATGGCGGATAATATCCAATTCGACTACCAGGCCAGCAGTTAGTAGCCAGATTCCGTAAACAAACTAACTCAAGGAACTAACTTGCAAATTAAACAGTTTTGAGCCTTCAAAAAAGCTCTAGTGTCCAAGGACATCTAACGACCTCCAAATTTGAACGTCTAGTTAAGTGGGCGAAATTCCGAGTCAGCCAGCGAACATTAGTAAATATTTGCGGTACGGTGATGGACAGTGGGGAATGACGTATCAGCGCTATATATTAGCACCCAAACCCATGCATAAGATCAGGTCGGCTCTGAACTGGGTTACAAGGGAAAGTAAGGGAATCTGTAGCTGGACGGTCGAGTGCCTGCGGATGCCCTCCGTTGCCGCGCGTGGCAAGGTGACTTGGCAACAAACCCGAACGATATTCTCTCAGCTGTTGTCATGATAGTTTATCCAAGGGCCGTGTCACTAAAGAAAAAACTCAGGCTCATAATCGACAGTGATAATACACAATCGTTCCGGCAGTTGATGACTATATCGTTAATAACCGTTCTCAGCCTCATAGTGTTACCCCGAAACACAAGCACTGGCAGCGAACATAGAGTGGCAAGGGGAAACAGTAGCATAGAATAGAAGTGTAAGCAACGAAGGAGGGAAGCGGGAGTCAAAGCAATACGAGATAATAATCCAAGCACAAAGGATTTGTAAACGAGAGAAAATATCCCGAAGACGAACATACTGAAACCGGCATCGAAAACGACGACAAGCGCACCACGCACTACCGTGGACAGGTAACAAGCAAGAAAGCTGTATCCGAACAAACCCAGATAGCCCTCTTTCATGCGCCGTAATGAACAAAATTCACCCATCTCTCCAGGGTGATCTGTCTCCTCCTCCGCAGCTTCCTCACTGCGAACCGGAGTGCTTTCGCGGACCTTTCATGATACGGTGTCCCCTCTGCTCGCCTCGAAGCGGAGAACAACGTCTTGTAAAAGTATTCCGCCAGGTCCCGTCCATCTTCGTCCACCATCGCCCACATAGTCCCGACCACACTCTTGAACCCGCAATACTGTACCGCAGCCGTGAGGTGCAGCCCCTCGTCGGGAATGCTCCCTTCAGTCACCTCAGCTGTGTGACACGCGGACAGAAACGCGAATTCGGCAGTGGGCAGATCCGAGCGCACGATATCGAGGAGCGTCAGGCGCTCGCCTCCGTGAAGCTCGAATCCAGCATCGAATGGTTTGCCTGCTTCCAATCTACCATGGCACGCGAAATGAACAAATTGGTGGTGATGGAAGCAATCGATGACGGCGGCCGGTGTTGCGGCTTCGGAGATGAGACCCGTCACATCGGTATTGAGAGCCCGGACGACTTGAATCTCGCCATCCACAGTTGGAAGCGATAGGTCAGGCTGCGCGACGAGAAGTATGGAAGGTCGATTCGAAGATCGCTGACTGGAACCGCGGGTACGAGATTGGATGAGTGTAGACAGCGTTGGGGTATAGGAGCAGATGTAGAGATCTAAAAATAGCGCTTCTCCCCGTCATTGGATGGGATTGGTCCCATGGCATGGAGAGGGAGGGAACAAAAGGCGGATGTCGGGCACCACCAGATCCGGGACTGTTCTGGTACTTGAAGCTGACGGAGTCGGTCGATGACGGGTTTGCCAACGAGCTCGTAGAGCTCCGCGAGAACAGAGGCAAGGGTTTTCATCGTAATCACTTGAACTGAGCCCATATTTGACTCGCGACTTCCAATAACTTGTCTCTTAATGCGCTCGCACGATCGTAGAAATCGTGAGGGAGCTGGGATGAGGGAGGAAGATGTAGTTATGAAGGAGGATCAGAATGTCGGAGCGCCAACTTGAGTGGTTTATGATAATGACAGGACCAGACGAGGCATGCAGAACGGAGTGTGTCGAACGATGGTGATTTCAGGAAGCTGTCGAAGCCTGGCAAGGCTTGAATTTGCGAGACGAGGTTGTCGCGTCCCTTCAAAAGCATACGTTGCTTCAACAAGAGACGACCGAATGGGTCAACTGCCCTGAGGTCGTCAGTTGCGCCATCATCGATGCTTAATTTGTGGCTCGGTGGGATGGACTTGGTGAGCTCCTCGAGGTCTCGGTTGACCGTCGTAAACTTGTGTCCTAAATCAAGGTCTGCTTCGAGAAGTTGATCGACTGAAGTACGAAAGTGGCGCATTTGCGACCAAAGTAAGGCTCTCCCTTTTTCAAGCGTCTCAATCGCTTTCTCGAGTTGATGCAGGTCGACCCAATACGAGGCATAGTCCAGCGGCATCCTATGAGAGTCGTGAGGCAACGCAGCGAGAGTGGTGTGCTGTTGCTGTAAAGTCGGTGCAAAAAGCAGGGTGTCTTGCATCAATGCCATAGCACTCTCGTATGCTGTGAAGACAGACTCGGAGGGACGTCGGAAACCCCGCGCAAGAGATGCCCACCGGTACGAAAGTTGGAATCGATCGGGAGAGGCCACAAGCCCGTCGTTGACACACTGGGAGAGCAGTCTCAGCCCTTCATCAACGTCTTGCGCATGGCGACCCGGAAAGGACGCCGAGCGCGTAACCAAAGCCAGGGAAAGCTGCCTAAGTGTCGGGAAGCGCCGGAACTGCATTGACTGATGCTCGATAACATGACGGCTTGCTTGACGGTATGTACTAATTGACTCGTTAAGGTACTCGATCTTGTTTGTGCGCTTGAATGCTTCAAAGAGGAAGGAGCCAAAGAATTCGACAAGGTATGACGCAAGCGGGTGCCTTGAAGTTGACGAGGCAAGTAAGGTTCGGCCCTTTTCGAGAGCTTCGTCGATCTTTGTTATGTCGTTATTACGGATCCCAGAGCGAAGTTCACTAAGGAGCTCCATCGTCTTGAACATCGGGGCGTTTTCCGGATCGCCACCTCGAGACGCCAGAAGGGACACCGGCACTGACCGAGATAGCTGTGAATTACTGGACGATGTCTCGAGACCTTCGATGTAACCAAAATAATGGAAACGCTGCTTCGCGATGTCTTCCAAACTAAAAACTGGCAGAGGGATGAGATAACACTTCGAGAGAAGGTGAGGCGAGGAATGCACGAGCGCGATATAGCGCCTCCTCTGAATATTCTGGGGTCTGGTGCGTCCTCGATCGGTGATCCGCCATCCCTGCCACGAGGAATTGAAGTCCGGCTAAGAATTCATCCCGACTGACCCCGAGGGAACTGGGGGAACTGGAAGTTATACTTTCATCAAGGATGGATGCGGCTTCCTCGTAATCATCGTTCACAAACGTCGTAACATAGCGAATGCCGAGACAAAGGGCAAGGGCAGTGTGGGCAGCTTGCAGGTCTGGTTTGTGTATCCTCGCCAGTCGCAGGCACTTGATAGTTTGAGTCAAATTTAATGGTTGAGACAGGTCCCACGAACTGATTTTGGATGAAATTGCCTTAGAAATAAGAGCGATGGAGCGAGTGGTGTCGCCATCGGACGCATCTGAGGTGAGGAGTTCGTGGCAGAGGACTGCCATCTCCTCAATGTTCTGCGCCGCGTTGCCAGCTTCCAATTCCACCTGGAATGCCAACACATTCAGGAGCATTGTGATGGCTTGATGGCGCGGGAACCCGAACGTTTGCAGAGGCTGGATTAAAAGATGGCGGAGGAATTCGGCTGCAAGAACGGCATCTTGGGATTGCTTGGACAAATTCCAAGCGCTTGAATAGTGCAGAGGCGAGGAAGAACTGAGCTTGAAGGAACAATAGACCGTGTTCTAGCCACAAATGGTGAGGGAGGAGCATTGATTGCATGAAATGAAAAATTGATCTGTCGAGATCTTCCCTTTGATCTGACAGCATGTGTCGCTTGAATTGCGCCATAGCCAGACCAAGAACAGAGAAAAGGCGACGGGAATCAGGTTGAGGTGATAATGCGAGAAGTTGTTGAAAACGTGTGATCGAGGAATCGATTTCGTGGATGGGTCCTGCAAACGATTTGTCGAAACACAGTTGGTACGCGGGAAGGCAGGGTATAGTACCAGAGACCTACCTAGTACCTCGGCCATGATTAAACGCTCGAGAATCGGAATGTTAAGTGAGGCGACAGCAGGTTGGGATATTGGAAGCGAGAGAATGACGCGAGTCACACAAACGAGTCCCTTTGTGACGACCAATATTTGAGTGTTGCTAGCACGCTGGGAAAAGATAGTATACCTCACCTTGAACACCCGTAGTCACTATCAGATGGAGTCAAGGATAGAGGCGTGGCAGGACATACAAGGAAATACAGCCTGCATTCTCACACGACTGTGGGAGTCTGTCACAGTCCATATTCACGCCAACGGGCCCAAACCTGCACTTGACGAGTCTACTAGGGACAGTGGCCCTGTGCAACCAACATTTTGCAAGGACGAGGACAATTCATGAAAGGAGCGGAGGAAACAGAACGTCATGTCGTGCCGTAAGCCATGGTCTCTCCAGCCTACTACCATTTCCAACGACTCCTCTTACGTTCTTGTTCTAACAACGAATTTAAAGTGCACGCGTTCGCGACCGCAATATAACTGCCAGTGAGCTGCCAGTCTGAGTGACGTATGGTGCCTACTAGGCTACTTCTGCTCACCTTGTGCTTCCATTTGACCTCTCATAGATCCCATATCCAAGTCATTTTGCGTGTCTCTATCTTCGTTCAAAGTTGCCCCATCCCCATTCCCTATCTTGTCTGTGTCAGTTCTTCCTGCTTATACTTCCTGCTTATAGTAGGCTCGACTCTCGAGTTAAGTATTTTTGTGTATTTTGGCCATTGACTACTCAGCCTCGTCAGCGTCTCGCGCATTCTAGTTAAAACACCCCCAGCGCTCGCCTTAGTCCTTCGGCAGCGCCATCTCTTTTCCCAAATTTTCACTCACTCACGTCACTTGCCTTCGTCTCCGCTTTAACCATCCGCTCGGTTGAAGCCCCGCTCAAGCACTGTAACTTACGTCTTACGTTGAGTTTACTGTAGTCGCGTCTACTGTACTCAGTGTAGTAGTCGTGTTCAGTCGCAGACCGACTAATCCAACTTACCGACCGCCTAACCCCGACCGAGTCCCCGACTATCACACACTGACATGCACAACCTCGACTCGCCCCACGCACTCACAATCTTACCACAGTTTCCTTGTTCAGAACAATGCCTCCTTCCACTGCATATACATGCCATGGCGAGTGGTCGCAGATACCGACAATAACAAACGTTCAGCCGCACACAGGAGCCAAAACGATTGTGGGGCCCAACCCCAACGACAATGCAACCCGAAGTGGAAAGACTGAGCGACTGCGGGGAGGGGGGGGGGGGTTCGCGGCAGGTTTGACGCCAATGTGTATCACCTATGTGCAGCTGACCCGACGGCTTTGTGCCAGTGCTCCCCGGAATACGTGCAGTACATGCAGATATGCATAGTTTATATGACACGCAATGACGCCGATACTAATCACCAGGGGGTGTACTGCTAGTAGTACTCTGCTTACACACATGGGCCGTCTTTATGTAGACCGATTCGGATTCAGAGACTAGAAGCAGCATCAGAAGATGTCTAGAAGTAGCCATCAACAATCTGGGTTAGGGAATGGAATAATGAGTGCGACGAGGCGTTAAAGCTAGCCCGGGTCGGTCTACTACCAACGACTAAGTATTGCAACCAGTCTTTCAAAGTCGAGCGACCCGAGACCCGTGACCTATAGAATCCAGAGTGAGCCAATGTCGAATAACAAGACACAACTGGCTAGGCGCACAGGATCCCACCCAGGGACAGCGGGGAATCCATTGGTATTGCAGCCCGGATTTGACCCAGACGTGATGTCATTCAAGCCCTCTAGGCATATGCCGTACAGCCAGACATTGAGAAAGCCGAGTGGAGCCTTGCCGTTCGAAATCCGGTAGTCATTCAGCAGGGAGATGATTCCGGCCACAGTCTGTACGTCGGTGATAAGGCATGCAGCGATAAGAGGACTCGAGTGTCGCACCGGCGTCGCACAGCTTGTGCCCCTGAATGTCCAAGGCTCGTTTTTGAGGATGATAGGGAAGCCAATTGCCTGTAGAGCAATATCGGGAATGCCACGTCCCCCAGGACTACACAAATAACACAAAGTGAGAACTTGAATGAGGCACCAGGTCACGGTAGCGAACGCACTTATAAAAGTTGTTATACAGGCCACCGAGGTTCTGGAGGAAGGTGGGCACAGCATTGTTCTGGTATGGCGGTCGCGGAAAATACACCGAGAAGCCGCCACCGGAGAGAGGAGCCGCAATCTCTGGGTTGTAGCCCATCGTTCCGCCAACGCTGGTGACCCAGGGACCTGCGAGTGCCGTGGACGGTGTGGTGAGCGGTCTACCAATGCTTGTTTTCCACTCAAAGGTAGATTTAAATTACCATACGCACAAGTGGAGGGGAAGGTGGGGAGAAACTGGACCCTCGAGTTGCCGGAGCTGTCTTGTAACAGGCAGTTCCCATGACCAACACCGTCGTTACCGCTCGAGAAGAGGACGCTGGCGCCACGAACGCCGAGCTGCGCGAACAGATTGCACGTATACTTTGCATAATCTGGCGGAACAGTGTACTCGGGCATGCCATAAGGCGTGCTTACTGTCTGCGGGACACTCTCCTGGCCAAGCACGTAGTCGAGCCAGTTTATAGACCGATCACCCTGGATATTAATACCCACGTCGCCAGTGCTGTAGAATATATGCGGGGTCGGGTAGGCAATGACCTGAAGTATACTGAATATTGGTATTCGCCTCGGAGGTTGGGTTGCTCGGGTTGTACCCTCCCCCCTTGATCTCCACGACACTGTAGGTCGCCGAGGTCGCGTCGGAGCGAAAATGATCCATGAATTCCCTCAGGTCATCTGGGCTCGGGTAATCACCGATGTAGCCCGCAACGCCGAGCACATTCCGGTCCGCGGCTAAGGGCACGTATCTAGATGTCCTGTAAAACGAACGCAGGGACGAGGGCGTCACAAAATATTGGTCTCTGCTTGACAATACCGTCCCAAGTTCTCCCCTCAGGTACCTTTGTCTGCTCCTTGGTTGCCTCGCCGGGGTGCATGAGTGGTTCCTGCCACGGTGTGCGCGGAAATCCGAAGTGTGTGGTAGGCGCAATGTTTTGCACATGCTCAAGCAGCGCTGCGGGGAGCCCGTAACTGAGCGTGCGGAGAACTGTTTTCGTTCGTCCCAATGTGCTGGTACAGTTGGTACGACGCACTCAGGAGTTTGTTGGCTCTGGAAACAGGGACGGCGGTGAGCGTCAGCCAACTGCCCGCCAGTGTTTTGTTGAGATGGTAGAAGGGTGCACGCCGTAATGTTCGAGCCAGGCGTTGGCAAGCTCAAGCACGTCTGAGGGCGGTGCGACAAGTTCGGCGACCTCTTCTTTGGATAGGTGTGCACCTTGTCTGCCCGACATGTTAGTACTACACACGCGGAAGAATGATGGAGAGGACACACTTTGGATGGCCAGGACTGCTGACCTCGATGAGGGCATCGATCAAGGCATTCTCATTTTGGGCCTTGAGCGCAATGTGGAGATCGATCGTGGTGTCAGCAGGTGGGTGACCCAGGTTCTGCCAGTTCTCTGGGACAGAATTCCATGTGTGCTTCGCTCGAATATCGTCCCAATGCGATGCAAAGGGAGTGGCGAGGCCACTGAGAGGCCCGAAGGCGAGGACAGACAGCACAGAAAGTGGGTGAAAGCGCATGGCCTCTGCGATATCTACATGCCCCTGCGGTATTAAGGCTAGAAGTTTGAGATACCGATAGCGTGACCTGGGGGAGGAGATTTTACGGTGTATCTAGGCGTCGGGACCAAAACCGAGAGTGTCGCTGTCAGAATGGGGCTAGATACATAACCGTAAATTTTCCGCCTTGTCTTCTGTGGGCCCATTGTTATACTACTGAAGACGCCGTCAATAGGATGCGACCTTGACTAAGACCCGGAAATAGGCCGAAAGGCAGTCGAGCAAGGGTGAAGTTCCAAAGCGGAGGTCAGGTCAAACGTTCAACTTGAATGCGACACCGCGACAGGGTGAAGCCCGTTGCCCCATTTGGTCTTCAGTGGCGGCCGATAGTAAGTTAGGGACCGACCTTGGGTTCCATTCGGCTCAGCTCGTGCAATCGCGGACGCACCTTACTTTTTTTTGAAGTCTATTCTGGGTTGCACGTCCGAGACACAGACCTATCGTAGCGCGTGGTGTTAAAGTACATCCCGGGACTATTCGAGCCCGGGGATCGGACCGGCGGCGAGAGACCGCGAGAGACCGAGCATATGTATTAGTAAGCTACGGACGCGCGCATGTAAGAGTATGGGGGCAGCGAAATAGGAGCGTCCGCTCTCATCTCTACCATTACTCTCTCATCCCTACTCGGGATATTCCTTCGTAAAACGCTACACGTGGAACTACCGACTACACTTGTGAAACACGTTCGTCCGTAAGCCTGGTGGCCCCGAGTCAAAGTAAGTTACTAACAGAACTGAGACACGAGAGCTTGCACGAGAGAGCTAAATATAGGAGCTCCACGACACCGGCGTACAGAAGCCCGTAGGCAGCATAGATGTGCGGATCAGGCACTCGAGGCGGTTAGTTCGGATACATAGACTCGGAGCCGAAAAGAGGGAAGCAAACCCTCGCTTCACAGAACTCAGTCAGGTTCGGGTGGCACATATGGCGGCATTCCAGATTCCGGCCTGGAGAGCGCACGGGTTTTCTGGAGAAAGACGTTGCACCTTCCAAACTTCCTCTGAAATCAGCAACTCACGTAAGAACAAGGTTAGCTACTAAGTTAGTACAGTCACCCCGGCGCCCCATTGAGTTCAAGTTGGTAGGCACAGACCCTACTTTTGAAATCTTAGATTGGCGACTTGCCTTTTACAGAGGAGAGTCAGCTGGAAGGGCCACCCACTGACAAAAATATACTTGGGCTCCCAACTTGAGCGCTTGAGCCGCGGGGCAGCTGATTCGGGACTAGTCCTTCGCTTCACATAATGCTGGTTCAATACTGTTGTGTCAACGAGAAAGCATAACAGGAGACTCGGACAGGAGAGGACAGCCGGCGCCCCATTAAAGAGCGAGATAATTGCCGCAAGACCCCATCAGTGCTTGTATACCCTCACATATTGGGCATTGGTGGTGTAGCGGTAACATTGCACGCGACAAGCTCTCGACGCTCGACGCATTCCTGGTCTTGGCCTGCGCACGTTACTGCCCTCTCCTTCTCTTTCTTTCTCAGGCTCAGTCTAGTATCTGGCCACCTGTCTCACACTCTCCTGTCCCACTGTTTGAATTCCCCTCTTTCACCAAACTCATGTACGCACGTAAAAAAAAACGGAGTTATCTGTCTTGCACGCGATTACGAGGAACACGAGTGAGAAAGAAAGAAAACTTCAGTACGCGTAATATTCGTGCTTTTTCTGCTGGACAAGGAGTACTAGTAGAAACAAACACTGGCAAACGCTGATATGGGGCGACATGACACAAAGTACGTGATAAAACCTGCAGCATACGGAGACCTCATTCCCGCAGGCGAAGACGAGTCTTCTCTCTTTTGTGTATGCCTGGGCCCTCGACTCGGAGCACCTCGGGCTTGTACGGCTTCTACAGCAGCAGTTCAGCGCTAGTGGTCCTTATTCTAGTGGTTTACAAGAGTCAGTGCGACATTTGATCGTCCTGGGAACCGTGTCAAATGTCAATATACAAAGAACGAGTAGATGAGCCACAGGGTAAGCGCGGCTGCTCAGCCAGCCTCCGGCTTTTGCCGCGGGCCGACGGATTTTCCCAGAGCCACGGTGGAATTCAGCGGCGAGCGTTGGGTGCGCGTAGATATTTGCGGCACAGGACCGAAGTAATGAGAGGCAGATAGTGGAGAATGGTGTACCAGTGGAATTAGATGAGTGCTTGGGTGTCATCAAGTGCATACAGGTTCCTTCCTTTGCCGCGCATGGGACACTGGTCCGAGCTTGCATAGGACTTGTTCGCGCCGTGTCAGCACTCGTTAGGCGGCGTCCACACATATTCACCTCAGCCACAGATCCGAACGATTTTTCAATTTCAATCTCTGCTGCTAGCAATGGTTCATCAAACTACTTTCTCCAAAGACAAAAGAACAACCTCGTGACGACTGGTGGCGATGCACAATTTTTCCGGCAGTTCATATGCACACGACCATTCTCAGTCTTATAGGGTTACATCCAATCCGAATTTAGAATAGCCTGACTCGCATGACCACCCCACGTATATGGCATTGAGACCTCGAGCGCATTGCTACGAATAGGCAGTGAGCACGAAAACCACATCCAACAAATCCTGGACATTCACACCAGCAGATCATGCGCCGTAATGAACGAAATTCACCCATCTCTCGAGCGTAACCCCTCTCTTCTTCCGCAGCTTCTTCACCGCGTCCCGAAGTGCACCGGCAGATCTTTTGTAGTACGGAACCGGTTCCCCTTGCTCTCTTCTCGGGAACATCGACCTGTAGAAGTGCTTTGCCACCACCTGTCCATCCTCATTTGCCATCGCCCACATTGTTCCGACCACGCTCCGGAACCCACAGTACTGCACTGCGGCAGCCAGGTGCAGAGCCTCGTCAGCAGAGCTCCCGTCGGTCAACTCAGCCGTATGACAAGCTGAGAGGAACGCAAATTCGGCAGCGGGAAGGTGAGATCGCACGATGTCGAGTAGAGTGAGGCGCTCGTTCCCATGAAGCACGAACCCGGCGTCAAACGGTTTACTGTTCTCCAACGTGCCGTGACATATAAAGTGGACAAATCGGTGATCCCGGAGGCCATCTAGAGCCGACGCAGTTGTTGCACCTTCTGAGATAAGACTTCTTACGGGAAGCCGCGTCTTGAGCTCGTGTACGACCTCGATGTCTTTGCACACCTCTGATAATGGCACGTCCGGCGAAGGCACATCATAATGTGCTACAAGAAGTAACGAAGGAAGGTCCGACTTAGGTAAGCCTGGCTCACGATGGTCAGATTCGAGGACGAGTGCCGAGAGAGTTGGAGTATAAGAAGGGATGTAGATGTCCAAAAAATAGTGCTCCTCGCTGCCGTCATCTGAAGGGATTGGGCCCATTGCATGGAGGGGTAAGAAACAGAAGACTGAGGTTGGACACCACCAGACGCGGGATTGCTCTGGTACTTCCAGTTGACGAAGTCTATCGACGACAGGTTTGCCAACGAGATTGTAAAGCTCTTTGAGAACGTGAACTAGAGTATCGTTATATTGACTTGACTCGGGTCCGTGTTTGTTTCGCGCGTCCAATAAGTCATCCTTTAATGCACTCGCTCGACCAAAGAAATCGCCAGGGGTCGGGATGACGGAGAGAGGTGCGTCGTGAAGAAGGATCAGAATGTCAGAGCGCCAACTGGAGTGGTTTACGATAATGACAGGACCAAACGAGGCGGCGGAACGAAGTGTGTCGAATGATGGAGATGTCAGGAAGCTGTCAAAGCCCGGTGATTCTTGAATCTGTAAAATGAGGTTGTCGCGTTCCTTCAAGAACCCACGTTGCTTCAGCAGGAGACGACCAAACGGGTCTACCGCCATGAGGTCATCGGTTGCGCCGCTATCCAAGTTCAAATCAAGGCTTTGAGGGAATGGATTTGGTGAGCTCCTCAAGGTCTCTGTTGACAGCCGCAAACTTGTGTGCTAAATGTGGGTTTGCTTGCAGAAGTTGATCGGTTGAAGTACGGAAGTCACGCATCTCGGACCAGAGTAATGCTCTCCCTCTTTTAAGAGTCTCGATTGCCTCTTTGAGTTGACCCAACCCGATATGGTAGGACGTATAGTCCAGCGGCATCACATGCGTAGGCGAGACGTCTTGGCGAAAGTAGCGTGCTGTAGCCGCAAAGTTGGTGCAAAGAGAAGCGCGTCTTGCATCAATAATAGGGCATTCTCATATGCAGCAGGGAGCGAGGAGTGTTGCAAATGCCGCGCATAAAGTACCCACAGGGTTGTGAGCAGGAATCGAGTGGCCAGTTTCCCATGTTTGACGTTGGCACCCTGGGAGAGTAGTTTCAGCGCTTGATCCAGATCTTGCATATATCTAGCTGGCAAAGACGAGAAGCGGGTGAGAAGAGATCTCCCAAGTAAGTAAAGCATGCTGGGTCCAGCGCCAAGCAGTGCCGTCGGAAACTCATCGAGGTACTCGACCTTCGTGCGTTCATTAAAGGTAAAAAGTAAGCGGACCGTGAGATTCCGGACCAAATGACTCAAGGGGTATAAATACCGACCGGTAATGACCGAGCCTCTAAATACCGTCCGGTAATGACCGAGCCTCTACTAGTACACCGTCTTATTCTTCCCTTACCTTACACCGATGTTAGTTCCCCTTCTTTTGTTCTGTCTCAGAGGCATCTCATTCTGCAGGATTCAGCAGCAGGAATTTATTAGCGCTATGTTATAATCTCCTCTTAACCCACTTCAACCGGACGAGGCTTCGGACGAGGTTTGTCTGTCGTCCTCATCGTCTCACTCACCTTGGCCTCGTATCAACTTGAACTCTCCTATCTAAACTCCGACACCCTCGATGGACATTGTTCATCAACCAGGAGACTTTAGATGCTGGTTGTCACCCCCTTACAACGGCCCCAAACGCGCTGCGCGATATTGTTCTCCCTCCCTCCCTCACCAGCAAAATACTTTCTCTCACCGGTGTCTCTGGACCCTCCGGACCCACTACGAACAATCTAAGTGCGTTTACCAGCCCGATCCCATGGCGCAAACCTGGTCTTCGCTACAACCACAACGACATCTACTTTGACATTGCCGAGACGCAGGACGCGGTCGTGAACAAGTGAGTACGCCACCTCTGTGAAACTGGTATACTCAAACGTGCTCAGGAACGGAACCATCGTCACGAGCAGTCTCGGCAAGATCGATGTAGACTGCAGGCTCTCCGGTGCGGCTTTCCTGGCTTACTCCTACTGTAGCAGGAACACCCGACCTATTTCTCACGTTGACCAATTCACACACTATCTCTGAGCCGTCCTTCCGTCCTGTGTCCGGTTCGTTCGTACCCACCTGATCTATCTCTTCCCCCTTGCACCGCCCCGACTGACGAGCGCCCCCACAACAGGCGCGTTCGAGCTGTCGTTCACCCCGCGTGCAGACGCGCTTGAAGACGTCGCTGTCGAGCTCTATCTCGGCTCCAGCGCGACGGGCGCGGCGGCGGCGGCTAGTGGATGTACGTGCCCGCGCGGCGCACGCTGCGCTGGTCCCTCGCCCCCTCCACCTCCGCGATCCCGGTGCCACCCGGACCGCGAACGTTCCGGGGCACGTTCCCGAGCGGGGACGCGCACTGGCGCCCCGGATTCGTACTATGCAACGAGCATCGATATCATTCAACGTAATGAATCAAAACGCATACAAAAATAGGACGCGATCGAATTATTGATTCAATCGCATCCAACCCGATCCCTTTTCATTCACTGGGATTCTGACTGGGCATTAGAGTCACGTCTTTCCCAACTCGCGGAATTGTGTCGGGGTAGCACAGAGTCTCTCTGCGCGTCGAATGAAGTCCTGCAACGTCTCGAGTCGAGGTTTTTCGGGATTTCATTCAGCGCAGGTACGGAGAAGCGTGACTGCAAGACAGACTGCACGCAATACGGTATGGACTCTCGAGTGTTCACGCATTCACGATCACGACCACGGGGTACTGCATCCCCCTCGGCTCTGGCTCAGACTGATCGCTTCACAATCATCTAGGTCTCGCCGCAAGCGCCGCTGTACAAACTGTTGTTTCCCCCAGCACGCAAACGCTCCGCCTGCAGGCTGCTCTGGCAACTGAAAAGTTGAATGTCAGCCAGTGAGGCGGAAGAAGGCGGAAGAAGGCCCGTCGTACCTCGCACTGTGGACACAACCCCCGCTAGGATCGGCATTATTCTGAGTCGTGTTTCCTTCGAGCAGCTCACGAGGGAGTGCGCATGAATCTACTTTGGCCCGGTTTTCCTCTCCCTCTTTTGGATGTTTTCTTTGCGCGCATATGTATTTATCTCTCTCATCACACTCATTGCGACTTGACCTCGTTCTTTGAAGAGAAAAGTGCAGGTACCCTCATGCCGCTGCCATCCAGATGGCCACGAACTTTACATTTTTTGTCGATCTCTGCACGATCGCTATCTCCCATTGCGGTTGTCTATAGTTCCATCGTAAAGCTTGTATACATTATACATATTCGGAACATAAAACCAGGAGTGGCTGTCACACTAGCGCAAACACGACTAAATACTATTGGCGCAAAGCTGCTCGCTCTCATATCAAGGATGGCTTGCCTATCCATACAAATAATTTCCACCAACGGCGCGGCGACCCTCTGGCCGATAACCCGATCTCTAGAAGTGTGCTTCAAACCTGGTCTTCACCATAAACATCCACGCGTCCATAGCCGATGATTCTCTGAAAGAACAGGCTCCGCGCCTTCAACTCTCCAATACGCTGCACTTCAGGGTCGCCTTCCTTGTCGTCCTTGTCGTCCACCCGCGAACGCTCGCTCCATCGGACAAGCGTCCCTTCATCTTGCTGTGCCAGGTTCCGTTGAACCGAGCGCTGTACATCCGCCAGGTGCACGAGCTGTCGAGTTCCGGGACGCGCTGCCGCCGCGTCACGCAGAGCGAAGTACGTACGCGCGGTGGTGCCTGGTTCCAGTTTCTCCTCGCCTTCACCCGCCTGTTTCGCTGCCTCAGTTCTTCCGCGCAGTCTCGACGGCAAGCCTCTCCTCCATGAGACCCGCGAACGCGAGGAGCTCCGTTGCGACCTTGCTGCCGTCCGCAAGGAGCCCGTCCGCGAGCAGCATGTCCAGCGTAGCTCGCAGTTTCGGAATTTCTGTCTTCTGTTTCTCCACGTCGAACGGAGGTGACCTTTGCGAGACGTGCAGATAGTGCTCGACATTCACCGACAGGTCTGTCGCTCTGGGAACCCCCATGTCGCCGGTCACTCGCGGAAGGCCCTTCAGACTGGCGATGTCTAGTGGCGTTTGCCCGACGCTATTTTCTGTGTAGAGGAGTTGCGTGGGACCGTGCTTGAGGAGTGCTTCCGCAAGGGCGGTGGCCGCATTCTGTACCGCAACGTGTAGAGGAGTAGACCCATCCGCATCTCTGAGCAAGAGAACGGTAGGGTTAATCCCAAACTCTAGAATGGTCCGTGCAATTGCGGTGTTCTCGCGCTTTACGGCCAACATCAGGGGCTGTGGTTGCCAAATGAGTGGTGCAATATCAGTGCAAATAACAGAGACGTACCGTATTGGACGCCTCCCTAGACGTCTGAGTCATAAGCTCGTGCGTCAGCTCCTCTGGGAGTGTCTTTAGTAGATGTTCCACGAATTTGAGCCCCTTGTTATTGGAAGACAGGCAAGCGAGGTGGTAAATATTCCAACTTGGAAAATGTCTATTACCAACTACCCAGATATCAACGCAAATATTAGACTCACCCACGGAAATCACGTTCGCTCGGATCGCAGCCCTTCTCTAATAACAAATCCACAATCTCCGTGCCAGAGCAATAATATGCAGCCGTTAGGAGTGGGTTGAAACCTATGGATCTCACACTATCCCGCTATGAGCACCACGGAAATGAGGAAAATTACTATTATCCATACCGTAGGTGAAGCGCCTCCTCCATCAGATTCGGCTTAAGAGCGAACAGCTGCTTCAAGATATCTATTCTATTGTCAATCACGGCACAGAGAAGCGGAGACTCGTTCAATTCGTCGGGTTTCCAGCCAAGGAGATCTGTGAGGACAGCGCCAAGATTGTCGATACCTTTCAAGTACTGCGCAATGTCGTCGTTCGTGAGTGTCTGCATAGTGTGTGAATGCTGCAATAGGTCGTGGTCCGGCGAGGTAGTCGATAACCTTGGTCGCACCAGATCTGATGGCGCTGCGGAGCAAGTCATAGTTGTATGTGGGGGTCTTGCGTTGTGTCTGCCCTTGCTTTGCGATGTCCGCCCGTCGCTTGCCTCCAACTTTGAGTCCGAGGTAGACGCGTTCTTCTGGGACCTTTTTCGAGCACCGCCCCACCGAGCTTCGCCGCATCGGAGGGGATGGGAATACCGACGCCCGAGCGGCGAATAAGCTCGTCGAACATCTCGATACGGTCGAGCGCCACGGCAAAGTCATAGGCCCCAGAATCTGGCCAGATTGCCACGCCAGCAAACTCGTATAAGTCGAGAGTATGGACGAACGCCTCGAAATCATCTTCTACTATAGCCTTTTGGAGAGGCTTGCAAGAAACGCGCTTAAGGCCCGGTCGGAGATGGAAGGCCTGGAGTTCAAGCAACTGTTTCGAGGGGACATCGGTGCGAACAGAGGACGGCATTGCGGCGATGTCGGTGAAGTTGATTGGCTTTGCTTCGCGATAGTCGCTGCAGTCGTCCTCGTCAGAGTCGTATTCTCCTTCTGTATCTGAGTCATCTGACGACACGAGGTTAGATATACCAACGCAAAGGGACTTGGAGATAGTTACCACACAGAACCATTCCACTAGTCATGTCTATCTCAGTGTCTGGTGGTTGATACTGAGCCTTCGCAATTGCGAGCACGAGTCGTGCAGTATCCCAATGACGGCGATGCAGCGCGACGAGGAATGGTGTCCAGCCTATGAAACAAATATCAAATCACCGAACTTTCAAGGACAGCACTGACTAGCAACGCACAGCCCGATGCACCCAAAGAATCATCGAGAGCCACCGTTTTCACGACAATTTGAATTGGCACTTTCCCCTCCGCAACCTGCTTGGGCAAGCAAAGCTCCCGAATGGACGCGTTATCCCCATTCCAGCACGCCTCATAGAGCTCGTCGTAAAACACTTTCAGATGGACTGGGACGGGAGTAGTCGAGTGCTTTGCGTGGCGTATGTACCCAGAACCTTGGGATGGAATTGGCATGCCTATCGGAGGTGTAGCAGGTTGTTTCGATGTCGGTTCCCTCTCGGGAAGGGTAGCACCGTGAGCACGCAGAACAGGACTCTGCGAAAGTGAAATAATCCTTCGTCGCTGCGGCGTAGTCTCCCCGAGAGTGCACAGTATTCTGCGAGCTAGCGGATCCTATGTCTTCGTCCTTGCAATGAGGCAGAACCGTAGCGAGATATGCACGATATTGGCTCCAAGCATCGCCTGCTGGAGGATCGGGAAGGCTATCGGGTGCTTGTATGGGTTTCGGTGTAGTCTTGGACCCCAAGAGCGAGACAGCTTTGGAAGTCCATTGGAGTAGACTAGTGTGTTGAGTATAGGTGGTGATGGTCGCCTTGATTGGTGCGTCCACGTTGGCACCGAGAGCAGCCAACAGCGAAATAACCTCGTCGCGTTTGCCTAGAGCTGTTTCTATTGGACTATAGATGCGAGCTCGATATTCCACTACTTGAGAAAGGTAACCTGTCCTATTCGTTTGTCAGTAAAGACCTGCTGGCTTCAGGCAACGGTGCTCTGCATACCTCTTCTCCTCAGCTCTGGAGACGTCTTCCGGCGAATATACTAGCTTGGCTCCATGCGCGAGCAACACAGACAGCGTCGCATAGCTGCCACCGACAATCGTCGAGATAATGGGAAACACGAGCCCGCCGTACCCGTACCAGGCAGGACTATTGAGAACCTTCTTCGCATTTGGGTCGTGGGAAAGGAGCGACGCTACGATCTTGGTCTTTCCCGCAGCTACGATGCGATGGAATATGGTGAATAAACTGTCATCTGCCGTCGATGAGATCGCCTGAGCAGCAACGAGCCGTTCAGCGATCTTCGCGGCGCGCTCTTCATCTTGGGTGTATATCGTCAATGTAAGTGGGTGCAGAGGATTCACGTTCTTCGTATGAGCCACGAAACTCGGATCTGCACCCGCAGCAAGCAGCGCGTCAACGACCTCGACCTCGCCAGAGAGGATGGCATAGCCGAGAGCAGTCAGCCCAAAGTCCCAATCATGGATAGAAATATCTAATATATCGGGCTCCTCTTCGTTGTCTTCCAATGGGTCCGAATCCTTTTCTAGCTCGACCTTTTTCGTGTAAGCCGGAGGTTTTCGGTGAGATTTGTCATCGTCGGACTCGTCGGACGACCAGTCATCCTCGCTGCTCATACGCACGCCATCGGTTTCCTTGGGGGCAGCGACTTCTTCTATCTTGCGTTTCTCCTCTGCCTTCTTGTTATACGCACTACGTTCAAGCATCTTTGTCACAAGAGAGACCCGCCCCATTTGAGCCGCGAGATGAAGAGAGGTACGACCACCAACAAGCCGTGCGGTCATGCGAGCACCGGCATCAATGAGGACGCAACCGACCTCAACGCTGTTGGACAAAATAGCAACGTGCAGTGGAGTACGCCCGACATGGTCCCGATGATTGGTAAGGTCTTCCTCGTCCTCGATCATCTGTTTGACCGCGAGCGCGTCATTCTTACTGATAGCATCGAAAAACTTGGCTGTTGCTTGAACGTAGGCAGTTTCGCTCCATTCGCCTTGGTCGATCGGGTTAAAACTCCCGGAAATACTTTGTCTTCCGGGATCTTCTTCGATGAACCTGCGCGAGTCATCAGTAAAATTGTCTTGTCTCACATCACACGAGAGGGAAGGCTACACGCACGCGATCCGGCCGCGAACATACGACTTGTCCTCCTCGTCTTGTAGATTATGTTCCTCTTCGTTCTTAGGTTCCGGACAAAGCTGCAGCGGCAGGTGTCAACCTCGATGTTGTAATAATAAGACGATTTCGGTCTTACTTCACAACAGTCCTCGATACACTCCTCCACTGTGCCAAAGAACGCGGAGTGCCGATGGAGACGACGGTTCTTGTTCTTAGGATTGTACGGAGCTGTCGCACAATCGCTTAGTACTCAAGAACTCGATCTTGCTAACAAATAACTTACAATTGGCACCGAAATCCTGTAGCGTAGCGATCAGGGCAGGCACTGAGGCGATACTCCGGAACTCACAGTTTTGTAGATGAGCCTCTCGATTCTCCTGGCGTCCCATCCTGGGCCATATGGGATATGCAAATTGACGATGTCGTAATCACTCATTTCCAATCCACTGAACACGGCGTCCGCTTTCAGGTCACTTTTGTACCTATGTTCACCTCGTATGTATGCTGACTGGCCATCGACCGGCCGACCGCGTAACAAACTGCGTCGGCGTTGATACTGGCTGCGTGCCTCTGGAGTAGCGAGCTTCTCGATTGCGAGCAGGCGGGCAAGGCCTTGAACGCGGCCCACGCCACGCTCGTAGATCTGGTCGAATACATCAGCGTCGACAGAATGGACTAAATAGACGAACTGGACGAACCGTGGGATCAATTTCTTCGCGCTTTAGCCCGGGGACGTAGACCTCAAATCCCCGGGACGAATACTTGGCCAGTCGGACTTCATACGAAGGCGAACGCCTCGTCACATCGACGATGTTAGATTGGCGCATCATGGCTACGATGGCACGCGGATTCGCCCACACACGATCGCCATCATATGCGCAGCACGGCGCATCGACATCGAAACCCGTGAGAACCTCAGCAGGGGAACTGTAGAGGCGAAGAACAATCTGAATGCTACGGTACGGATATTGTGCTGAAATTTCCAGTGAATCAAACGACCTATCAATGATATGTATCACTTACAATGAATGGAGACTGTATGCTTTGTTCTGACGCAAGTGACGTCCCAGGGAACCGAATCACGAACAGCTTCGTATATGGTGACAATCTTGCGCTCCGCCTTCCCAAACATATAAAAAAACGATCGCGGAAAGAAAAGGCATTACATACCTCCTCTATCGTCAAACCATAGAGAAAGATATCAACATCGGACGAAGGAAACGCCTTCTCGTGAAAATATTTCCTCATGGCCCTTTTACTGCCTGTCGCGGCCTTGGGTAGTGGCATCAGACACGCCTGAACAGACCCTCCAGCAGCAATTACGTTGCTCCAGTCTGTCAGTTGAGAAAGTGAATTCTCTGTGAAAATACTCCAGTTCTTCTTGAACGCTTCAAGGCTCTCGACCATAGCCGGGAATCCTTCCTCGCGCCTTAATGAACTCGGCAACGCCATGATGTGCTGAGCATCTCGGTCTGCGTCCTCCTTGACGACACGTGCCCTCGTGGTTCTTATGTCGCTCGGGGCGGCAAAAACATCGACGAGGCCAACGTGGATGTCCTTGAGACGTGTGTTACCCTTGTCAGTCGCAAATAGCTTCCGCAATTCCGCTTCGTCGTCAAGGGATGGCTGGAGGACATGATCGAGAGAGACGGGGCCCCTTGGCAAAGTGGCAATCCGAGAGAGAAACTGGGTAGCCTCTTTGTTCTGTGACATGGATCGAATATCGGCTTGTAGTAAGTTGGGGGTAGACGAAAACAATCTCGAATCGATGACCGACTTTTGTATTTGTCGTGAAGGCAAGAGACGCCGAAATGCCAGGTGTGACCTAGACAGCATTACAGTAAATCAACTCATGCCCAGTAGCGCCCTCGATCACGTTGAGTCGCGTCGCTTACAGGCTCGGGAAACTGAAATTATCGTAATAAGCGTGACTCACACCAATTCAGTTTATGCCTTTTTTGGAAATACTCTATTGGAAGCTGGCATGAGTCGATCAACCGCCCGAGGTTCACTTTTCTTTCGAGTCATCAGCAATCAATCGTCGATCATCCTTGTCGACGTCTCTCTTCCCTTTTCTCGCATAGGACATGATATCACAGAATAATTTATAGCTATTGTTCACCAAAATTGCAAAGAACATGGTGACTCAAGGAAACTCAGGTGGCCTTTTCACTTGATTCCGGGCGAAGCGCGAGTGGATGGCGCTCCTCCATTCATACAGGAGTACATGAGGGATGTATATATAAGGATGTATCCTGACGCACGAGCTCATGATTCAGACGTCTATGGAGGCGTCCAATACGGTACGTCTGTCATTTGCATCTGGAATTGCACCACTCATCTGGCAACCACAGCCCTTGATGTTGGTCGTAAAGCGCGAGAACGGTGCAATTGTACAGATTATTCTAGAGTTTGGGATTAAACCTGCCGTCAGTGCCGTTTTCTTACTCAGAATCAGAGATGCGGATGGCCTCTACACGTTGCGGCACAGAATGCGGACACCGCCCTTGCGGAAGTACTCCTCAAGCACGGTCCTACTCAGCTCCTCTACACAGAGAACAGTGTCGGGAAAATGCCACTGGACATCGCCAGTCCGAAGGGTCTTCCACGAGTGACCGGCGACATGGGGGGTCCTAGAGCGACGGACCTGCCGATGAATGTCGAGTACCACCTGCACATCTTGCGAAAGTCACCACCATTCGACGTAGAAAAACAGAAGACAGAAATTCTGAGACTGCGAGCTACGCTGGACACGCTGCTCGCGGACGGGTCCCTTGCGGACGACAGCAAGGTTACAACGGAGCTCCTCGCGTTCGCGGGTCGCATGGAGGGGGGGCTCGCCGTCGAGGCAGAGAAACAGGCGGATGAAGGCGAGGAGAACTGGAACCAGGCACCAGCACGCGTACGTACTTCTCTGCGTGACGCGGCGGCAGCGCGTCCCGGAACTCGGCAGCTCGTGCACCTGGCGGATGTACAGCGCTCGGTTCAACGGAACCTCGGACAGCAAGATGAGGGGCTTGTACGATGGAGCAAGCATTCGAGGATGGCCGACAAGGACGACAAGGCGACCCTGAAGTGCAGCGTATTGGAGAGTTGAAGGTGCGGAGCCTGTTCTCTCGGTGTATCTACAGCTATAGGTGCGTGGATGTTTGTGGCGAAGACCAGCTTTGAAGACACTTCTGGAGATCGGGTCATCGGCCGAGGGTCGGCCGAACCTTGATGAACTTGCGCCCGTAGTATTTGGCCGTGTTTGCTCTAGTGTGACAACCCGTACACATCAGGCTCAGTATATCTTGGTTAGCGTTCTAGTTCTCGTGCATACCAATATTAGCACAGACAAATAAGGTGGGGGGCTGAAAGCACGAAGTGCGAGATACTTACGGTAGCCGAAGGACCACGCCGCCTCGTCGGCCTCATGGCCTGTGCTCGACAACGACTGGTAGACATCGGGTAGTGTATAATCTGCTGCGCACTTCCCACGGGGTTGCGACTTGATGGAATTTGATACAGATTTGATGTTTCGCAGCCGATCAGCGCTGAAGCGCCAGCACCTCCGACTTTCGTTCAGAGTCCAAATCCGGGGCCCAGGGGTTGTCTCGGGGTTTCCGAGTCGTCCATTCCCAACTTTTTACAGACCGATATTCCTCGGGCTATGTCACAGAACAAAGAGGCTACAGTTTTGTTGAAGCGACACCTCGGCGTCGGGAGTCGGCCGCACCTCACGTGCGCCTGAGAGTGCGGAGAGGAGACGGCAGTGGAGTCGAGATGTACGGACTGGTATCTTACACACTCTCATTTGATATTTGTTTCTTGTCTTGTGTTTCGGGTTTCGGATTAACGGGTGACTTCCCATAAGCCTACATCCTACATTTTCCTATCCTACATGTATTCGGAGTTATGTAGGATCCGCCTAGGTTAGGATAGGATTGGGTGCTAACCATAAGACCCTCAAACCAAAGTTATACCCGACTCCTGATGTGATCATCGCCAACTGCACCTAGATACGGAAATCGCGATAGCTCTTTCGTTGAGACTCGAGAGACAATAGCACATGCCGATGCTTTGGGGTCAAGAGCACACTTGAGCTAGATAAGTCAAACAACTTTACATGATAATATGTGCCTACTCAATCCCGCCTGCGAATGTCACGAAAAGTCATGTTCTCGAAGTTATACCACATCTCTTCATCTTGACCCATCCAGACTGGCTCATAAACACTGCTTATCTAGCTGATTCCAACACAATTCGCACGGAGATTATTCAAGCGGTGATACCACACCCGAACGCTGGGAAACAGTCTGAGAGCGCGCAGGATTTTGGGGGTGTGAGTCGTCGTTAGCAGTCGCGCAGGCCTCCGCGGAGCGCGAGATGTCGTATGCGGGCGCACAGCGAACGCGCGTATGTTGATGTCGAAGGGCTAAGGGCGCGCGTGAGTGCAGCGAGGTCGGGAATGGAAACGGTGGACTACACAGAGCCCCGCTGGGAATGAGGGTGGTTGCAAACGGTCGCACACGCTTCGGCGCGGCGCGAAATTTCGCAGAGATGGCCGCCAGGGTTGGGGTCGCGTTGGGTTCGAGTCGCGAAGGACGCGTGCAAGTGCGGCGCGCTGGGGAACGCGAGGGACGAGCTACACTGAGCTCTGAAGTTCAAAATCTGAAGGTGAAGGGGAAAGTCAATTACTTGAAACTGGGTTGTAGAGAAACCTGTATACTGCAGCATATGCCGCCACACTTTCATGGCCACTGGTAGCACAAGGCCAAACCCGAAGGGCCCGAGGATTCACATATTTTTTCGCGAAATTGTTGCTCAGCGAGTCAGCTTTCCGAGATTTTTGCCTCGATGTGGCATAAATTTTGTACTCCGACATGGTGTAGGATTTAGAAAGCCCCCCCCCCCCCCCTTTCTAAACACCAGTCGTCTAGGATCCGTGTTGTTGAGGTCGGAGCACAAATTATCGAGATGAATCCCCCGATTTCAGGAACAATGGTTTAGGATAGGAAAATGTAGGATATAGGCTTATGGGAAGTCACCCAACATTTTACGAGTCGTATTAGTTACAATCAGAGTCTGATCAGGGACAACCCTGTACCTGCGTTGTTGAGCTGCTACCTTGTGTTTGTTCACGTATACTCACTTTCGTTAACCGGGTACAGTATTTGGTCTCGCGTTGTACGCACTGGCACACCAGAAACTTACGTTCTATCTGGGGTGCCAGACTGATCACTCGCCGCGTTTTATCAAGTTTCTCTCTCAGATTGCCACTTTGCAAAAGGGTCCTGTGTCTCTCGACGAGGTCTTCCAGCCATCGCTTGATGACGAGGCCGAATTGCGCAAGCTGGTCGATAAGGAAACGCACGTCTCAGGATGGCATCTGTTCAGGCGCGTCTCCCTGTGGTGCAACTACCCAAGGCAGAAAAGTCCAAAGAGCCTCGAGGAAACATATTCACGAGACGGCCTTTCCTCCGTACGACGTTGATCTTTTTTTTCTATATGGTAGACGAAGTATGTTATCCTTCGGCTGTAAATCTTGTCATAACCTAGCCGCCTTGTCTTCTGTGGGCCCAATGTTATACTACTGAAGACGCCGTCAATAGGTTGACTAAGACCCAGAAATAGGCCGAAAGGCAGTTGAGCAAGGGTGAAGTTCCAAAGCGAAGGTCAGGTCAAACGCAAGGGGGTTGCGGGACCGAAATTTATGATATCCAGTCAGATTTATCGTGTTCGAGTATCTTTATGTCCCTGCGTCGCGGTGATCACCAGGGTGACGCTGGTGCCCATGACGGTAACGTTGTGACACACCGTACGTGGACGTCAAATATATTCATGGTGACGCCACCACTGGGTGGAGTACATCGTATACGATGTGTGATCACTTTGGGTCCTTGGCCCTCAATCCAATCTTGCTGCACCCACCGAATCCGTCAATCAACTGGAAAGAGTTAAAACATCAATAAACCAGTACCCTGAACCATCCCTGATCATTAGGGAATGCGTCTAAGACGCACAGGATTGTTGGGGTGTGAAGCGGCACATGTGAGTGTGCAGGCCTCCGCGGGGCGCGAGGTGCCGTAGGTAGGTCCGTGATGGTGGCAGTCACATCTGTGTCGAATGGCTAAGGCTGCGCGCAAGTGCAACGCGGTCTGGAAAGGGAACGGTGGGCTACACTGAGCCCTGCTGGGCCAGGTGGTTGCAGATGATCGCAAATGGCCGTGCACGCTTACGCAGGACGCGAAACTTTGCAGAGCTGGCCGACCTGGTCTGCAACGCAGCGTGTTTGCGTGGCTAAAGCCGCACGCACGTGCGGCGAGGTCGGGAATAGGAACGGTGGGCTGCTTGGAGCTCTGCTGGTCTGGGTGGTCGGAAATGGTCGCGCACGCTTCCGCGGGACGTGAAACTTCACGGAGGTGGTCGCCTCGGTCGGAGATGCGTCGTGCTTGAGTTACTAAGACCGCACGCAAGTGCTGCACACTGGGGGAACCTGGGGAACGAGAGGGGGGACGTCGAAATGTGCAAAATGTGCAAAGGGTCGGGTGGTCGCAGGCGATCGCAGACGGTCGCGCACGCTTCTGCGCGACGCGAAACTTCTCAGAGGTGGCCACCTTAGTCTGCGACACGTTTTACTTGAGTTGCTAAGGCCGCGCAAGTGTGCAGCGAGGTCGGGAATAGGGACAGTGGGCTGCATGGAGCCCTGCTGGTCTGGGTAGTCACAGGCGATCGCAAACGGTCGCGCACGCTTCCGCGCGGCACGAAACTTTGTAGAGGTGGCCATCATGGCCGGCTACACATCGCGCTCGAGTCACTAAGGCCGCGCGTGGGTGCGGCACGCTGGGGGAACACGAGGGGGCGAGTCGGAATTGTGTGAAGGGGACCTATAACCAAAAGCGGAAAGCGTTCGAAACATGCGAAACAGGCGAAACATACGAACCGGTCCGAACCGTCCGAAGCGCACTAAGGGCACTATGAGTCATCCAGAGGCTTGGGGGCACGTATATTTCGGGTACTGCGCTGGTGACGGCTGGTCACGTCACCGAGCCCGTCACCAGCGCTGTCACCAGGCCCAATGGCCGACCGGACGTACACTCTATTTATAATTGTCTGACACATAGAGAGAGGTCTACAAATTATTCCATTGTCTTCAAGATTGTCTCAATATAGTTCACGATAACGGTCAAGTCAACTCAATATATTGGACATTAATTGATCCCTGAGTTGACTATAAGCCGATTCCGCCTTGGACCAAAGGCTGGTGAGCGCTGGTGAGCCTCTGATCTCCCTCTGCTTCTGTGGCACAGTGGCACAGTGCATCCCCGAGTCGTTTCTCCACCGTCGGCTCAGTCCTATTCCCTTACCCTACACGATGTTGGTCCCCCTTCCTTTGTTCTGTCTCCGATCTGTCTCCGAGGTATCTCACGCTGCAGGAATGTATCAGCGCCATGTTATAATCCCCTCTTAACCCAGATTGTGGAATAATAATCTCAACCGGACGAGGCTGGGGACGAGGTCTTAAAGGTCAGGCGAATACGTCCGTCAGTCGTCCTCATCGTCTCACTCACCTTGGCCTTGTATCACCTTTCCTATCTGACACCGACGCTTGTCTTGTGTCGCTATTTTTTTAGTCTCTCACTCAGTCTAATCGCTTGAGCCTCCTGTCTCCGCTCCTCCCATTCATTTCTCAACATAGTCTTTATCTACTTGTTTCGTCCTTCCACATCCCTCTCGAGCCCTCTTCGTCACTGAACTCACGCAAGCACTTCAATGCACGTGCAACAGAGTCACCCATCTCTGCGCCTTCACGAGCGCAAGAATAATTCCGGTTTGAATTCCGGCTGTGTTTGTGCGAGGTTCATTTGTCGACTGAAACTGCATAGTTCTTGACCCTCGGCGCACAGGCCGATAAGAATGAGAGGCCTCTGGGCGAAAGGTCACCGTCTAGAGAACAACGGAATAAGAGAAATATCGCTCCTCCCAAGCGCATTCCAGCCACAGATCTTAATTGTGTGTATTCGAAAGTATAACGCAACGTGAGCTGGGGTCGTCACGGGTGTCGCTTGGGTTGTCCTTTCCCAGCACATCGAACCAACTTCAAGTCGTGTTTTGTCACTGTTTCCTATCAAATAGAATTGGTATATCGACCCCACGATGTTCCAATAACCCATTTAGACAACCATGTTCAGTACAGTTGAGTCCTGTCCGAAATCCTCATCGTAGAATAATGGGGTAACTCACACCACGCGACACCTACAACGTTTGAGCATTTGCGCGCACTGCTACAGACAAGCAGTGAGAATGAAAGCCGGATTTAAGCAAACCCGAGTACTCACAGATGACCGTATGATCCGTAATCAGGCGCCATAATGAACAAAGTTCACCCATCGCCTCTAAGGTGACCCCTCTCATCACCCGTAGCTTCTTCACCGCGAACTGAAGGGCTTTCGCAGATCTTTCGTGATACGGTATCACCTCTTCTAGCCTTGGAGTAGAGAACAACGTCTTGTAAAAATGTTTCGCCAGGTAACATCCATCCTCATCCGCCATCTCCCACATTGCCGCAACCACACTCTTGAACCCGCAGAACTGTACCGCGGCCGCAAGGTGCAGTATCTCATCAGCGACGCTTCCCTCGGTAATCTGAGCTGTGCGACAAGCAGAGAGGAATGCAAATTCGGCGGCGGGCAGATCCAAGCGCACGACATCGAGTAGCGTCAGGCGCTCACCTCCGTGAAGTTCGAATCCAGCCTCGAATGGTTTGCCAGCCTCGAGTGTACCACTACCCACGAAGTGAACAAATTGATGGTCATGGAAGCCATCGATGACTGTGGATGTCGTGGCTCCTGAGATGAGACTTGTCACCTCGGTATGGAGAGACTGAACAACTTGGATCTCGCCTCCCACACCTGAAAGATATGGATCAGGTGCCACAAGAAGTATGGAAGGTCGATCCAAAGATCGTGATTGGAGGTCCCGATTACGAGACTGGATGAGTGCGGACAGCGTCGGGGTATAGGAGCAGACATAGAGATCCATAAAATAGTGGGTCTTGCCGTCATCGGATGGGATTGGACCCATGGCATGGAGAGGAAGGGAACAAAAGACGGATGTCGGGCACCACCAGATCCGAGACTGTTCTGGTACTTGAAGCTCACGGAGTCTGTCGGTGACGGGTTTGCCAACGAGGTTGTAGAGCTCTACGAGAACGGAGGCCAGAGCTTCGTCATATTGACTCGAATCAAGTCCATATTTGTGTCTCGAGTCAAATAACTTGTCCTTTAATGCGCTCGCGCGGCGGTAGAAATTATGAGGAGTTGGAATGAGGGAGGGAGACGTATTGTGAAGAAGGATCAGAATGTCAGAGCGACGTCTGGAGTGGTTTATGATAACGACAGGACCAGACGAGGCGGCAGAACGGAGTGTGTCGAACGGCGGAGGTTTCAGAAAGCTGTCAAAGCCTGGCAAGTCTTGAATGTGCGAAATGAAGACTTCGCGTTCCTTCAAAAGTGTACGCTGCTTTAGCAGGAGACGGCCGAATGTGTCTACCGCCCCGAGGTCGTCGGCTGCGCCGTCATCCATGTTCAATGTCGAGACTTGGAGGAATGGACTTGATGAGCTCCTCAAGGTCTCGGTTGACCACCGCAAACTTGCGTGCTAATTGTGGGTCTGCCTGCAGAAGTTGATCGATTGGAGCACGTAGGTGACGCATTTCGGACCAGAGTAAGGCTCTCCCTCTCTCAAGAGTCTCAACCGCTTGCTCGAGTTGATGAAGGTCGACCTGATACGAAGCACAGTCAAGCGGGATGCAATGGGAACGGTTAGACGCGGCAAGAGTGGCATGCTGTAGTTGCAAAGTTGGCGCAAAAAGCAGGGAGCTCTCCATCAATGACAGAGCGCTCTCATACGCCGCGGAGACTGTGGGGTGTAGAAAATCCCGCGCCAAAGAAGACCACAAACATGCGACCTGGGATCGATCTGGCAAGCTCGCATGTCTGTCGTGGACATACTGGGAGAGTAGTTCCAGCCCTTCATCCAGGTCTTGGGTACGGAGACCTGGAAAGGACTGGGAGCGGGTGAGTAATGACAGGGAAATCTGAAGAAGTGTCGAGGAGCGCAGGAACTGTGGTAACGGATGCTCAAGGATTTGACGGCGCGTGTTAATCGACTCGTTGAGGTATCCCGATCCTGTCTGTGCGCTGGAATGCTTCAAAAAGGATCAAGCCGAATAATTCGAAAAGGTATGACGTAGGCAGACCCCTCGGAGCAGATGAAGCAAGTATAGTTCGGACCCTCTTCGATAGCTTCGTCGATCTTCGTTATGTCATTATTGAGGATCCGAGAGAGAAGTCCCCAGAGGTGTTTCACCTTCTTGATTGTCCGACCGACTTCCGAGTCGTCATCTTCACCCTCCCCAAAGGCCACCACTGGCATCGGCTGAGATAAAGCTTCGAGACTTTCACTAGCACCGAAGTAATGGAAACGCTGCTTTGCGGTGACTTCCAAGGAATGATTAACAACAGAATAATAAGGGTGTTCCTGAGGAGACTGAGCTGAGAAAGGAACGAGCGCGATATATTGCTTCCTCTGAATATTCTGGGGCATCGTGCGTCATCGATCGGATCATCGCTAGCCTTGTCACCATCTGTCGGGCTGTAGCTACGAACTTGTCCTGACTTTCTCTGCGGCAACTGGAAATAATAATCCGATCAAAGACAGACGCAGCCTCCTCATAATCGTCATTCAGGAAAGTCATACAGTAGCGGCAGAAAAGAGATTGAGCAAGGGCGAGGCGAAGCCTCGTGTCTTTCATGTGTCGCCGTCATTCGCAGCCACTCGATAAGTTGGTCCAACGGTTGATCCGGGCCTCCCGGGCCAAACTTGGACAGAACTACCGAGGCGAAGAGAGTGACGGCGTGAGAGGTGGACATATTCAAGGTGAGAAGTTCACGACAGAGGACTCCCATCTCCCCAATGCTTTGCATCACGTTTCCAGTTTCGAACATCACTTGAACGACCAACGCACGCACGAGGAATGTTGTGACTTCATCACGTGAGATCCCGAACGCTTGGTGAGGTTGGTCTCGAAGATGGCGGAGGTATTTAGCTGCGTAGATGGCATCTTCCGGCTGCTTGGACACTTCTGAGCGCCTGAGAAGTGCGAAGGCGAGGAAGAACAAAGCTTCAAGGATATTTGGACCATGTTCCGGCCACGAATGTGGTGGGAGGAGTAACGATTCGGTCAGATGAACAATCGCTTGCTCGAGATCTTCCATTTGATTTGACAGCATGTGTTGCTCGAGCCGCGTCATAGCCATACTAAGAACAAAGATGGGGCGAGAAAGATCAGCCCGAGACGATATAGAGAGACGACGTTGATGGAGAGTGATGCGAGCATCGACGTCGTGGATACCTGGAATGATAGTTGAGATACGGTTACAGTCGGTACGGGACGGTCCCGGAAAGGCTGAGAGAGTATCAGGGCTTACCTATTACGTCGACCATGCTTAAACACTCGGGAACTGGAGTGTAAAGTAAGGCGACGAGTTGGGCTATTCGGCTCGGTTCGATTGGCGCGGCCATTTCGAGCCGAACCGCGACAACTCTATAACAAATGTACCTTGATTATTATACTATGGAGTAAAGTCAAGGGGACTCACTCAAGCAGATCAAGGGCATCATATTGGACACTTTCCTCTTCCCCAATAGAGGTGTGGGAAGGTAGTGGGACGGGGGGCGAATCGTCTGTCGTGGTATTCGTTCGTCTCGGCCAAGTGGTCCCACCGAAAAACGAAAGAAAACTCACCCAAACTGTTGGGCCGCTCGGAAAGCATCGCTACGATCGTGAACGTTGTATCTATTCTCGAATCTTCGTCTTTGGGGGTAACACGATCTTTATGTGTGCGCCCTCAATATCAATATCGAAGAGGATTGTAACACTGACGACTTACTGGGTATAGCTACGACCCCGATCTCAAGGTTCGACCTCTGGAGGTGACTTATCACCTCAGCCGGTTCGAGGGTTTCAAATGACTATAGACATGAAGGGATAAGTAAGAACACTTATACATGTTTGCCACTCACAGCCCCATCGCAGACTCTCAGAATTCGATCCAGGTCGTCGTCGTGAACGAGGACAAAATCGCAATCTGGCTCCTCCTGCAACGTCTACATTAGATTTGTGTGAGTTCGCGTAGTGAATACTCACTTCGGCGATATATTCTAAAATTACGTGAAGAGGATCCCGGTACT
This sequence comes from Lactarius hatsudake, assembly GCA_024734325.1. Lineage (NCBI taxonomy): Eukaryota > Fungi > Basidiomycota > Agaricomycetes > Russulales > Russulaceae > Lactarius > Lactarius hatsudake. The sequence goes on from JANSJP010000052.1 coordinate 200,824, forward strand.
TTTGAAGGCTTGAGTGAGAACTTGAAGGTAAAGAGCAATCTTACCTCGGGGACACTAGCTATCGACACCGCTTCTATCTCTCGTTCGTCGTCAGTCCCCTTTTGGTCTGGAGGAGGTTCCGCTGCTCCTTTTACTCTCGGAAATATCTTGAAGGAACGTTTGATACGAAATCCTCGGACAAATATACATTGATTCTCGGGCAAGTTCTGACGGAACACATGGGAGCTTCTCAGTATCCTTTGGAAATTAAATTGCAATCCGCGCGCCACATACCTCACCGCTTGGGCCATGACTCAGCGTCGCTCCTTGGACGTGTTGGCCTGAATTTCGCCAATTAACAGCAGTCCCATAGATACCAGGTACTTGCACCCCAAAAGATACCCGTCCACCCGCCTGACCCTCGTAAAAAGCGACATTAGACCAAGACCTTGAGCGATGACACCCAGTGACGAAAACTATGTCTTCCATCTCGATCCCCAGTTCGTGCCGCTGCGTGAAGGCGAACCACGAGTCGATATTCCTAGTTATCCATCTGCGGAAATGACCTTGCGCGAAGGTGTCCTCACGCCGAGCCGCCACAGGAAGGGACAAGACGGCACCGTGTTTCCTCGTGCACGAAAACGAGACATCCACTGTATCTGCGGCCGGCGGCCTGGAGATATATCAGTGAGACCGGCAAATTTCGCAATGTGCTAATTTGATTACCCAGAGGCGGTGTAGATCTCTGATGAACCAGGTGTCACCCTGACTCCATACGAGCAGAAATTGTTGGGATAGAGGGAGCCATGGTCAACATGATTTGACATGCTTGGCCGAAGTGGTTCATGACCCTCTGGTACACGGAATGTGTCATGGGATGGATGGTTCGCCGGGAGCATAGCGTTGAACAAGCGGTGGAATTTGCCTTGGCGAATGAAGCCAACATCACCGACCTCAACGGGAGGGAAGTGTTCTCCCGGTTCGGGCTCCCACAGTGCGTGGCCGAGAGCAGGATGCGCGATCGCAAGCTGAACGCGAAAAGTGTCATAGTGTGCCATTGAGGGTCTCAGTGGGTTGGGGATACCCTTGGCCCTGCTCGGCGCCAAAAATGAGTTTGTAGTGCATAGCGTTCGTCCAGCAGATTTCATTACGTCAGAACAACAATATAGCGTCACGCGGCCACGCTGTGTCACATGTCACATGTCACACACTGCGTGATCGAGTTATGTCTTCTCCCACATCATGATATCCTCATGCACGCTTCAAAATACGTACAGCGGAGCCACCTGCCTAGCTAATTTCCATTTAAGAAGCGACATAACTGGCTGATCCCGCCCCAAACACACGCGCGATAATTCTGTCGAACGGGGCACAGAGTAACTTGAGTAAGCATCGAAAGTTCGAAACACTCCTCAGCGCTCAGCACTTAGCCTGAGACCGTACTCGAGATCTCTTTCCGGTTAGCGACGACGAGTTCACCCTCGAGCACGTCAGGCTCGTGAAGTTGCAACGGAGGGCGAACCGTGGGTATACCAGTACAGATCTAACTGTGTCGACGAAAGATAGCACAACGCGAAATTCACTTCGTTTTAGTCATCCCTATTTTTTAGCTGCCGTGCGACCCGTGCATAGAACTAGCATATCAAACTTGTGATAGATAACCGGTAACCCACCTGCAGATAACTGCATTATACACAACCACCCCATCACAGTTACGTCCAGTCCGGGACTTTCATTGTGAAACAACAGCGTGACGATACCTATAATTTCTGGGACCTCTCATGCGCTGCTACGGACATGTATCCCTGCCTCCTCTGTGTTTGTCTTTTTAATTAAAGGCATAAGATTCGTGTATTTAGCCACTGACTGCAGTGCTAAGTTACTACTGAACCCTTGAAACCGGGAAACGAAGTCAGGTCCGATGTCAGTTTGGTGCAAGACCGTTTCTGCGCCTGCGCCAGGCCTGGGTCATCGTTTTCCTTAGTTCTCTCAGCCTAGTCTATGCCGCAAGCTGAATACACCCTAGCTGAGCTCCGTAAATCCATCCATCTCGAAGTTTCCACCCATCGTCTTCATCTCGTTGACTCGGTGTCTCCCTCTTTTGGCCAAACTGAGAACCAGACTGTCGGTTCAGTTCAGGGGATTTGCCGAACCCTGGACCAGAACCTCGGTTCGGGTTCACATGGTCCGATTCGGGTTCAGGGAGGTCCCGAACCCCGAGCTGAACCCTGTATCAGGGCTTTTGCTTATGTAATCGCATCAAACTTGGTCTGCCAGTCTCGTTGCGAGAGTGTTGCGAGTCAGACACCTTCCCGTCGGCCCACGCGTAAGAGATGTGGGAAGAAACGCGTGAGGCGTAATCATGGGCATCGACAAGGGAGTCTGGTTGCGAGTGCGTCTACTGTGTTCTTTCTTTCAAACTTGAACTCGTTGCACTAACTTCAACCCAACCGCTCGTCCCCGCTCTACAAAACAATTCTTCTAAAAATGACCACGTCTACCACAGCACCTACCTCGACTGCGTAAGTACTATACCTTCTTCTCCCTCACGTTGCGTCTCGTTTATTCTCTGGCGCGCGCCTAAGACCTAGCATTGACTCATTGGATGTCACACTGAACAGTAGCAACTCCTCGGCGAAGCGACACTCTGTGAGTCCTGCCAAACCTGCATCTCCAGGCAAATACAAGGGTGAGGAAATAGCCACAAATGATGTGCACCGCGTTGTAGAAGGCGATGAGGAGGAGGAGGACGAAGAGGAAGACGAGGACGATGATGAGGAGGAGGTGCCCCCTGTCTTGGACCTGTCCCAGTCTCCACAGGTCCTCTGGGCACCTGGCCGCAGCTCCGTCCACCATCCCCCTCGCAAACGGGCTCGTCTTCAGGGTCCGACGGGGCTCACGTCAAGCACCAGGTCGAGCACCAGCTTCTCTGCGGCGGCGACCCCAAAAGCAGATTTGTCCTCTTCTTTATCATGTCGCCTACACAGCACGCCAAGCAACGTATTCATTGCCAGTCGGAGCTCCAGGGGAACGGTACTGGACCGAGTTCCCAATCAGCCCCTGTCCTGAATTTCGAACAGGCTTCTGGACTTCCTCCCGAATACTACTCAGGATAGCATGTGGAACTCCCCAATCGGGTTCGAAAAGGGTGGGCTCAGTGAGCTCGGCCAAATTTTCGAAATGGACGATGGAAAACGCGTCGCACAGATGGGACAGTGAGTTATATTGCGATTGATACCTCCATTGTTTACCACCGTAGCCCAATGAGCACGGTTCTAGGACCACACCATGTATTTTCAGTTCGTTTTTTGTAGGCTTATCTATTTACGACTCGATTTCCCATCCCCTTCCATTTTTTGTCTCCTTTGTTTGCGCCCGAAAGGGCCATCAGTTTTCTTTGCGCCCAGCCGAGTCAGGCATAGTCGTATACATTTGTCAGGAGAAAATATTCTTCTTGTCTACCAAACGTTCTGCCTCAAGTAATTAGACGACTTCCTCCCTTTAGACTTCAGAGCTCAGTGAAGCTCTCTCCTCGCGTTTCCAGCATGCTACACTTTCCGCAGCCTTAGCAACTCGAACCCGACGCGTTCCCGACCCTGGCTGGTCACCTATACAACGTTTTTCACCGCGCGCGACCGTTTCCGATCACTTGGGACCACCTGACCCTCAGGTTCCGTGTAGCATCTCCCGACCTCGCCGCACTTACGCGCGGCCTTAGCCCTTCGACACCAACGCGTCCTGTGATCGCCGCAGACCTGTACACAACATCTCGCGCCCTGCGGAGGCCTGCGCGACCGCTTGCGACGCTTCACACCCCCTAGACCCTGCGCTCATCTTAGACTGTTTCCTAACGCTTGGGGACAGTGTAGGGTATCAATGATTTTGGGGTAAGAAATATACCTTATTGATACTATGTACAGTACAGGTGTAGTAAAAAGTAAAAATTACTGATCAGTATGCTTGCTTGAGGCCGTGTCAGCATGGTCGCGGTCAGCGGTGCACACTGGCATGACTCGGAGCTGCACAGTCACAGTAGTTCTGGTGGTCCTGGTCCTGGTCGTGATCGTAGTCCTGGTGGTACCTCGGGTGTGTCGGTAGCGTATCCCTTGTCATTGTCACACCACCCTTGCCAAAGCCTCTGATGTGGTGGACGTGAACTCATCGGTCCAGTTCAAGACAAATAGCCGAACCGGACCCCTCAATTGGCGTCCGGGCCGGTCCGGTTCGGCTTCGGTACCGAAGCCGGACCTTCCCATCACTACGCTCATCCCTCGTTCCGAGACCTCTGACGCTCGCCTTTGTCCTTTCAACACCGCCCTTGCTATTTTCCCGGGTTCTCACACTCTCACTTGGTCTAGTCGATCCCGCCTTCGCCCCTCGGCTCTCGCACGCCGCTTCTCGGCCTCCCCGCTCCTCAGGCTCGCCACACACGCCCTTCTCCGCTTAACCATTCGTTCAACTCGGGCCCCGGATGCCGCAAGCTCTCGACGCTCTGCGCTTCCATGATACCTGCTCGTACTCGCTGCCTCCTCTCCTCCGCCGCTTCCTTCCCTGGTCAAAGCGAATCTGTCGAAGAAAGAGCGACAGAAACTCGCCAACCCGTTTTCAAACCCCTGCGATCATTCGGTAGGTAGAACAGCGCATCGGGTCATCACTGAAGCATGAAGGAAAGAAGAAAACATCCCCCAGCCTCGTCCAGCGCCTGAACCATAGGGACAACGCCCTTCGAGCGCGCGACGACGATTTTCCCTCTTTGGGTTTGCCCTCAGGCCCGTCGGGCTTATGGGTCCCTGCAGAAGTTGGCTTTTCTCCACATGGGTGGTAAAGAGTTAATGTGACTATGCCGGACACAATCCCTCACTTTATAGTGTTAAATGCGAACGGATGAATGGCGGTGATGACGTCGATATATGCTCGTGGGTTGTTCTGTGTCAAGCTGCTTGGGGTCTGTTCTGAATAGCGAACACGAACACCGCAGGCCTGGGTGTGGGATACACTGTGACATCGACGAAAGCATAGCAGTGTGTGATGGAATATGACTTGAGCCGCCCCATCATTATCAAAATGGTCATATACTTCGTCGGGACAACATCACCTGTGTTACCCTCAGAATAGACAACACCCTCGTGACCGAAAACGACGCGTGGTGACTTTCCATGTCATACACCGACCATCCTATAGACCTACGTTCGGACACCTCAGTAATACCCTAAGCTGTCCCACATGACAGCTAGTCTGGCGTTTGACGCATTGCTACGAACAGGCAGTGAGCACGGAAGCCGCATGTAGCGAAACTCAAAACTCACAGATCATGCGCCGTAATGAACGAAATTTACCCACCGCTCAACGGTAATCCCTCTCTTCCTCCGCAGCTTCTTCACCGCGTCCCGAAGTGCCCCGGCAGATCGCTGATAGTATGGTACTAATCCCCCTTTCTCTCTTCTCGGGAACACCGACTTATAGAAGTGCTTTGCCAGGTCCGGACCGTCTCCATCTGCCATTGCCCACATTGTCCCGACCACGCTCCGAAACCCACAGTACTGCACCGCGGCAGCCAGGTGCAGGCCCTCGTCAGCGGAACTTCCATCGGTCAACTCAGCAGTGTGACAAGCTGACAGGAACGCAAATTCGGCGGCGGGAACACGAGACCGTACAATGTCGAGTAGAGTGAGGCGCTCGTTTCCATGAAGCTTGAATCCGGCGTCAAACGGTTTTCTGGCCTCCAACGTTCCGTGACACGCAAAGTGGACAAATTGGTGATGCTGAAGGCCATCCATAACCGACGTTGTCTTTGCACCTTCTGAGATAAGACTTGTTACTGGAAGCCGCGTATTGAGTGCCTGTATGACGTTGATGTCTTCGCACGCCTCTGACGGAGACAAAGGCACGTCGAAATGTGCCACAAGAAGTAACGAAGGAAGGCCCGAAGTAAGCGATTCTGACTCACGATGGTCAGATTCTGGGATGAGTGCCGAGAGAGTTGGAGTATAAGAAGGGATGTAGAGGTCTGAGAAATACCGGTCATCGGCGCCATCATCTGACGGAATTGGACCCATGGCGTGAAGGGGTAAGGAGCAGAAGACTGAGGTCGGACACCACCAGACGCGGGATTGCTCTGGTACATTCAATTGACGAAGTCCGTCGATGACAGGTTTTCCAACGAGGTCGTAAAGCTCTTTGAGAACGTGCTCCAAGATTTGGTTATATTGACCTGAATCGGGCCCATGTTTGTTTCGCGCGTCCAATAGCTCATCCTTTAATGCACTCGCACGACCAAAGAAGTCGTCAGGAGTCGGGATGAGGGAGGGAGACGTGTTGTGAAGGATCAGGATGTCGGAGCGCCAACTGGAGTGGTTTATGATAATTACGGGACCAGGGGAGGTGGCAGAACAGAGTGTGTCGAACGGTGGAGATGTCAGGAAGCTGTCGAAGCCAGGTAGCACTTGAATTTGGGAAATGAGTTCGTTGCGTTCATTTAAAAGCCTACGTTGCTCCACCAGGAGACGACCGAACGGGTCCTCTACCGTGAGGTCACCGGCTCCGCCATCCATGTTCAAGTCGAGACTTGGAGGAATGGACTTGATGAGCTCCTCAAGGTCTCGGTTGACCACCGCAAACTTGCGTGCTAAATCTGGATGTGCTTGCAGAAGTTGATCGATTGAAGCCCGAAGGTGACGCATCTCGGACCAGAGTAAGGCTCTCCCTCTTTCAAGAGTCTCGGTTGCTTCTTTGAATTGACCTAACTCGATATGATGGGACGCGTAGTCCAGCGGCATCGCACGATAGTGGTGAGACGACTTAGCTAGAATGGCGTGCTGCAGCTGTAAAGTGGGTGCAAAGAGAAGCGCGTTTTGCATCAATGACAGGGCGCCCTCATATGCTGCGGAGACAGTGGAGTGTCGGGCTAATCGTGCATAAGTTGCCCAAGACGATGCAAGCTGGACTCGAACGGACAGGTCCCCATGTCCAAGGTTCGCACCTTGGGAGAGTAGTTTCAGCCCTTCATCCAGGTCTTGCATACGGCGATCTGGCAAAGACCGTGACACGAAGCGGGTGAGAAAAGACAAGGCAAGCGAGTGAATGACCACAGGGCCGCCGATGAGATATGCTGATGGAAACTCGAGAGCTCGACGTTTCATACAAATCGACTCGTCGATGTACTCGCTCTTCCTTGTGCGCCGAAATCCCTCAGAGAGGATCTGGCCGAATAACTCGAAAGGGTAAAATGTAAATGGACCGTGACGCCTCGGGTCGGATGAGGCAAGTATAGCTCGTCCGTTTTCAATAACTTCCTCTATGTCGGTGGTGTCACAATTACGAATCTTGGAAAAAAGTTCTTCGAGGAGCTTCGAGTCCTTCCTCAAACCGTATATGGATTCCTGTTCGTCAGACCCCGGCCCCCCAATGGACACGAGTGGCTGAGATAATGATAAATCGTTGGACGGTGCTTCGAGGCCTTCGATGGAACCGAAGTCGCGGATACGCTGCTCTGCGGTGTCCTCTAAGACTTTAGCCAGAAGAAGTTCGGGTTTTTCAATAAGAGCTGGGGTGAGGGTGGAAGCGCGATGTATTGCCTCCTCTGAATTTCCTGGCGTTCGGTGCACTGTCGATCGCATTATCGCTAGCATTGTCACGATCCCTTGAACTATGCCCACGATTTCGTCCTGACTTTCTTCTGGGGGACCGGAAGCGGCCATTTCGTCCGTGACGGATGCTGCTTCTTCATAGTCATCATTTACGAAAGTCATAAAATAGCGAACAGAGAGAGAAAGGGCAAGGGCGCAGCCAACCCCGCGCAGATCTGGTTTGTGCATCCTTGCCACTCGCAGGCACTCGATCACTTGATCTAGTGGTTGATCCGGAACCCCCATACGTATTTTAGAAGCAACTACTTCATAGATGAGTGTGACGGCTGTTGAGACGCGACTGCATAAGTCACATGTCTCGTGGGATCTGATTGTGTCAGCCCACATACTAAATACGGTATCTGTCCCTTATGGACTGATTTGGACTATGGCCGGACTTGTACGGACCGCTTTTGTTTATCTTTATTGTCAGAGTCACATATGGCTCTTATTGTTCTCTATTGTTAAGATACCGGTATTGTCTGCTTTAGGCAGCTATTGTTCTCTGCCCTCCAATGGCATTTCTCCCTCTGGCGCACAGACCATGTGTATTGTGTTTGGATCACCTGTGCGCACAGACCATTCTTACCTAAGCGTCCTGTATATAAGGACTGCTGTTTTCGCCCATACACTTCAGAGTTCCCTTCACCTCTGAAGTGTAAGTTCCCTTTCTCTTTACTTCTCTTAATACCTTTACTCATAAGACGTTCCTTTATAGTAACTTGTCTTTACTAGGTATGCAGCTGTAACAGAGTTCCCTTCACCTCTGAAGTTAACTTGTCTTTACTAGCTCTTTGCTATTTACTCCTCGCTCGTTAGTTTTGCGCTCAACTAGTGATGGTAAGGTTCAGTTCTGAACCTCGGTCCGAACCCGAACCGGACCGCTCCGAACCCCAATTTCGGGTTCAGGTTCAGCTGTTGACCTGAACCGGACCGATGGTTTGGTCCAGGGTTCAGCAAATTCCTGAAACTAGAGAACCAGTTCTGAACCAGTTCTGAACCAATGAACCATTGAAAATATACAAAAGATTTAGGCACTCAAACAAAAATTAAAAACTGTTCTATTCATAAATTGACAGCAGCACATTCCAAAAGTGCGAGTGTGAGATGTCAGATTCGCACAAGCGTGGGAGTGTCGGCTGTGTTGTGCGGCTTGTGCGGCTTTGCACGCTGCAGGCGTTTTGTTTGCTGCGTGCTCGCAGTGTTTTTTTTTTTAGATCCTTGTTGCGCTCATCAGTCCCCATCGCCAAATATCGCATTCTCCATTTTGTGCAGGAAGATGTCCCCCTCGATCGTGCCTTCTTGTGCCTGCATTCAAGCGTTCTTGCAAGTGTTTCACCGCCATTTCCTTCGACGCTCCCTCCAATCCCTTCTCCACCACCTTCTTCGGGATTAGGTGCGTATCGCTGTTGTCACCTGTCGTGGGTTGCCATTCATCTTACACCCTCATCCATAGAGTTGAGTTCGCAATTGGTTTGCTTCCGGGATTGGGAAGTTGGTATCGGGCTCGGGTGGATTCAGGCTGAAAAAACGTATAAATTCAAGGTATGTCCCTACTCTCTTGAAACTCGCACCCCACTCAGCTATCAACAGTATGTCTTTGATCACACACAACCTTGGCGACGCTGTCCGACCCGATGGCTCTTTGAAGGATGCATCCGAGATTCCGTGGTCTTATGATGCCGATGAAACTATCCCTTTTCCTTCAGACATTTCGCGTCCTCCGAGTCGTGCACCGGCTGCGATTCTTGCTGGTGCACGCCGGGTTAGTACTCGTGTTCCCCACCCCTCTCGGCGTGCTGTTGAAGCGGCTGAGGCTGCTTCAAGTGGCTCTACCAGTACTCATTCGGGAACCAAACGCAAGGCGCAAAGCGACCCCGACCTTAATCGTCATGTTACACGCAAGGTTGTCATCAACTTGGTCGACGATGTTGCAGATCCCGATGACGACGGTGCTACCACTGAGCCCGCCACCGAGCTCGCGGATGACGACGGTGCTACCACCGAGCCCGCCACCGAGCTCGCGGATGACGACTACGAATCCATCAGAGCCATGGCTGACGCTGACAATCAGGTGCGTTCCTCACCCTCATTTCTGAAACATATTCTCACTTTGCTTCTAGGTCGTGTGTGTCAGATCCTGGGAAATGCGTACGGCCGACATTCGCGTCATTTTCCATGCTGAGAACAACTATTTGGACCCGGATACAAGAGAGATTCTGAAAGGCAATATGTGCATGGTTTGCCAGTAAGTCCTTTCGTTCCGTCGGATGATTTTATTTCGCTGACCGGAATTGCGCCATGAAGGGACAACGCCTCGGTCAAGCGATCGTCGTGTTTTTTCAGGGGAGGTGGGAGTACGCTACGAATGCACATCGCTAGGTAAAGTTCTACTGGGCCTCTTAATCAAACCACACTGTTTTGATCTTTTCTAGGAACCATGCCCAACTATACCACAAACGCTGCAATGCGCTTGGTATCCAGCCGCATCCCCGTGCGCTTTTCCATACGCCAAATGACTCAAGTACAGATGGGTGAGTAAAAGTCTTCTTGTTCGCTCACTCAATACTGATTCAGTTCAATTTAGCCTCAATCAAACGCGTCTAGAGATCTCCATCATCCCCAAGATCCCTGCTTTTACAAACGTGGGGCTTCTCGATCATATTGTCGAGCTCATCGTTTGCGAAGACGAGGTGAGTGAAAAATGTCACGTGTAATGAATCGTTCTAATATATTTTCACTCTAGGCATTCTGTTTAATTGATCGCAAGAGTTTTCGCTGTCTCCTCAGGTTCTGTCGCCCGTCGCTTTTGGAGACGGACATTCGTCATCGCCAAACCCTTCGCACCGAGATACTTCGGTGTGCGCACATTGCTGAGGGGAGGGTTCGCGAGAACATGAAGAAGGTCCCTTCCAAGATCTCCTTCACGTTTAGGGATTACCAGGGGTCACCCCGGGGTAATTTTGACCCAACCCCTACCCCTACCCGCATCAACCCCTACCCGTGAGCCAGGGGTAGGGGTTGATGCGGGTAGGGGTAGGGGTTGACGCGGGTTGACGCGGGTTGATGGGGGGTTTGGGGGGTGCACGCGGGTAGTGCCCGGGTTGGCGGGTTGGCACTGCAGATCAGGACAGGCTCAATATTCATACTGCACTACTAAACTGTCTAAACAAAGTACTACTAAAAGATAACTACCAAGCCCACTGCATCGTCATTGCCCGCAGCGTCACCACCGTCATCTGTCGTGTCGTCACCGTCGTCGCCTGTCGTCTCGCCGTCGTCGTCTGTCGTATCGCCGTCGTCGTCTGTCGTGTCGTCGCCGTCGCCGTTGTTGTTGTCACTGCAGCCGCTGCCGCCGTCATCACTGAAGCGTCGCCGAGTCGTCGTTGCCGCCTTGTCATTGTTCCTGCTGCTGGTGTGGGATGCTGCCGGCGTTGCATTTGGGGCGGGCACAGTCGGACTTGCATTGGTGGGGCATTGGTGGGATGGCGCCTAGTGGTCGGCTCTTCGGGTTAGGGCTGCGTCGGTGAAGCGCCCCGTCTTGTTGTTGTCGTGGTTGGTGTAGTGTGGCAGGAACTTGCCGTTGATCGTTTCCCCAAGCGTGCGTCTTTCCAATACGGCCCCGGTGATTGCCGCTTTTGTTCACTGCCTTTGCTTAGTCACCATTTGCCCTCGTCGTAGTGAACTGCTATCACTCTCGCTCAATCCCGCAGGTGAGTGCATGTTATATCCTGCTGATGTCAATCTGCAGGGATACACCTCAGTAGATAACTCAACCAGAGAAGACGGTGTCATGCCCCAAATCTAACGACCCGTTAGATGTGCGCCGTGCGGCTCACCGGACAACGACAATACAGCAAGCCACAGCGGTGACGACGGCAGCGGGCATTCTGCAAATGAAGCCCGAGCCACGTGCACTGTCAACGACGGCTACGAGTCCACGATAACGACTCAGACACATTGGACATCCCCGATGCAGCCCCGAGCTGCATGCGGCGTGCGCTACAACCGCCGCTGGTGCCCCACCATCACAGGGCCGGTTGTGGCGACAACGACGGCGGCAACAGTGCCAATGGGCACTCCGTCGACGCAGCCCCAGCCACAACTACAAGACGACGACGACGACGATGACAAGACGGTGTTGAGGACGACAACAGCGAGACGGCGTTGACGACAGCGACGACGACAAGACGGTGTCGACAACAGCGACGATGGCGACAACTCGGACGGCGAGCATGCAGCGGGGATTCTCGTAATAGTAGCTAGTGTGTAGATACTTCGTGTACAAGATATATACAAACCTATGCTACACCTGTAACACCGCAACAAAGGGTGCAGTATTGCTGCAGGTACGGAAAATCAAACCCGCACCCGCACCCGCACTCGCAAGAACCAGGAAAATAAGGAAAGAAAGAAAGAAAACCCGGGGGTACGGGTACGGGTTTGCAAGGGTTTGAGATCGCTTACCCTTACCCGTACCTGGCAAACCCTTACCCTAAACCCCTGCGGGTTTTGCCGACCCCTGGTAATCCCTACTCGAGCTCATCCAATGGGTTCCTACTCGGTGGGGTTCGCTCTTCAAATTCGTCCAGCGTTTTATCAAGCTCAAGTCGGTGCGTTTGACATTTCTTTTTATCAATGTCAAGTATTTACTTCGCTTCTTAACAGGCAATCAATCAATTTCTTCTCCTTGCAGATGAAAGTGACGACGTGCCGAACCTCTCCAACCACCGCAGCTATGCGGACTTTCACTTGAGTCGGCGGGATTGGGAATGCCTCGGGGATATCATGGTCGCGCTGAGGGTGAGTTTTCCTTCACTAATTTTGTTCTAGCCCTCGCTCACGTTGGTTAGGAGCCGTCAAACGTCCAACAGACGTTCTCAAGCGAGCGTGCTCCCACCGTCTGGCGCATCGTACCCAGTTTCGAATTTCTCCTCAAGCGCTGGGAAACGATGGCCGACCATCCCAACCATCAAGAGCTGAGGGAAGCACTTTCCGAAGGCATCAACAGCCTTCGGAAATGGTATGGCCGTGCTAGTGATGGCACATCGCCCGCGTACTTCATTTGTCTCAGTATGTATGATCCCACTCCATGTTGTTTTAGTTTGTGCGCTGACTTAGTATTTACCAGTCCTTGACCCCAATTTCAAGGACCTCTATTTCCGGAGTCAGTGGGACAACGAGCAATATACCGCTGGCATGAAGCAACTCAAAGAAGTGGTAAGTAGTTCTCTCGACGCCACATCTCGACACCGCATCTCGACACCGCATCTCCGTCTCGATGCCGCTTGACACCGCCGCATCTCAACACTGAGTCGCTGTCCATGCAGCGCAGCAGCTGTCTCGACGCCGCGTCTTGATGCCGAGTCGCTGACCGTGCAGCGTGGTGGCTGTCTCGATGCTGCGTCTCGACGCCACATCTCGATGCCGAGTCGCTGCCCATGCAGCACGGCGGCTGTCTCGACGCCGCATGATGCCGAGTCACTGCCCATGCAGCGCGGCGGCTGTCTGTGCCAATCATGTCTTGATGCTGACCATTTCATTCTAGTTTGACAGGTATTACATCGCACCCACGCACGCCACATCAATGACCGAGGACGCTGCCATAGGTACGAGTTCATTTTTTCTCCTAACTTATTCCCCGTGCTGACACCCAACCAAAGGCGCTTCTGTTAAGGAAACCAAGGGAGCACTCAACTATGGTGGTGCATACCTCATCAACGCTGTTCAAGCTTTCCAACAGCAGCAACATGCCAGTGAGGGTCCTCGTGAGGAACTCCGGCAGTACCTCAAGACTGGGGTTGAGAGCACGACGGATGTCCTTGGCTGGTGGGGGGTAAGTCAATCCTTTTCTGAGCATGCACGCACCTGGGTACTTATGCAATGGAATCAGAGCAACACCAGGTACCCGACGCTGAAGAGGATCGCACAAGACTACCTTGCGATCCAGGGTTCGTCCACACCGTCTGAGCGTGCCTTCAGCAGTGGAGGCATCACTGACTCTAGACTGAGAAACAAGCTGCAGCCTGCTATCTTTGAGGCACTTCAGTTGCTCAAGAGTGCATATCAGAGTGGGCACATCTCAGCAACTACACAGGGAGCCCGGAATAGTGAGATGTCCATATTAGATAGTGGGAATGACTCGGAGGATGACAATGACGCTATGTAGTAGCCCCTTGGCCCACATACTCTCAACAGTACTAGTCCATATGCATACTCTCAACAGTAGCAATTGTATATAGCTTTTAGAATTCCAATGTTTTTGTCGGCTATACCTCAAAGGCAAAGTCTTTTGTGGTAACCGACAGGGTGGCTCCGCACATTTTGTGTGATTACATAAGCATGGCCTTTGTTCAGGTTCGGTTCAGGTTCAACCCCTTCCCGAACCTGAACCGAACCAATATGAACCTGAACCAATGGTTTGGTTCAGGGTTCAGCCTAGACCCCTGAACCGAACCAATGGTCCGGTTTGGGGTTCAGGAAAAAAGGTCAAAGAACCGAACCGAACCAAACCTTACCATCACTACGCTCAACAACGGCGTGAGTGGTCTCGTCTTCAGACGCTTCCAACTCAGATGTGAGGAGTTCGTGGCAAAGGACTGCCATCTCTCCGATTTCTTGCATCACGTTGCCAGCTTCCAAATTCACTTGAACGCACAACGCGTCCAGGAGTGATAATGTGACTAGAGAACGCGGGATCCCAAACGTTTCAAGAGGCTGGTCTCGAAGATGGCGGAGGTATTTGGCTGAGTAAGTGACATCTTCGGGCTGCTTGGAATCATTCAAGCGGAGGTAAAGTGCAACGGCGAGATTGAGAAATATTAGAAGGATAGATGGGTTCGGTCCTGGAAGAGACCAGGGTTGGAGAAGTACCGATTCGGTCAAATGAAGAATTGTCTTGTCGAGGTCATCTTTTTGATGTGACAGCTTATAGCGACCGAATCGCGCTGTAGCCAGATGATAGACAGCGGCACGATACTGATGGGATAGAGGTAACGCTAAGATCACATGCTGGGAATCAGCGATGATGGAATCGATTTCGTGGATAGATTCTGTCAACAAGAGATTGAGATGCCAGGCCTAATTAGCAGAGGGAAAGCACGGAAATTCTAGATAATATCTGGGACTTACATTGCGGGGCACCCATGGTTAAACATTAAACTCCCAAGAGTAAACTCTCAAGAGTACAAGGTGAGGCGCAGGGTGTTGAGGCGACGACTTAGGAGCATCTGTAATTGGGCAATTTGGTTTTTTTGGGTTTCACAACCCAAAAAACCATAAAAAACGGCGAAAACGAGGCATACTGAGAGACTTGGTGACCCAAGTCGATTTTTACGGAAACCTACTGTAGCAATAAGAATAAAACCCAAAATACTGTAGAAAACTCTAATAACTCGGAAACTGTACTCTATGTGTAGTAGACATTAGATCATATTCAACAATGTTTTAAGGTAGTTAGTTCATCGTTCTGGACTTCCTATACAAATATTTGAGTTGGGTGAGCAAGTTTCCCGGTCTCTGGGTTTCAAGTTTCCAGATACCGAGAAAACCGTTAAAAACGGCAAAAACCAATGAAACAACGGAAACCAAATTGCCCATTTACTGATGAGGTGAATGAAGATGTGGGACTCAGATGCCGGTGGGTTACCACGGGAACACGGTGGGAATACTAACACACCACGCCCTGAACAAGGGCATCAAATACAAGATATACAGGGAGCACAGCCTATATCTCACACGACTGTGGGAGTTTGTCCCGACCCACATACACGGTACAAGCATGGGAATTGTCACCAAAGACATCGGCCTGACGGAAGCAGGTCGACTCACCTGACACAGCCGGGGCCCCGAATAGCCATGAGAGGCAGTACGAAAGACACACAGGGTGTTGAGAGGGCAGTCGGTCTAACCGCGGCTGAGTCCGAGATACGGACGTTTCCGATCATGTGCAGTAACGCTTACACAATACTCGTCGGCCCTGGGGTAGAGTTTCCTCGGACGCTCACCCCCTTGCTCATCCCATCCGGGGTTCACACGCAAATATATTTCTATACAGGACAATAGATAGCGAGGTACTACGTAAGGTCCTATGACTCCTATAGAGATGGGTCTTTAAAAAAAAGCTGAAATAGTGTAAATTTGAGACCCTGCAGTGGCGGTACGTGCTTTCTCGGATGCGTGATCCGGTCGGTTACAGAACAACCTGAGCTAACTTACTCGGAGCCAATCATCGGAGGCCACCAACTCGCCTTACCCACCCTTGTCGACGCCATTCGTTGCATCGGTCGTCCCCTTCGACACCTTTCTTAATTTTGGTTCCCCTTCAAGTTCTTGTTCGAGTTCTCGTTGTACGTTCTCGTCAAAACAAACAAAGTACGCGCGATCTCTACCGCAATGCTGCACCATGTTGCAATACTATCATCACTTGTGCTCTTACTTTCCTTCCTCTTCGCCTACTAGTACCCTTATCATTCGACTTCCCCTTTAACTCCATCTCGTGCTGCCGTGTCTCTGTCTCAATCACCATTGCCCCGTCTCTGTCGTTTATTTTGGTCACTCAGGCTGACTCCACGGGACTGTCTGTGCTCGTCGTCATTCCCTCATTCACCTTGTGCAACTCTCTCCAAGACTCTCTCTGATATTCCAGGCCCCAAGCCGAAGGCACTGGCACTCTAGTTGAATTCTGCCAGTCCGTTCGACTCGAGCTTTCCGTCCTCACATCCTCCTCGTCTCGTTCGCCCTACTTCCGACATACACAGTCCTTTCGACGCCGCACTATTATGCCACGTTCTCGCTCACTCGCACTCGGTTTTAGCGTTCTCACCTCCACCCTCGGCTCCTGCATGCCGCTGCTCGGCTTTATCGCTCCTCGCAACCTGCCTCCGTATTCGCTTGGCTATCCGTTCTACTCCAATCGGGTGCGGCCCACTCAAACGCCGGACGCCGGACACCCTCGATACTCCGCGCCTTCTTGGTCCCTGCACTCGCACCGGCCTTCTCCGGTCCTCCTATTCCTTCTTTGATCTAGTTTCTGGACGCTTGTCTTACTCTATATGTGCCGCGTACCTTGGGTTTTGGTTGACATACACAGGCAGACGACTGTCGCAAAGCATATGAAAACGTGGACAGATGCAACGGCTGGAAATAGATGAGTCGGGAAACAATGCGACAGCAGTGAAAACGTAGACAGAGGCAACAGTCGGAAATAGATGCGTCAACAAAGGAAGGTGATGGCAACGCGCTACTGTAATATGGCGACGACTCAGATACCATCACTGTCGGTTCGTCATTGGTGTCAATAAGTCGGCATCGGCAGAGTTGTTGCAGTTTTTGGTGTGCCGTGAGTGGGATACCACTGTGGTTCAAGTTGTGCTGTGATCATTCCATACACCATGCGAGCGCTGGCACTGGCTGGGCCCGGGTCTGCACTGAAGGGGAGCTCCATAGCCGCTAAATTGTGTCAGCAAAAGGATGGCCCTCTAGGCACCGTCGCTTCGTATATCTTCCGCTTTGCGTCGTTGCAATTGCCATATTTAGGCCATAGATAGCGATTTTCGCCCTGTAGTTCTTGAACATAACAAAGCCCCCAACTAAAGTCGCACGGCGCGGTTCGTCCTATGACCCAAGCGACGACCTACGATCACAGCTCAACTCGGTCGATCACGCGATCACGTTCCCGACTGGAGTTGAATAGCCGTACGTGACACTCTACCAGTCGATACTACTCCTCTTCCCGCCCTGACTCCGCGGAGTATGGGTGTGGGGTCTGCAGACCTTCCCTGCTTTACTAATGTTCGGACAAGTGCAGATTCGAGGAGCGTAGATTCGTTCTGTGCCCTCAATAACTTGTAGAACTAGCACCACTGGCAAGCGGTCTGTCTTGCCTAGGTATCGATAGCAACTGGACGTGATAAAATGGCCGACTGACCCGTCAGTCCCGTTGTACTAGAGTTCACGTAATAATTCCAGCCGGACTGAGGGTTGTGAGAGCAACATACCCCAGTCCGCGGCTTTTGTTGCAAGGTTTGACCGGGATTCAATATGCAGCTCGACGCGTTGCGCATCTTGATCTCACCTCAACGACTGTTGTAGCTATTTAAGCAGGACCATTTCGATGCGGGATTCTTTAACTCTTGAGTTAGCTCTTGTTCACTCTCGTATTCTTGCTGGTTGGTGAGCACATCCATAGCATGTCCAATCGTGAACGTGCTAACGTGCATTCTGAACCCTCTTTAGTTCAACTCCCAGCCGCCTTGTATCTGAGTGCTCCCGTTTACACGAACCCTCACACCGAATCATAACACAATGCGCGCGTCCTGTGTTTCCCTCATTGTCCTCGCTGCCTACGCTGCCGCTGTCCCTGTCTTCTCCCCCGTCGCGTACGTTTCTCCTCCGCTTAACCTATGCACGCCACCTCTCACATCATTGCCCACGATGCCTCCCCTGCTAATCCCGCACTGTACAGCCGCGTTCTTGACTCCAAGACGGTTGGTACCATCGACGGCGGTCGACAAGCTAATCGGCCGTGATGGCGATGAAACTGGTGTACCCCCATCCCAGCTGAACGGTCGTGACCAGGTTACTGGTGTACCCCCATCCCAGGTGAACGGCCGCGACGAAGATACTAGTGTACCCCCATCCGAGCTGAACGGCCGTGAGCAAGTCACTGGTGTACCCCCATCCGAGCTGAACGGCCGCGACCAAGTCACTGGCGCACCCCCATCCCAGGTGAACGGCCGCGACGAAGATACTAGTGTACCCCCATCCGAGCTGAACGGCCGCGACCAAGTCACTGGCGCACCCCCATCCCAGATGAACGGCCGCGACGAAGATACTAGTGTACCCCCATCCGAGCTGAACGGCCGCGACCAAGTCACTGGCGCACCCCCATCCCAGGTGAACGGCCGCGACGAAGATACTAGTGTACCCCCATCCGAGCTGAACGGCCGTGACGACGAATACTAGTTTACCCCCTTCCCAGCACGGTCCTATCCACCCGGTCTACCAGTGATGTTGAGATTCAGCGCGTTAGTGCGCAATGATATTCGGGTCCGTTTCTCGTCTAGGCTAATTCACTTTAAATAGTACATTCTTTCTGTCCAGTTCACTTTAGTCTACCCGCTAGTATGACAGTCGTACGTCTCCGACTTCTTTCCCGTAGTTAAATACCTTCGCTCGCTCGCACCTAGAGCACCTCAGACATCGCTCGTACACGCGCGATCCTGAGGTGAGAATACTTTACCACTCGTTTACTTTCCAGTACCCTTACACCCAGATAGACTCCTGTGTTCTATCTAGGTAAATACATTATAGTCATTGCTCGTACACGCGCGATCCTGAGACTCCCGTGTTCTATCTAGTTCGCATCGCGCGCTACTTCCGAGTTCCCGACACCATCCAGAACCTACACTTTATACACAGAGCGGGAATGAAAGGCGAAGGCGGGCGTTGTGGGGTTATTTTCCCTGAGGCGCGTAGAAATTTATTTGTGTAATTGTTTAGAACAACAAAACTCTGAGCGAAGGTGGCGCTTTCACCGACGCAACACGTGCAGACCGCAGCATCGAGGCCCGACGAGCCCAGAGGGTTAGTCAACATGTCTCTTAAGGACCTCATCGTCAGCATTCACCCGGTATCATGATCTTCGACGAGGTGAATTGCGTTCCTTAACTTTCTTCCTTGGTTCCCTGGAAGCAGACGGAGCTTTGGATGAAATCTCCATGGTGCATGCAATGACTTGAATGCTCAAAGCGCTCAAAGCCCGTCCGCAGAGTCTAAATTCATGTTTGTTGCGCGTCTGAGCTAAAGGCTTCCATAGGCGAAGAGCGCAAACTTGAAGGAAGATGGTGGTTTTCCACGAGACCCAGCAGTGAAGAATTACATAGTAGGTAGTTCAGAGAGATGAAGCCAGTGTGTTGGGGATGACGCGATGACGGACGGAACCGAAACTTTAAGCTTGAAGCTTGAAGCTTGAAGGCCTCCATCCCCTTACCAGACTGGCACGAGGCGGCACGTGCTTATTCCTCTTTTTCCAAACTCTCGACGGGTTCAAGGAACCACTTTGATTTCGCCCACCCAACACGCCGGTAATTTCCAGGATCGGTGACGAGACACTAAGTTTTCCGAACTTCATCAGTTCGCTACAGGAGGGTCCCACCGCGACCTCGCCTCGGAAATACAAACCTCATCCCCTATCGAAAAGCTACGCGCCGGCACCCTTTCCCTCCCGGCGCCATCCCGAACCTAAAACGGAGAGCGAAACAGTGACTCGCAAAGGTACACATACAACGCATTGGTCTCGAAATAGTAGGGGCTTGCAGCCACGTGCCGTAGACACCCCAACTATCTACGGCGTTACCGCGTTCCACAGCAGCTACCTTGAAGACAGCCAGCCAAAGGACGGCCCAGAGTTTTCATGTAAACCGCGCAGACCGGCACTTTGGTTGGCATACACTTGGCACAGTACCGTGACGTAGTGTGTTATACAAGGAGAGGCCATGCACGACAGCACTGGAAAAGGAAGACATATGTAACGAAAAATGAAACCGTATGAGAAACAAAGGTAACTGCGGTGAAAACGTAGACAAATGCATACACTCTGCAAACAGAGTGTCATACGAAAGATATGCCAAGCACAGACAGACACAAGGACAGCAAGAAGGACAGACGACACGCGTGCATCAGGTTTCAAGGCGCTGGAGTCCAAGGCCAACAACACTCCCCCGCCCCCCGTCATCACTGAGCCGATCATAGAGGCCGTCCTCGACCTCTACTCCCACAACGGCACCTATTCCTTCTTCAGCATCGCCAAAGCTTCGACGGAGGACAACGACATCTGGACAGCCATTACTGACGTGCATGCATCCGCGACCTCAGCCCTCACAGCCTATGCATAGTACAAACATTCTCTCTGTCAACATGCGTAGACGCAACGACGCTATGCATTCGCTCCTGGAACTCAACGATGAAGACGATATCCTATGCGTGCAAGAGCCGTGGTTTGGCGCCATCGGTACCCGCGCGCTAAGGACTCAGCAACCCACGGGGAGGAAGTACTTGGGGGTGCCAAGCACCCCAAATGGAACCTTACTTACCCCTTCTATACCTCGGACAAACGGGCCAAGGTCATGATTTACTCTAGGAAATACAGCAGATTGGACTCGGCTAGACGAGTTCACCCAGTACGCATTATACCACGCCTCGACCTAGCCCATCACCCTTCCCTTATGATAGTAGACGCCCAACTCCACACCTCTCTTTTACGCATCATTAACTTCTATAACGACGTGGACGACCCTACTGCACTACGCTCCTTACTAACCCTTGATCTAGACCCCACGGTCCCCACCATCCTGGTGGGCGACTTCAACCTTCACAACCCCCGATGGTCACCGAGGGGCTGGTCCCCCTCTCCGCGATCGCGAGACCTCGAGGCCTGGACCATGGTCCAGACCTTCGAACTCGCATCGACGCCCGGTGCCACTACTCGGAGGGGCTCGGCCACGACCGCGAGAGCGTGCTAGACCTGGTCTGGCACAACCTTGCACTCGTTGCCCTTGACGCCCTTGCCCCGCCTACGATCAATTGGTCAGCCTCGCTAGGATCGGACCACGCCGGCATCCGATCCTCTTGGACCATCGAAGGCACACATAGGGGGAAACAAGCAACATGCGGAAACAGCTTCCGAGTCGATTTCGACGATGACGAAGCCGAGAAAGCATGGCGCGACTCCATCGCAGCCGCTCTCCCCCCCATCTCCCCCCTCCTCACCGAACCCGACATCGACACGTTCCTGTCCGACGTCCAGGGAGCTATCTCCGCTGCCTGTCACCAACACCTGGAACTTAGATTACCCGGCAAAGCGAAAGGCCACCCATGGTGGAATGAGGAATGCACCGCCGCCGCTGACCTCCTCCGCGCCTCGACCTTCGATTCGCCAGAGCGCACAGCGGCCAAACGCAACCTCAAAAGGATCACCAGGGCGGCCAAACGGACTTACTATAACCGCCAAATAGAGATCGGCAACATCTGGGAGCTTGCCTCTTGGCGACATGGACGCCGGCTCACAGGTATCCCAGCGCTCCGCAAACCGGACGGCACGGTCCCTAACGGAACACCAGCCCATCTCCGATGCCCTAGGGAAACGCTTTCTTCGTTACCCCTGACGCACTCGGTACAATCCAACCGGCCCAACACGACGACCCGCCCCACTTACCGACCAGGCGCTTTGAACCTATCGTCCGAAAGGAGGTTGACCCCCTCCTCTTTGGCGCTAGTTCAAACTCCGCCCCGGGGGAGTCGGGAACGTCGTGGCTCATCCTTAAGAAGACATGGTCGGGTCCTCTCGGCCCACCTCCTGCACCTGTACAACGCGTGCCTCAGGAAGGGCTACCACCCGCTGGCTTGGCGCCACGCCACGGTTGTCGTCATCCCCAAGCCAGGGAAGGATGACTACCTCGCACCCAAATCTTACCGACCCATATCCCTCATCGAGTGCACCAGTAAGCTGTTGGAGAAGGTCATCACACGCCGCCTCTTATTCGACGCGGACAAACACAACCTTCTTCCCACGAACCAATTCGGCACGAGGGCGTTTTCTTCGACCCTAGACGCAGGCCTTGCCCTAACCCATGACGTCCAGTGCGCGTTCCGTACCAGGCGGAAATGCGCCGCCCTGCTTTTTGACGTCAAAGGGTTCTTCGACCACGTAAACCGCGAACGGTTGGTACACACCCTCCGCTTACTCGGCTTCGCAAGTGAGATCGCCGAATGGGTCGATTCCTTCCTGACGGACCGGACCGCGTCCCTCTCTTTCAACGGCGCCCTAGACCTCCCGCAACCCCAGCCAATCGGAACCCCTCAGGGCTCCCCGATATCCCCCATCCTGTCGGCATTGTACACCTCCACACTCCTCAAGCTTATCCCGGAGCACACCAACTCCACACTGGGGATGTACGTAGACGACGGAATCATTTTCGCCCACGGTACCACGTGGGACGAGGTGGACCACATCCTCAGGGAACGCTTCAGACAATGCGAAGATTGGCTACGACGGTCGAACTTAGCATGTGAATCCGAAAAGACCGAACTCATCTACTTTACTCCCCCCGGCACCAGACGCTCTTCCCCTAAACCCCCCCCACTACTCTACCTCCCGGACCCCACTTTCCATACGTACTACCCTGTCACCTCCTCCCCAACCATACGTTACCTCGGTTTCTTCATTAACCACCACCTCGACTGGGAACCGCACGTGACCACGATGTGCAATCAGGCACGTGCTTCCCTCAAGGCTTTACAGGTACTCGGCAACTCCCAAAGAGGTATTTCCACGGCGAACTGGCGTCTGCTCTTCAACGGAGTATGTATGCCAGTTCTGTCTTACGGATGCCAGCTTTGGATGACCTCAAGGAAGAAGGTCGGCCTCCTCAAGAAGATACAGGTAGTTATGAACGAAGGGGTCAGGGTGATCTCCGGATCCTTCCGGTCCGCACCCAGGGGCCCCCTTCACGAACTACTTCGCATTCTTCCAGCGCGATTCCATTTCGAGAAACTAACGTCCACCTCCGCCACCAGGCTGTTCCGTGTTCCCCGGACGTCTCAGCTGATCGCCCGCTTAGGCGACGGTTGGCAACCCCCGGTCCAGAGCGGCCCACACTCCGTTTACGGAGGGGTGGTGTACAACAGTGCACTGCGCGTCCGGTCTGGAGGACGATCGCAACAGCGCCCCACTGCCTTGGAGGCTCTCGGCGCACGAGTAGACCCGATGCTCACTGAGTGCGTCGACGTCACGGCCATCGCCCCCTGGGAGGTTCACAACTGGGAGGCGCATGTCACCGTTGAAGGGCCATCGGACCCCAAAGAGAGGAACGCCTTCACCAACGGGCTTTACCACCCCGAGGAGGAGGCAAGTACACTAGTCATCCGAGTCGCCGGGGCGATCACGAATCGTAACCGTGCAGACAACCAGGTGGTAGGAGCAGCAGCCATCTCCGTATGGCAAGGAGGGGTGGAGCCACGTGTTCGGACGTGGACGCTCGGTACAGGGGTGGAGCAACACGATGTCCACCTCTTCGGCATCTCCAAAGCCGCCGAGTTCATCACAGCTGAGTTCTCACGTACACCACCCTCACATATTTACATACTTTCTCGTGACCCCACCGCGATCACTTCGATCACTGACACACGCTCATTATCCCACCAATCGGACGTCCTACGCTTTCATAACGCGCTGACGGCCTTTTACTCTACCAACAGGGACACGAGCCTTTCGCTTGTGTGGTCCAAGGAGGACCGGAAGAGACCCGCTGATTCCCAAGCCCGGCTAGCCGCCCGCGACGCATGCACCCACACCCCCACCTCATCCCTCAGACGAGTGCAGTCCCCCGCATTCGTCAAGAAAGCCGCCAGGGCGCACGCCTTCCGCACCTGGTGCAAAGAATGGGCTGAGGCGCAAAACCATCCCACCCGCCTCGGCCCCCGAGCCTACGGCCACTCCATCGACTTCACCCACCCACCCGATGGCCGCAATCACCCCATATGGTTGGCTGCCATTCCCCCCAAAAAGCCCAGTGAGGATTACGTCCATATCACACGACGGACCCACTGCACGGCGTTCCAACTCGCCACCTTACACTCATTCACATCCGACTACACACTCCTTCACCGCCCCGACCTACCCCCGACTGCGTCCCATTGCCCATGCGGCTTTAGGGACAGATCATTCTATCACCTCGTGTACGACTGCCCGCGCTACGTAACCCAGCGCCGAGAGCTCTTCTCGTCACGATCGCTCACTTCCCGCATCCCGGAGGACTCAACCCCTCCTATCGACCTATTTACTGGTGACGGTGACATGCCTTACGCGTTTTGCCGTTTTCTCCAACAGACCGGCGCGGCTTCAAGACCGGAGGCTGGGGCCCAACCCCCGGCTGATCACGGTTGATCGCGGCGATCGACCGCACTCTGGAAGACCCTGCACCACGCAGCCCGCCTAACTGGCCGTCGTAAGTCGCCGCTTGTTTCACTTCCTATTTCACTCTGTCTCGGACGGACCGCATACTTTACTCTGCCCGCAAGGGCCCTCGTTGACTGGCTTCCCTGGAGGGTGCCTTATTGTATTACATACCACGCACGCACGTGAGGACTCAGCTCTTACGCTACCTGGCTCGCTTGAATTCTGCTCTCTTAATAGAGGCGGAGACCGTTCTTGTACTAAGTACTGCCGCGGAATAAAAATGGTTCAAAAAAAAAAAAAAAAAAAAAAAAAAAAAAAAAAGGACAGACGACACCGGCAATGGAAGATATATCCAGTGTAAACGACAAACTATCAACGGCGCTACGCAGCCGCTGCCTGGTCTGCGTATCAATGTACGTGGACGATAGGGTTTATGCGGTACGCTCTTTCGAATTAATCACACAAACTTCATGGAAGTACTGTGTCGAACGTGGAAACGTAGACGCACAAACTTGGCATAAACGATTGACGATGTTCCGCAGTTGTTGCCTGTAGCAATCCTGTAGCAGCCAAAGCACGCGGCCCTCCCTCCAACGCCTGTACAATGAAACCCAATACAGTTACGTCCAGTCCGAACCCCTCATCGTTGAATAACAGCGTGAGTCAGACCACGTCATACCCATAACGTTTGAGCGCTTTGAGCGCTTGCACACACTGCTACGGATAGGTAGTAAGCATCTGTCTTCAAATCACCCCGTCTACTCACGGATAACACCGGGTCATGCACCATAATGAACGAAATTTACCCATCTCTCCAGGGTGATCGGCTTCTTCTTACGCAGCTTCTTCACCGCGAACCGGAGTGCCTTCGCAGATCTTTCGTGATACGGCACCCCTTGATCGCGCCTCGAAGTAGTAGAGAACAACGCCTTGTAAAAGTGTTCCGCCAGGTCCCGTCCATCCTCGTCCACCATCGCCCACATAGTCCCGACAACACTCCTGAACCCGCAGTATTGTACCGCAGCTGCAAGGTGTAGCATCTCATCGACGATGCTTCCTTCCGTCACCTCAGCCGTGTGACAAGCAGAGAGAAATGCGAATTCGGCGGTGGGGAGATGCGAGCGCACGATTTCGAGCAGCGTCAGGCGCTCGTCTCCATAGAGCTCGAATCCGGCCTTAAATGGTTCGCCAGCCGCCAGTGTACCGTGACACGCGAAGTGAACAAATTGATGGCGACGGAAGCCGTCGATGACCGCGGCCGGTGTCGCGGCGTCCGAGATGAGGCTAGTCACCTTGGTATTAAGGGCCTGGACGACTTGGATCTCGCCTTTCACAGTTGGAAGAGATGGGTTGGGTTGCGCGACAAGTAGTAAGGAAGGACGTTCCGAAGATCGCGAACCGAGATTGCGATTACGAGATTGGATGAGTGCGGACAGAGTTGGGGTATAGGAACAGATGTAGAGATCCAGGAAATAGCGCTTCTCCCCGTCATCGGACGGGATTGGACCCATGGCATGGAGAGGGAGGGAACAAAACACGGATGTCGGGCACCACCAGATCCGGGACTGTTCTGGTACTTTTAGCTGACGGAGTCGGTCGATGACGGGTTTACCGACGAGCTTGTAGAGCTTCGCGAGAACAAAGGCCAGAGTTTGGTCATAATGACTTGAATCGAGCCCGTATCTGTTTCGCGAAGCAAATAATTTATTCTTCAACGCACTCGCACGGCGGTAGAAATTGGCTGAGGTGGGAATGAGCGAGGGAGGCATGTGATGAAGCAGGATCAGGATGTCAGAACGCCATTTGGAATGGTTTACTATAATGACGGGACCACATGAGGCGACGGAACGGAGTTGGTCAAATGATGGAGATGTTAGAAAGCTGTCGAAGCCCGGCAAGATTTGAATTTGCGAAATGAGCTTGTCGCGCTCCTCCAAAAGCTTGCGTTGCTTTAGCAGGAGGCGACCGAATGGATCAACCGCCCTAAGGTCGTCGGCTGCGCTATCATCCATGTTTAATTTGTGGCTCGGTGAGATAGACGTGGTGAGGTCCTCAAGGTCTCGGTTCACCGCCGTAAACTTGTGTCCTAAATCTGGGTCCGCCTCAAGAAGTTGATCGATCGAAGTACGAAGGTGACGCATCTCTGACCAGAGTAAGGCTCTCCCTCTTTCAAGAGTTTCGATCGCTTCCTTGAGTTGACCCCGATTGACCTGATACGAGGCATAGTCCAGCGGCATCCTATTAGAGAAGTCAGGCATCGTGGCGAGAGTGAAGTGCTGTAGCTGCAGAGTTGGCGCAAAAAAGAGAG
Organism: Lactarius hatsudake; assembly: GCA_024734325.1. NCBI lineage: Eukaryota > Fungi > Basidiomycota > Agaricomycetes > Russulales > Russulaceae > Lactarius > Lactarius hatsudake. Next base: position 227,693 of record JANSJP010000052.1, read on the forward strand.
CCTTTTGCATCGACGATATAGCATTCTCGTATGCGGTTAAAGTGGATGGATGACGGAAACCCCGCGCAAAAGAAGCCCACACGCACGCAAGCTGGAATCGATCGGGCAAGCTCGCGTGTTCGTCGTTAACACACTGCGAGAGTAGTTTGACCCCTTCATCGACGTCTTGCATACAGCGACCTCGACAACGCACAGAACGGGTGAGCAACGACCAGGAAAGTAGACGAAGTATCCCCGGGCGGATGTGCTGTGCGAATGGATATTCAAGAACTTGGCTGAGTGTGCTCATTGACTCGTCGAGGTATCTGATTTCGTTTGTGCGCTTGAATGCCTCAGAGAGAATCAAGCCGAATAAGCCGAGAATATAAAATGTAAATGAACTACCCCGATCGGATGAAGCAAGTGTGGTTCGTCCGTCCTCGATGACTTCTTCGATCTCCATCATGTCGTTATTCTGGATCCAGGAGAGAATGTCTTCAAGGTGCATCGCCTTCTTGTACACCCTACCGAATTCAGAATCGTCACCTTCGTCCTTCCTACCAAAAGCATCCACTAGTCGAGATACCAACGAATCGTCGGAACGTGCTCTAAGGCCTTCGACGGAACCGAAGTAATGGAAACGCTGCTTTTCGGTGTCTTCCAAGGAATAATTAACAAGAGGATTAAAAGAGTGTTCTTCAGGAGGTGAGCTGAGAAAGGCACGAGCGCGATATATTGTCTCCTCTGAATATTCTGGGGTCCGGTGCGTTTTCGAACGGATAAACGCCAGCCCTGTCACAAACCGTTGGACCCTGGCTACGAATTCATCCCGACTGTCCCCGGGGGAGCTTGAAGCAATAATTTCATCCATCATGGATGCGGCCTCCTCATAATCGACATTCACAAAAGTCATACAATAGCGGGTGCCGAGACAAAAAGCAAGAGCGAATTGGGCATCTCGCAGTTCCGGTTTGTACATCTTCACCAGCCGCAGACACTCGATAACTTGGTCTAGTGGTTGATCCGGGACCCACGGACGGATTGCGGATGAAACCGCTTTGGAAAATTGAAGGATGGAGCGAGTGGTGTCCCCATCGGACTCATCCGAGGTAAGGAGCCCGCGGCATAGGACTGCCATCTCCCTAATGTTCTGCATCGCATTTCCAGCTTTAAAATTGACCTGACAGGCCAGCGCATCCACGAGCATTGTTGTGACTAGACGGCGCGGGACCCCTGATACATCGCGAGGCTGACCTAAAAGATAACGGAGGAAATTGGCTGCGAAAATGGCGTCTTCGGGTTGCCTGAATACTTTCGAGCGCCTGAATAGTGCGGAAGCGAGGAGCCACAAAGTATGGAAGATCATTGGACCTTGTTCTAGCCACAAACGAGGTGGGAGGAGAATCGATTCGATCAAATGAACAATCGACTTGTCGAGGTCATCCGCTACATCTGACAGCGCATAGCGATCAAGTCGCGCCGTAGCCAGATTATGAAGACAGGCAAGGCGAGTAGGATGGGATCGATGTGACCGGAGGAGAAACTCCTGAGAACGAGCGACGAAGGAACCAATTTCGTCGATAGATCCTGTAAACAAGGACCACGACCGAGTCAGCGAGGGACGGTGGAAAGAAAGACGGAAAGACCGACTTACTGGGAAGGTCAGCCATTCGTAATATCTTGAGAATCAGAATATTAACCACGGCTTGGTGGAGCAACGAGTTGGGATGTTGGGGGAGAAAGAAAGAAACCAGTCACAAATGGGTTTCAACCGCCAGGACTAGGGCAAGGGTGGCAAGGGTGTCGGTAACATGCGTATCAAATAGGAGAATGGTAAGACGTACAAGGAAGCACAGCCAATATTCTCTCACGACTGCGGAAGTCTGTCCCAGCCCCCACGCATACGGAAAACCAGCTTGATGGGCAGCCGGTTTACCAGAGGAAGTTGTCGAAGGCTGCAGAGCCAACACGACACAAGGACGAGGTTGATTTATGAGAGGGGTACCGCCATTGCATGCAGTGAGGGCTCTGCTTTAGGTGCGCCCGTGTACAATTAGAAATAGTAGTCCCGTGAGAGGCGAAAATGTTGTTGCAGGGCGGTGCAAATAGGACGTCTTGAACAGCCGAGGACGGCCTCGAGACAGTTCCGGGAATTACCGGCCCGGGCTCGGGTCCGTGGCATCGTCTCGACCGCGGCCGCCCCCCCCCGCAGCATCATTCAGCCCTTAGTCATGATTTGAGAAAACCTGAGTGCATCGAGTGCCCTTGACAGTACTCAGCTTAGTGACCCCCCACCACAGTATACGTGTTTGCAGAATGAGCCCACCTATTGATCTGCAAGAGGTATTGGAGTCTGAGATAAAGTATGTGCATCGAATCTCCCATGATGAGCAAACACCGAGCTTGATTTCTCCTCCTCAGGGAGTGGCACTTTCGTATGTCACGCACACACCCTTGAGTTGCTAATGTGCAGACCTTTTTCGCAGATATCTACTTCCATCAGAAGAACGAACAAGAGCATCAAGCTGCGCTGCAGCTCCGTGACGCTGTCCTCCGACTGAGACGGGACGGCGCATTTGTAGCCGTACCGTTGTGGCGGGTGAACCTGGCACCAATTGGTCCTCATCCAGTCGGTGCGAATCCGCGCTCTCTTTCTTCGTATTGCCCCATGGGCTAAGTTCCCCTTACGGTAAGGCTCGTACGAGATATGGTGCCCATCGGAGTCGTTCGCATCTGTATTCTCTTATCTGTGCATGAACCGCGGCGACCTCAGGTACGCAAATAGGCTCGAATATACGGACCTGTGATCGCTTACGAGAAGGGTTTCAGTGTCCTGGTACATCCTCTTACCAAGGAAGAAGTAAGTACACTTTTGAATAGCGCTTCTTTCATATGACGTATCTCTGACCTACTACAGCGCAAGTAAGTGGTGTCTCCGAACATGTATCTGCTTGTCTTACCAGGTGCTAGGGATCACGAGGTCCGCAATGCGTGGATTGGTCCCTCCTTCCCGCTTGACCTTTCTGTCCTCTCGGAAAGCGAGACGGTTCCTTTGCAGTACCCATCATTGAGTACGTCCCCCGCGTACCTCGCTTCCGGCGCCCTAGACGCTGACCGTTTTTCAGAGCTTGGTTACTCTTCTGAGTCGCCTCAGCTGTCACTCGAAGCACGCAAACGGCTCGGGGCAAACGTGGAGAGGACTCTCGAGGGAGAGAAGGAGGCAGCGAAGGCGCCGCTAGATCTGATCATGTTGTGACCAATATCCAATACCAAAATCGTTGTTGTGGTTTCATTGGATTCTCGACCATGTTTAGACCGGGTCGATCATGGATGGGATTGACCCTCGCTTGGAGAAGGGTATAGGCACTCGTTATTTACGTGCACAATTACTGTAAGCAATCCCATTGAGAAGAGAAAAGAGATATCCAATAATGATCGAACTAGTTTCCCCCCCAAAAAAAAAACCAGCGTGAGTGGCAAAAAATTTCCATCTTCGTGTACGCTTGCCTACGCTCAAAGAACTATGCCCGGTTTTCCCATGTCAAGGTACAATTGCAGAGCGAAAATCGAATCTGAACTACGAGACTGAGAAAAATTAATATACAGAACTATCAACATCAACATTCAACATTCCAGTAGAGACAACCGAAATGGAGCGGTGATAGACAAGGGAGTGTGTTGCTGTAAATGGGTCAGTGCGTTCCTCGGCGAGTCGAGGATACAGTAAACAAATCAAACGCCATCAAAGGCTATCACCGCGAACAGGGACTTAAGTTTGACCGCGGAACACAGACTGGACCAAATAGAATCCTCGTACGTGTAGTGCGGTAGGACGCGGTTGAAAACTACCACGAGGATTGAGCAAGTTAGCGCAGTCAGCGCCTCGAGGCCAACAGAACCTCATCGAGTTCAAGACGACTACTCCGCCAGGCATCGCACCCTTTTTCCTCCACCACCGCCACGCTTATTCACAAAAGACCACCGCCATGGTCCGCACAAAGCCTCTCACCATAGTAGTCAAACTCGGTGTGAATCCGCCCCTTCCTCCAACGGCTATCATAGCACAGCACGGCATTGACTCGTCCCTTTCCCTCTTCCCATGCGCTTTTCTTTGCGTAACGCGTACGCCACGGCGGCACAGGAACGTCCTCGATCGTTCACGAGACGACGCACCAACCGCTTTTGACGACGCTCTCCGCGATCGTCGAGACCGTCGTGCGTCTACGCGCCGCGGGTCACAAAGTCGTGCTCGTCAGCTCCGGCGCGATAGGCGTTGGCCTACAGCGTATGGCGATGCCCGCCCGCCCTAAAAGTCTTTCCGGAAAGCAGGCAAGTCGAAAACACAAGCCAAGAAAATGTCTGCTCTGCTGACCCTTCGCGTAGGCGTTAGCTGCGATTGGGCAGGGCAGATTGATTGCACTGTGGGATAATCTGTTTGGCCAGCTGGGTCAACCCATCGCTCAGGTGCTTCTAACACGTGGGGACATTTCGGACGTGCGTCTGCCGCTTTCGCTGCCTATATCCACTCACACTGACTGGCCTCTTTCTCAGCGTACGAGGTATCTCAATGCCGTGAACACGTTGAAAGGAACTACTCTCCATGGGCGTCGTGCCGATAGTGAATGAAAATGACACCGTCTCTGTCAGCGTAGGTATCTGATCCCCTCCGCCCTTTCGGACGCACGCCTGATAGTTCTTCCAGGAAATAAAATTCGGTGATAACGACACACTTTCGGCAATCACCTCTTCTATGATCCACGCGGATTATCTCTTCCTCTTCACGGACGTGGACGGACTGTACACTGCCAACCCCCGGAAAGATACGTCGGCGCGGCTGATCGAAGTCGTAGAGTCGACCGCTGCGATTCGCACACAAGGTGACCCAACGCCTCACACGTTCACATATGCCGATTGCTGATTACGATTGGTTGCTACAGTAAGCACGGCGACCCTCGGCTCGAGCTTAGGCACAGGCGGGATGGAAACAAAACTCATCGCGGCCGAGATCGCTACCGCCGCCGGCGTGACTGACGATCATCACCTCGAGTCGCAACCCTCCGTCTCTCTTTGCTATTCTGGAGTACCACGGCATGGCATCCTCCGTCGGCGGGGGGCCACGGCCGCCGCACACGCTATTCACGCCGTCCGTGACGCCTCTGCGTGACCTAAAAGCATGGACCAGACACACGCTTCACGCCCCGCGGGTGCCGTCGTGATCGATTCAGGTGCGCACAGCGTGCTTTCGCGCCGAGAGTCGGGCGGGCGGCTCTTGGCGGCGGGGGTCCTGAGTGTCCGCGGGGCGTTTGCGTCTGGGCAGGCTGTGCGCGTGCTGGTACGTAAGGGGGCTGTCGGCGCAGACGTGGAAGCGGCACGTGAGGAGTATGTCCGCGGGCTTGCGCCAACTCGGCCGGGTACACCACGTGGGACGGCGGTATCACCGCGGCAAGGCGCGGAGCCCGATGGAACGGATGGGCCCCTTCCGGATCACGGAGACTCCGTGGACTCCGTTGTGGCGGCGGAGAAAGACGTGGTAGATGAGGACCAATGGGAGGTAGAAGAGGTGGGGCGAGGATTGGCGAACTACAACTCCGTACAGATCGAGAAGGTGAAGGGGTTGAACAGGTATGTCTATCCCGCTGTATATGAGATCCCTTTCCGTTGCTTACAATGTAATGGCCTGTCCAGCGCCCACCTTGAGCGGTTGCTTGGGTACGCAGACTCTGAATATGTCGTTGAGAATGTTACCATATTCGTACCGCCACGTTATTTGTTCGGAACAAATATATGATGAAATCGCTCCGATTTGGTGACCACAGGCCGTCTCGGGCTTCTGCCTCAACCTCAGCTTTATTTTCTTTACCTTACTACTCCAGCGATGTTGCACGGCAACTCCGTAAAATTCCTCACTGGTGCGTTTCTTTTCCTCTCTCTTCCCTCTATTCTTCCAAAATTTAACTCCCTCACTCCTCGGCAAGGCAACAGCCATCCGGAGCTCGCCGCCGCTGTGGCCGAGCGGTGAGCTGCAGTTTTGCCTGCGCAGCCCCGAACCAGTCCACGGACTGTGACTTTCACAATCCACCTAGGCTTGGCACTCCCCTCACTCCGTGCACGGTCACAAAGTTCTCGAATGGGGAGATCAACGTGAAAATCTCAGAGTCCGTTCGCGACGAGGACGTCTTCATCCTCCAATCCGCCTGTCGCGACGTCAACGACCACCTGATGGAGCTCCTCATCCTCGTCTCCGCGTGTAAGGGCGCCTCCGCCCGCCGCATCACCGCCGTCATCCCGTGCTATCCCTATGCCCGCATGGACAAAAAGGACAAGAGCCGCGCGCCAATCACCGCCAAGCTCGTCGCCAATATGCTGGCCGTTGCCGGTTGCGACCACGTTATCACCATGGATCTGCACGCGAGCCAGATCCAGGGCTTCTTCGACTTTCCCGTCGACAACCTCTACTCTGAACCTCTTATGATCGCATATATCAAACATCATATCAAGGGCTGGCAAGATGGGATCATCGTTAGTCCGGACGCAGGTGGTGCAAAGCGGTCTGTGATTTTATTTATTTATGTCATTGTTGCGAACATAAGCAACTCTTAAGCTAAACTCTTGATGCCTCCGTAGTGTCACCGCCATTGCGGACAAACTCGGTCTTGAATTCGCTCTCTTCCATAGAAAACGAGACGGAAAAACCCAAGATGCGCCGGAAAAGATGGAACTCCTAGTCGGCGACGTCAGAAACAAGGTGAGCCCACTATCGCTGACCGTCACTCGCCATTCGCGTCCCTTGTCGTATTGAACGGGTCCAATATAGGTGGCAATTTTGGTGGACGACATGATTGACACCGGAACGACGCTTGGCGTTGGCCGCCCGATCTTTGAAGGAGAACGGCGCGTTACGGACTTACGCGTTGGTCTCTCACGGTGGGTCCGTCCATCCCGTTTACTTTCTTTTTGCTGACCGAGCAGTAGGCCTGTTCTCCGAGGCGAGCATGAATGTCATTGAAAGTCTCCCCTTAGAGACGCTGGTGGTGCGAACCTCCTCGCTTTAAGCTGCGCCGATGCCGCCTGCTGATCCCTGTGAAATCACAGGTCACAAATACAATGCCACAACAGGACCATCAGAAATCTTGTACGAAATTAGTGACGATAGATATCAGTTCGACCATCTCGGAAAGCATACGTCGTACGCACAACGGCGAGTCGATCAGCCTACTATTTGGAGATTGGGTAGATGTAGGGATGAACGGCTTTTAGAATCGTTGTTTTTTTAAAAAGGAGATGTACACGATCATCTCGCCGCCGACATGATTCCTACTACTCAATGTACTTTTATTAGACCCAACATAGGCATTCTATAACGGAAACGGTTTGCAAGATCAGGCGAGACAGGCATCGCGTACAACCAAGGACTGTATGAAGATTTCCGTGCCGTTCTTTATAGTATGCATCTGCTTGCGTGGCACTCGCACAAACGCGGTGACGACGCCGCCGAGGCCCTATCTTGAAGCCATGCTGCTCCTGCTCCCGTTCTTACCCCCAAGTAATGCGGATTACTTCGGCCCTATAACGATATTATCTGGCCGCACGATTTCATGCCTGCCTCCAACACCTAAGGAAATAGGGTCATTGCAAAGCCTAATCCGACGACGTTCTACCTCCTTCGCCCATCACCAAGAAATCCAACACAATCGACTAGCGTAGTTATCACGGCCACGCCCGTGCCCGTACCCGCAACAAGATCCGCTGGGCTGTGCTCATATTGTTGGAAATGACTAATGTTATTTCCAGACATCTCACAACACCGATGCTCATATGTGATGTGCTACTTCGTGGCGCGCTGGCAGTCAAGCCGGTAGCAGAGGGTACAGAAGTCATACATATCGCTTCTACGATCATGGATGTAGTGTATGGCACGTTTACAACACCGCTCCCGCCTGCTCACTGTGGGAATATTCGGAAATGTGTGGAAAAGTGTAGGCTGTGTCACGGTGTGCTTTGGGCACTGTTAAAATTTGCAGGCGTGAGCCTAGTAACTTACCATCAGTGATATGACGTAAGTGATGGATTGAGCCTTCCAGCAGAATCTATGCCTACGTCTTGTAGCCCGTGGGCACTGGCACTAGTAGTAGTGATACTAGGTGTCTGAACAAGGCATAATGAAAACCAAACGCCGTCAGAACGTTTCCTCGTGCCAGGTCATGCCAGACCTAGTAGCACGCTATCTGGATCCACCCTAATTTCAATGCACTAGGCGAAGGTTTAGAATCGGTGGCGGGAGAGCAGGTAAGAACGAGGTAATGGTACGCCGAGGTACGCCGTAATTATCGATAGTATTGCGACCTTAGGCTTCGACTCCGAGTCTTCGGGTTTCTGCCAGTGGCAGTTCCTGTGCTGTATCTGTAATCGAAGCCTCAGGTAGTGGCGGAGACCACGACCACGCCTCCCAAGTGTACCCGATGGGCGGGCGGTATATATAGCAGCCTCTTCAAGATGAGGGGAGGGCATCTAGTTCACCTTCTTGTCTGATCCAAGCCACTGTCTTCGTCCCCATACCTCGCGGGCGTTCAAGTTGGCTTCCTGATCCTCAGGTCAACACCGTCATGATGGGATGTGCACGCCCGTAACATAGGATGTTTCGGTATGTCTCTGATAACTTATGACCGTAGAATATAGTACGACTCGCTCTAGACGGTGGGCCTCTGCTCAGACGGCAGGAGTACATCACACACCCGAGCTCTCTGTTGGGATAGTGAGTTCTCGGGCGAACGTTGGAATTGGAACTTACTTACATGGTGTTATAGTCAATGCGAAACAACATCTCCCGCCCGTTTCACGTACGACACCGTGTGACAAGTGGTCTCTCCACTCGCTCTCAACCCCCTGCCAGCACAGAATTCTAAAGCGGCCTTACCAATGCCTCATGACAAGCTACGCTCCCAGTTGCGCTTGGAATTGCCCATGTCGTTCCGAATAACCCGCGGCACCAAGTCGCGGTCAGCGCAAGGTGCGTTTCGTGGGCTAATGCTCATGGCGGAGAGTGCGGACCCAGGCACCAGTGGGGGGTTACGAGTGTCTTCATCGTGAGTGGATTGCCTGCGAATGAGTTAGTGGACAGCGCGGACCCGGCGAGTGAACCGGCTCCGATAACCCCTTCCTGTGAGTGGTATGTCTGTGAGTGGTACGTCGACTCGGAGGTGCGTGTGAATCGGTGATCAGCATCGTCTCCGGCCCGGATGGGTGAATTACGGTGAATCCTTCGGAACTGCTCATGGATGAACGTGAGCGCAATCCATCACAATTTGCAATGATTCTTACTCCTAATACCCACAGCGAAACTGTCTCGGTTCAGAGTTGTCTATAAATATTTCCGCGGCATGATAAAACAGCACGAACAGTGCACCAGAACGCCGGATGTAGTGCGTTTGCGTTAAGGCGCTAGCATATTGGCCGTCAGGAATTTTTGGGGAAGGAAGAGTAGGTCTGTCTCTCCCAGTAATCCCGGGTATCCATCCCCGCTACGGCTGTCGCGCCTGAGCGGTTTCGGCGACAATGTTATAGTACCTTATAGGTATGTGCTAACAGCGCTTTTTATGACAACTCTGTAAACCTAACAAAGAGATAGACCACCGTTTATCCATTCGCTACAACCCCCCGCGCGTGGTCGTGGAAACGCTTCTTCTTTTTTTTTTGGATCCATTATATCCCGGCTGAGTGGAAACGCTTCATGGAGGCCCAGAAAACTTGTAGGAAACGAACCCCCCTCAAATATACCGGACTTGTCACGTGAAATGATGGGAAAGTTACCCAGCGTGCGTCGCCAGTTGTGCGTTCTCGTTCTTACTCTAGGACGCTTATGCTCGCATTGGGCACAGCAGAAAAAAAACCGCCGCAATTTTTGGAAATGGGCCCTCTGATCTGGCACTTGCATCATACTTTGGCTCTGCCTCCTGGCGGCGGTGCCCGCCCAACACTCCCGTTTCGTGCAAGATGCACCTTGATTAGTGCCTATGGCCTTCTACAGCTCATCAAAAGCGTTACAACGTGTGACTAATCACCTAATCATCATCGTCTTTAAGAACTAAGTTGTCCAGTCGAGTGTCCAGTCTCCCAGCCCATAGCATTTTTCTATTCTCACTCCTTCCTTTCTCTCATCACCTAAGTCAGTCACTGCACACGCACGCACAGCACGCACACACACACATCCACAATTCCACATTCATATTTCAGCAGACCGGTCAGTTATGGGGTCTGCAGACGCCCCATTCGGTGTTCCTATAAAGTCCGAGAGTGAGCTGCCCCATCCTCATTCTTGGCCTTGCCACCGTACTCAGTTGTCCAGAAGTTAATCCAGGCAGGGACACTCACGCCCCTGCTTTCTGTAGTAACGGCCGGCGCAGGGCGACAACGTCTACAACTCCACGGTACAGGGCGGGAACGTCTCAATTCTCAGACAAGTTGACTTTCTTGCCCGGCCCACTTGGGCGTATTCTCGGAGGAGGTTAAAGTCGTGGGTAGAGCGGGGTGGTAAGGATCGTGCCAAAGCCACTGAGAACTATAGATGTCTGCTCAGGTGGATCTTCACACTTCCTAGTGCAGATCTAGAGTCAACAATGTCGCTGGCATCTATTGTTCTTCGTAGTTATGTTCAGGTCCCTACAACTGGTTTGCTTAATCAATGCATGCCAGACCAGGCTTGTCGATGACATTCGCCTTCTCTTCTTTGGAGTCAACATTTACGCCCTCTATCACGATGAGTGATTGACTAAAATGTCTTTCAGTGAAGAGCCACATCGAGAGCAGAAAGGTAAATATTGAGTTAGAGAAGTGTTAGAGAGTAAAGTAAAAAGTTAGACAACCCGGCTGCCACTACCACTACTTCGCGATCGCGCATGGCCTGAGTCACCTCCCCGATGAAAATGACCAATGGAATTGTGACGGGGGAAGCTGGGAGAATTGTCCACAGGGGTAGCCGTCAGGTTGGCGGGGCGGAGAGTGTGTGATAGTGCGAAGAACAGGGAAGAAGGAGGTAGGTCCACCGAAAGAAAAACGAATAACCATGGACCAGCCCATGTTCACTCCTTCTCAATAAATCATAGCGAGTAAGCAACCAGTACAGGATTTTATCCTATCTACCAAGGTAGGACCCGCGTCTGTTAAGAAACTCTAATAATGTGCCAACGGTTGTTACGGGGCGACCAGAGTACTGGCGCACAGCGGTGAACCGATAAATAAGTCCCACCAGCTGACCTTCTAAGCAAAGTAGATGCAGGGCTGGCAACACTTCGGCGACCATCTCCTCGGTGACGTCTTGGAGCGCAAGGGCAACGTGTCCTGCCAACTGCCGAGATATGAGGAGTGTCTCCACGACGGTAAATGGGCGGAGAAGATCCAGCCACTCAGTGTGATCCACGTCATTTTTCCAGCCTGGTCGCAGACGATGCGCATGGATGGAGAGATGGCCTACGTCGGAGAGTAGAACAGAGGAATTGGCTGAGTATTTGGGCCATGGATGAAACCTGCCAATCAAACCCCTGGCATGAGACTTGAAGAAAAAAATAACTTTTGCGGAGTCGCTCCTTGTCCAGCAAACTAAAACTGATGTAGACGTTACTATCACGAAATCCCACTTGTGCATGCCTGAACGGGGCCAGCCCGAGATTTTCGGCACGACAGATGAACTGGGACAGTTGGGGAACTTGAAAGACGAGCTGATTGAAGTACGTGATTCTGGAGAAGACGAGTCGAGGAGCGTCGATTTGGGCCACGAGGCCTTCCAAGTATTCGCTATTCCCTCGAAACTCAAACATGGTGAGAGACTGGAAGGACGAGCCGCGCCAGAGAAGGCGTCAGGAATAGAGCGAAAATTCGGGTCTGAGGATTGGAATCGAATAGAAAGGGTTTCGAGTCTGATCAGCGCGGCCAGACCCGTAGCCAACGCTTGTGGTGAAATGTAACCGTCCCGGGGTATATTGTGAAGTTGGAGATTGATAAGGCCACTGGCCGATGAAAAAGAGTGTGGGTAATGATGGAATGGAATGCCTTCTAGGTATATTTCCTGTAAAGATGGGGCGGATCCAGCCAAAAATGTGTGGGGAAGGAATTGGCACGTTCTGATCTTCTGACGAAAGCCGAAGCAGTGTCAGTGCCGGAAATGGTTCTTGCATCACCGTGGCCACCTTGTCCAACAGAGAACCATGTGAGAGTGAGCTTCACAGCAGCGTACTGCGATCGGAGTGCTCGAGTGCAGCAACCACGTTATCTTCGTCGTTGGGAAGCAAGCTCTTGTTCACTCCCAGGGTTCCAGTATACGTGATATTCGATGCTGATCGGAAATGCTGGCCAGCAGCCTATATTCTTCCTGACGGGTGTTCCGTGTGTGCAGATGAGTTGCAGATCGAGACGGCGAGGTGATGAAAATATGATTTGCCGCCATCTTTTGACATACATGTGCCAGTCTGTGCCATGCTAACATGCAGGAAAAACGGAGACTCGTGAGGTTTGCGTAGACAGAAGATAAATGTTTCTAGTAAGACATTATCAGGGAGCACGTTGATTGTCGCTGCATGTCGGTAACTCTGGGCTGTGCCGCCGCGCACGCCGTTAGCAACCGTTCGAGGCGCTACACGGCGTCTCGAAGACGCACCTCGAACTCGTGTTTTCCTTGGACCCTGGCAGAGTCCTTTATAAGCCTTTCTGGTCTTCGAACCATTTTGAGGGCCATGGGTCGCCACTAAAGTGGCGCCTGAGGACGAATAGGGAGAAACTGTCCCAGCCGGCGGGGAGGATGGACGACAGGCCCTGGAAAGACGGCTAGCCTAGTAATTATAATATTAGCAATAAAATGAATGGGCCCAAGACATACCGGTTTGAGCTCATAGGTGGAGCAGAGCCGGCCTGAGGTTCTCCTATACTAGTTGCTTTTATTATACTAGTAGTAGTATACTAGCGCCTCCCCCTAAGTGTAGTCATGGTAGGAGTATGATAGGGCACATGTCTACAACGCCGCCTTGTCGATCGCCACGCGGCTCCACTACCTCTGAATCACTGGCAGCCTGAGGCTGATACTCGGATATAGACTTAGGGAGTCAGTCCCAAGACATTGGCACACCATCAATGGGAAGTAAGACCCAATAGGGACCGAGCAGAGATCACGGCGTTTGACAATAGCAGGTGGGTGACTTGAATAGTCGTGGTATGAGTACTGGTGGGGAAACGGCGTTACGATTTCAAGTCACTGCCAGTGCCAAGATTTGGACTTGCTTGTCCCTTCATCAGAATCATCACAACAGCTTCCGCCTTCTCACTCATTTTCACACTGGTTCCACCCGTCCTTCCCTCTCGAACCTTTTATCTGTCGCCGCAGTCTGTCCGAGAGTTTGGCTGGTGGCCTGATAGCTCAGGACGTACAAGCGAGAAGTGTATACCATATTGTGTGCATCTCTTGACACGGTTCTTCGATGGCTGTCCTCGCTGCAGATGAGCTGGAACAGTGGCAAGAAGCTTGGTAGTAGTTCAGGAAGAGCACCGCTACGGCCCGGGCCTGAGGTAGTGGCCAATCGTCGTTGACATGTGCCACCGTGAGTGCTGGTACTTTTGTCAAGGTATTAGTTCAGAGCTTCCCAGATGCGTCGCCATGCATATCTGTTGCGGTTGACGGTCGGATTTTTAGACAAATTTCGGCATCGTACTCGTATTCTCCTGGCGACTTCTTTCGTGCCCGCAAGCGGTCAAAGCGCGAAGAGGGTCCGTTGCGCCCCTTCGTCGTACTCAGCGATATTTGACTCGGTCTCAGCGGCATCCACATATTGCTTCATAAAGGAGGGTATACGATCGCGTTCGACTGACGTCCGTTGCGAACGCTGTACAATAGGTATGTAAATGGCTGCCGTCGTCAGTTTGCTACTTCCTCAGCGGGCAACCTATAGTCTCACTAGTATTCATGCACGTCGTTTCTGGCTGCGGCCTCCCCGGTGCGATTCAGAGTGTGGACGCAGGATCCCGGTAAGCAAGGTTATCACTGTCACGGTCTTTCAGTTGCTTGCCGTAATTCGTGGTACGGTGTTGCGTTCTTCAGACTCCTTCTCTATCCGAATACTATACCCGAGCCATCCTTTTCAAGTACCACCTCGGGATCGAGTCGGTGCGCAGGCAGCTTCGCTTTTCCGTGTTTTTAATGGTTGAGGTCATAAACAGAAAGACGATGGGGATTGGTACCTCGAGCTCCGAGACACCTTGTAAAACTGAACTATGACTTGGCAAGTCGATGAGACCGGCGCCAGGAACATCCCAAATATAACACGCTCTCATCGGTGTGCCATGATTTCCTCATACTGGTATCGGATATCTGACACGCGTGGACACGCCCATGTTTACTCCGCGCCGCATCCGAGTCGCCGCCGTCGATAACAGATAGTGAACGTGGCGAGTGCCCACAGGCGTGACGCGGAACGCCCGTTCTTTTGACATTACTGCTGACCAGTCAACGGATGGATTTAGAGCCCAATCCAATACTTGCTACGCACACGAACGACCCTTTTAGAAGCGAATGGTGGACGACGGCCCGAACTCGAACAATTCATGCAATATCCATACCCGTACTATCTCGCACTGGCGAGATTTGCATCTTGAAGAAGGGGAGAGCGTGGTAACATCGATCGTCCGTTTTCGCGATGTCTGCTAGTAGAGGGGCACCGAAATACTAAGAGCCAACTCAGTCGGTGCAACCATGCTGGTCGCGGTCGGCTGTGTTCCCTCATGCACAGCAGGGATAGTGTTAGCGCTTCGTGTGCCGTATACAGTAGGCCTGAGGTTTCAGGGTTGAAGGTGCGATTGCGAAACACTCATTAGCCGAACGTGCGACGACTCGGAGCGCATGTGTCGCTGCGCTTTGCATGTACAGCATCTCGCCTGCGATCCCGATCGCGCGAGTCGGACATTCGCTACGCCAGCCTTGCATGATATAAATCGCCAGGAGACGAACGCCTCGGCGCTGGGCGTAACTATGTCCTCTGCTCTGCGGGAGAAGCCGTCGCTTCGCCGTACTATTACCAGCAATGTTGACTCAGTTCAGCCTGTGACGTAGAGTCATGGGGTCTTCGTCATTACGTCGTGAGGTTCTTTGGTAGTTTTTGGCCGCCAGCGCGAGCTTGTGACAGATAGGGCACAGAACCCAGAAGCCTCTGGAGATATCAAGCTTTAAAATTGAGCGAATGAGTCACCAGCTGCTTGCTCCATGGTTCACAAGACCCGTCACATGGGACCCGAGTTGCGATGACAAGCGAGTTGGCTATACAACCCGAAACGAGACCGTTTCGGCTAAGTTAGACACTGCCATGATATCATATGCCGAGCAGCTGAGAGTGTCACCTTTATATGGCATCTAAATCTGGAAATAGCTGACTCAGCACCATATCAGGGAAGTCTAAAACAGTGTGAGTTGCGAAGACTACAGCAAGAGAACCTACAGCAAGAGAACCTCTGGGGGGTACAAAGTGGTACATATGGTACCTGTACAGTATAGCAAAACATTTGACATCCATCCGAAATGATCCTTCCGAGCTCCATTTCCAACAGACCACATACACGTGTGCAGAGGTGAACGACTCAACGCTTCCAGGAGACGACGGCCTGACGATAGACACCTTTCAGTGAAAAACAAGAAAAGAAATAAAGAACAAGCAAAAAGAAAGACAAAAGAAGCAAGACTGAGATCGGCTCCGGAGGCAGGAGCTAGTCATGGGAACAAGGACGAATTTGGGCTTCTACTCCCGGTCCCGGTCCCTCGACCCCGCTGAGCTGGAGGTATAGCTATCCACACGGCTCGGAGGCCGCGACGTCGACATGTGCCTGCTGCGCCTCCTCGAGCGGCGCGGTTCCTCCTCCTCGTCGACGATCAACGGCCGCTCGATGCACACGAGCTCCAGCATGCACGGCATGACGACATTGAAGCGGTCGAGCACGAGCGCGTCGTTCATCTGCATCCCGCCAAACATCGTCTGCGGGCCGAGCCAGTCGAGCGCCTTGAGCCCGTCCCCGAGCTGCCCGCCCGGCACGCCCGCGTTGCGCGAGCGGTTGTAGTGGTACGCGTCCCGGATCGCGCGCCGCTTGGCGCCCGACGCGCCCTCGTAGTCCTCCTTGCGCAAGCCGCCGCTGCAGGTGGTCCGACAGCTGCTCGATCACGTCGCCGCAGGTGACGCCGATCGCCGCGCTGGTCGCCTTGATGTCGAGGATCCAGGGGAAGACGTTCGAGACGAGCCGGATGTCCGTCACGCGTGGGAACGTGGCGGGCTCCTGCCGGCCGTTGGACCAGGAGCGGTGGGTGGGGTCGGTCGAGCGGTGGCAGTGCGCGGTGGAGAACAGCATGTTCCAGCGGAGGTGCGCTCGCTCGTCGTCGTCGCCGATGGGAAGGAGCAAAGGGTTGATCTCCAGCTTCGTGCTGACAGCCTTGATCAGGATTGGCTCTAGCACGGGGCCGTCTGTAAAAATAGCACAACGGGATCATTTAATATTATATCATACAAGCAAGCGGCTTGCGTACAGTGTGGTCCCGCTGCGAAATGGCCGATCTTGTCGTAGCGCTCGGCGCGTGTGAGCCGTTCCGGCTGGCGCGGCGGGGCGGCGGGCGGCGGAGGACCCGGCGGAGGGTAGGCCATCGGAGCGGGGACCCATGCGGGGGTCGCATAGGCCATCGGATACCCGTGTGGTGGCATAGCAAATTGCGGTGCGGGTGTGGCGTACTGAGGAGCGTAACCGTGGGGTGGGTGGGCAGGTGGTGGCTGTGCGTACGGGCCTGGAGGGACTTGGAGGTTCGTTGGGGGCAGGGGCTGGGCATATGCGCCGAACGCAGAGAAGGGAGTGGACATAGGGCCTGCCCATGGCGAGTGGACCATGCCCGGCATCGCACCGTAAGGATTTGCATATGCCTGCTGTCCGGCTTGTGGACCTATCCAGTCTGCGGAGACGCCAGGAGGGTGGTGCTGTGGGCCAGGCGCATGGCTGGGTGGGGGACCAGCAGGAGGGCCACCGTCTGGAAGTTGGACGGTGGGCATATAGTAGGACCCAGGAGGAGCCATGGGGGGCGGAACGAAAGGTGTGCCAGTGTACGGGGAGTAAAACGCGTTGTTGTGAGGTGGAGGAGACAACGTCGAAGACTGGATGCGGTGTAGTCGGGAGGTGGGGCGGTGAGGACAGTATTTTGTAAGCAATTTTTGTGAGCTATGCTTACCTGGCTGGGGGACATCGGGACTACTGCTGGAAGGACGGCAGGGGTGTGTCCTCCTGGGCTTCCGAAATCTGGCCGAGGAGGAATGAAGGGAGTAGCAGGTTCGGAGTCAGGCATGATGGAGGAACGTCAAAGTTTTCCACGGGTTCAGCTGCTCCCACACACAGGATTAGAGACAAAAAGAAGCGGAAATAGGTCGGCGCACCAAGGAAGAATGGGCAACTGGGGTCGTAGTCCGGAGTTGACTCAGAGGTTGACTCAGAGGTTTTGGCTGTCGAGTGTGAGATAAGATTGGGCAGAAAAAAAGAAGCAGCACGCGGGTATCAAGGAAAAGCGCGCAAGTTCAGCGCGGAGATGTGATGTGTATGGGTCGAAAAAGAACATACGTACGGCCAGGTCGGGCTCGATCAGGGTTGGACCAGGGTGAAGGGTACACCTAAATTTCCTTTAAAAGGCGAGCTGACTGTTTTTGCCAGTCTCGGGGATGCGATTGGAGCAGTCCCACGTAGCGAGCGAGCGAGGTTGTCCCCGACAGTCGACCCCCGGCACCCGAGGAACGACCGGGGAGCCAACGCCGAGCTCAGGAGCGAAAGACTCGTCGACGTCGAAACACGTGTAGCATCACGGGATTCACGTCACTCGATCATGTGACCATGCGTCTAACTCTAATTTCTGCAGCACACGGCTTTCGACTCTTCCATACAACGAGTTTATTCATCCAGATGGTTGCATGTGATTAGGATGAACCGAGTAGAAGGAGTAGGTCATATCCCCAAGAAAGATACAAAGCATAGATTCAATACAACGGGAGCGAGCCACACTACAAAACCACAGCAGCCTCTAATTCGCGTAAGTCTCCAATTTCATTACAAGGATATTGGGAGCGGTGAACCCGAGACGCTGCTCGGCGTACCGCTCGTCACGGATCATTTGGTCAAAGAAATGGGCCTCGCACAACCAATCTTTCGCAAAAGCAATCAGTTGAACACGCAAAGGCCGATTATACATAATAGGATACATACCAACTCGCTTGAGACGATTGAGTGGCGTCGGGGCTGGAGACGAATAGAATCCGTTCCACTGAGCCCCACCACCGCCGAGGCCTGCGGCATTACGAGCGGCGACCTGCTTGATCCGTTCCTGGATGCGAGGCTGTGTTGCGGAAAGCTCAGCCTCAGTGATCACGTTTTCCACATAGCTAAGTTAGTGTATGTAGTCAGAAATCTAAATATCCCAGATGAGAAGAGCGGGTGCCTACTCCTTGTGCATTTGGCCGCAGATATCCCCAAGTGTGATTCCCGCCTCGTTTCGTACTGTGGTGCACCACGGAGAACGTTCGGTGATGATGTGGAGGACCGACACTCGGGGAAGGGTAGCAGGCTGGTTCACTGCCTCAAACGGGTGGTCGCGGTCCGTTTGCTGCTCGTTAAAACCCCCAGTGTACCCTGCGCAGGCAGACGATGATTAATGTCCGATTGGTGGTTGAAGAATAGGGATGCACCAGTGAGAAGGTTGAAGATGAGGATGAAACTGTGGGACTTGGTGAGGATAGGGTGTATTTGTAAATTTGGCTTGAGAAGATAGAGGTCGGTTTGAGTTAGGACAGGCCCGTCTGAAGTATGGATGAGAGGAGTTCAAGGAGGAGACATCAGTGCGTACATGCATTCCCAGTTGACCAACGGTCGACACGAACGTTATCCATCATCAGTTAATCTGTGAATGGTAGGATGAGACAACCAAGGGCGTGCACATCGCCTCGATGAGCTGACTCGATTCGGAATTCGGCCATCGCCAGAAGCTTATCAAATTTATTAGATAAGATAAGATATATCGCCCGCGGCACTTGGGCAGCGTAACCTTGACTCATCACTCGGACATCGATTCTTTACGAACCATCAGTTTCTAACATCCAGAACCTGCCTTTTATCAGGGAGGCGCAATAATGGCTCCAAAGGGTGGGAACGCGAAGAAAGAGAGTGGCCGTGCCAAGAAAGCCGAGAACGAAGCGAACAAGCGTGCGGCAGCGGAGGAGGCAAAGGTCTGCGTCTCACCCCCGATTTACCCTCATTTTGCTGAAATCCAATCATAAAGGAACGCGCAGAGGCCTCCAAGTGGGACGACGGCGCACGATCTACCAAGAAAAGCAAGGAGGACAAGGAGGAGAAGCGCAAGGCAGAGCTCGCGCGCAAAGCGGAGAACGCGCGGCTGCTTGAAGAAGAGGAGGCGACTCTACGCGCAAAGAAGGCCGCACCGAAGCCTCCCGTGAAGAAAGGGCACCCCAAGCCTGCGGGTCCGGGTGCCATCGCTGCGGGAGATGGGCTCCCCGACCCAACTCTTGCCGCGGAGAGCCCCAGCAAGAGCGGTGATGAACCCCCCAAGGAGGTCGAGAGTTTCGCCGCTACTGGAATTGACAATGCCCTCGACTTGCTCGAGGTCGTCACCGCGAAGGTGGACAAGGCGAGCATCGGGAATCAGGCGGCAGGCATTGAGAAGCACCCAGAGGTGTGCAATTTCGCGTTTCTAGTCAGAGTAGTCCCTCATCTCTGACACGATCGTATTCTGTAGAGACGATTCAAAGTAAGACATCCCTTAGTTTGAATTAAACCCATAGCTGACGTTGTATCAAGGCGGCTTTCAATGCATACATCGAGCGTGAACTGCCGAATATTCGGGAAGAGGTAGCCTTATTTATCTTCACGTATCGATGACTCTGGTCTTACAAAGTCATACTTTCAGCAACCCGGGCTGCGCCTCCAGCAATATAAGGTTTGCCACCCCTGCAGTGTGATCTGTGAACACTCTTGATCTTTCGTGGGCATCATTAGGATCTCCTGTTCAAGCAATTCCAGAAGTCACCCGAGAATCCGTGCTTTATTTCCTTTCCTTATCCCTGGTCCCTAAATCAAACTAACTTGTATGACATTGGCAGGTTCAATCAATCAACGGTGGATTACAACGCTACGAACGAGGAGAAGGTAGATGTTCTACGTCGGAGGCAGGAAGAAATCCGCGAACGGCTGCGCGAGAAATCCTGAGTTCTCTCAGGTACCAACAGTTGGCGCGTAGGTATTATGCTGTGGTAGTCCTGTGCTATTCCGCTGTTACGCTCAAGGTTATGCTGTACGATTGTACTAGATTTGGCGATGTTTGTCATTGTGTTGCCACCGCAGTGCGGCTGTACATGTACTTATGTAATCGACTCGGAACGACACGCTGATGTTCGTTTTTTTTACTCCGAAAAAGTCCTGTTCAAATGCCTGGGCTGATCCACGACATGGACTCCATGGCTGAATTACCCACCCCAACAGAAGACTCAAAGCGCACCAACACACTCGTGCTCACCCAACTACCAACCCCCTTCTTCCATCCACGAGTTATGGACGCTCTACGCGACCACTTCGCCGCTCACGGCAAGATTCGTGCATGGGCCCCTCTACGGACATTCGCACGTGTCATCGTCGTCTACGAATCCGAGGACAGCGCAGACGAAGCCAAGACGCACAGCGACGGGCTGCACATCGATGCCACTCCAGAGACGTACGTACGCACCCCACTTACTCTCATATGCTGATCCCGGACGATCGATGACAGCCCTGCGTTCGTCCTCCGCGCATTCCGCGCAGACCCGACCCCAAAGACGCCGCCCGGCGGCGCGCACCTCCGCCCGCCTGCGATCGAGAAGAACTTCCTCATCTCGCCCCCGGGGTCGCCCCCGGTGGGCTGGGAGCAGGCCGTGGAGGAGCCGCCCAACTCGACGCCCCTCGCGGAGGACCTCATCGCCGCGCTGCGCAAGCTGCAGCTCACTGCGGGCACTGCGGGGGGCGGGCGTGAGATGTTGCTCGATCCGGAGGACGGCGCGGGTATCGGGGTGTACGTCGAGGACTGTGACATGATGGAGCAGGGCCTCGACGAAGAGCCGGACTGGGTGTATGGAGAAGACAACCCGTCTCGCTTGGTGTATAAGCCCATCCCGACGGCACTCCCACCACTCATACCCTCGCGACCGTGATGCCCGTTCAAGTTTGCGGCCTTTGGTATGTAACCCCGATCAATACTACTTCTTTCGTGGCATCTACTCTTTGGGATGATATCTTTCTCAGACTGTTCTGACCCACACGGGCATGCGGAACACTTTTAACATGCATGGCTTTCTGAATCTCTTTCTCCGAATTCTTTCTCCGCACTCCATTGATCGCCGAGGCTGATTCGCGATATTCTTTTTTATGCAGGCACTTGTCTCACCCGTCTCTGGACCACTTCTGACCTAGTGAGCATTGACTTTCTCTTGTTTGACGTGATGAACACCGTTCAGACCTGTTCTGTAAACACATGTGAATGTGAAGACAAACAACAAATTGCCTTTTTTATCTGATCTTGATCATCTTTGTTATGCGTGAAAATGAGGGTCGCTGACAGCCTTTTTTTACAGTTGTATCTAACGCAGCCATTTACTGTAAGAACCTTTGCAATCCCAGCGCTGTAATGTACTATCATTGATGTAGACTAAACGCATGCATGTATGGTAGAGCCATTCTTTTCATGCGATCACAGGAGGACTTTTTTTTTTTTTTTTTGCTTTAAAGGACAGTCTGGTCGTTCGATGTGTCTCAGTGAAGTGGTATTATGAAGAAAAGTCATGGAACGAATGAACTCAAAGAATATTACAGGGGAAATAGCGCCAGGTCGAACGCGACGGCGGCGGCGACGCGAGGGAGAATGAACTTCCCTGCGGACCTCTGTCGCCCGAGGAAAGCGGAGAAGGGGGCGAGTGACTAGCAACCCCACTAGTCATCGCTTCGTATCTAGACCGACATGTCCGGGCGACCGATAACCCAAGAGAACCGAGACGGGCAGAGCGCTGGGCTGACTGACGGAGCGCGCGCGCGACGGACTCGGACTCGGCGGAGAGAAAGAGTCCAGTGAGAGTCTCGGCCCAGGGCGGCCTCGCTAGTGAGGGATGAATTTTTTTCGCGACTGGGGGGTAGGGCAATTGCTTGGTCTGGCTCGAGAGCCGAGGACTTAGGGCTAGCACCATCGTCATGCGGCGTGCTGTACCAAGCCCTTCATGTCCATATCGCCTTCAAACGCCTGTGTATCTGACAGGAGAAACTAGCACCATGTCCGGATTGCGAACCAGGGCTTCTTGAGTACCTGATGAACATTTGAGCAGCTAGTAACAATAATGTCTCGAACAAAGGAAGGACCCACGGCGGAAATTACTGGTGGTGCGATTTTTGGTATGGTAACGTTCGCGACGTTTCGCGCCGTCTCCAGTAAGTGATTGTTAATAAAAGCCTCAACTGTAAGGATATGGAGAAGGGGAAGGAAAGTCTCGTTATGTGGTGGAGTTAGGTGGGCACGGTAAGTTTTTTAGCGTTACTGTACAATGATGAACAATGACTGACGATGAGTAAAAACGGCGGCGCCTCTGAGGCCTAAAACAGGGTACCTTCGGCATGCGTATTGGGATACCAGAGGTGCTGGTCGGCGATTTACAGATATACTTCCCATCCACGTCAAAGACTTGACGACAAGGCTGGTCCGATATGTGATAATAGAAACGATATCTCTAAGTCAGACTCGGGGTCCAGGCCTGGGCCAGCCACGCAAGCAATTTCGGGCGGTAGTGTGAGCCTGGGTGTTTGGGGCAACACAAAAGGTAAGTTTCTGCATCGATTCGAGAGAGGCAATCAGCCAATCACCCCGTACAACGCGGATGGACTATAATGAAGCCAAAACGACGGTCGCGATGCGAGAGGGCACCGTGGAAGGGCTACTGTACAGTCCTGGGAGTGACGGTCATTATCAATATATCGTAATGCTTCTCGCCTTCTTGAGCGTTAGTAGCCCTAGAGTAAGTGCCATGGCAGCAAGTGCGATGCCTCCCAGAGTCCCAGTTTCGATAAATAGCATCGTTGACCCATTCAGGTGTACCTACGTTCATTACTTCTGCAGTAAGACACTTGCAGAGCCCCGTGAGGTGTTCTGTCAGTTGATGTCATAGAAGTTTCCCTATATCCGCTCCTGGCCCTCATCGTATTCGAAGTTCTTTGACAGCAAATAAGGCAAGGGCCATGAGGCGCTCTAGATATCAACGAAACCGGACGGAAAGCAGCAGGGTCGTGGGCACAAATTAATTACCGCATCTGATATCATGAACTGTGCGGCACGTTGCAAAATGTCTTGGGCATAGGGATTAGAATACCTTCTATACCCATTTAGGCGCAGAAATCCTGGACTAGGGGGGGGGGAGTACAGACCACAAGAAACGAACGATGTGTCAACAGTCGAAGTGCCATATGCCCGTGCTGTAGGAGAAGGTGTACGGAACTGGACATCTAAAATACAGTATGAAAAAAAAAGCTCTGAGGATTGAAGTGGGCGTGGGAACGGAAGGGCTCGCCTTCTTTTGTGTGGCGCCTTCAAGTTGTGCGCTAACTCCGCCGGAGCGGTCTGCACTAATGACCGCACAGGTACAGCTGTATCGTGATGGCGTCCGTGAATACTCTTCGAATTACCGATGTGGGCTGAACGGCAAGATATCCACCCCAAGAGCCCTTGGCACGCGTTGCTAATATTGATATAATATTAATAGATAGAATACTCATGGCCCACTGGCAACAAAGAAATTTTCACTGCCGTAACACGAGGGTGTAGAGCCGTCTTCAGATGGCTGCCAAGCTGGTTCAACGTGGTATTGACGTATTATGGTACCCACAGTGTGAAGCATCGGCTGCACTTAGACGCTTAAGGTCCAGAGGGAAAAATAGTACTCGTAATACGATCTCCGGGAAGGGTGTGCCTTGATTCTTTCCGAAAACGACTTCAAGTTACTTATGAGGAGGATATTGGAATCTGCTCATACTAGAGGTGGTGCCACTGCGATAATTGCGCACTGACTTTGACGCGTTCACAGCCGGAGCGAGAGCCACCCAGCCCTACGTAGACGGGGAACGTATGATGTCACAAGGGCCCAATGGCATATAGCCCACTGTCTCGACCCCGTTAAACCAGGGGACAACTCTTCCTCACGCTAGGAAGGTTTATCCCGTGATGGTAATCCCCGAGCACTTTTAGCACCTCAAATGCCCTGATCAATCTAGCAGACGGACAGTAGAAAGCACAGACCGAAAAAGCAGCGGTGCGAAGCGAAAGTGGGAACATACGCGCGACTAACGAAGAGTAAAGATAGCCTTTCGAGGATCGTTTGTGAGCATTTAGGTGGGATTTTCTCTGGAAGACGAAAGTGAAGATGGGGTCGAAATACGAATTCGACTTTTTTGGTCAGGCCAGGTTGTTCCGATGCCTGGCTTGATATTCTCTTCTCGTAGTCCTCCACGTAACAATGTATCTCACTTAAGCGAGCTTCAAGGAGTAATGGTGTCGCTCTTGGTGTCGCTGTTCCGTCTTATGACCCGACTGTTTGCATTTCGGCGGGTTAGAAAATTACAAGTACACTAGGAACAGGAAAGGTCACATTATTTCTTGATTCGCGAGTCGAGTACGTATCTACGAGCGGCGTGAGGCGGTCGGAAAATGGGGCTGGGTCAAGTCGAACGGGAAAGGACTGTTGTAAACACGGAAACGAATAAATCTCACATCTACTAGTAGCCGGCCCGGAAACCAAGAACGCGGGACGCATCAAGGGACGCATACTTGGTCGCAGAAGCCTACGGGCTACTTTGGTTCTGAAATCATAGCCTGGCGTGTTATAAAAAGGGAGGCTCATTGTTTTCTCCTCCCCAGTACAAAGTTCGGACTTCAGCTTTTCAAAATTTCCACAGCCTCAATCTAGACTTTCGCAATGGTGCCTTACAAGCCTATCGTCTCCTTGATCATGGCATTCGCTGCAGCAAGCAGTGCCACTGCTTCTGCTACCCCATTGCACAGGAGGGGCGATGGTGGATATCCTCCCCCATATGCACCGCCGGTCCCCCGTACCCAGTGCTCCGTAGCACACTCAAAGTGTTGCAATGAATACACTTCTTCTCCAAAACCCATCTGCGATTGGGCTCGCTGGATCGCTAGGCGTGGTCCTGAACTCTGTCGTGGGGGTTGCAATGGATTGCTCGGCCCTCAGTTCGACATGGTAACACTTTATTGTCGCCATAATATGCGTAAGGAGCTAACATATCGGCACAGCAATAACCAAGCAGTTTGCTGCACAAACACCCAGAGTCCGTGTCCCAACTTGCTTCCACTCGCGGTTTTTGCTGACGTCGAAATTATATCTAGATGGTCCTCATTAATATTGGTTGCTCCCCCATCAGCCTATAAATGCGGGTGCCATCGAAATCCTTGGAGGAGGGGTGGCGTAATTAGGACGTGGCGGATGTAGTTGGGAATTTCTTTGTTACACCTATCCCACCTTGACTCATAGTCGCCTTGGATGTCGTAAATGACTGTGACCGTTCGTCGTAACTCAGATGGTGTCGAATTCAGAGTGGAGTCTGTTGTTCATTAGGGACGAGCGAGCTCAAGTCGGCGCAAGATTATTACGAAGTTACTAAGCAGACAGTAAGGAGTATGTGCGGGTCAGCGGCCATCAGATAGTGTCGTAGGTGCAGTGCGCGTCGTTCAATAGTAATGCAAGAACAGCAACGATAGACTGGCACCAATAAGGAAAAGTAGTAACCACTTCCGACCGTCCCGCGCACGCCGTCGCGCTTCACGAAGCTGGACGTTCCCCTTCTCGACCATTTCGCTCGTTGCGATGGCATCCTCGTATAGCTGGTCAGAGACTTCTGTTTGACGCGTGAGCTGAGCAATCAGCTCCGCTTGTAGAGCACTGATCTCGAGCAGACGGGCTTCAGCCTGCTGCACAGTGGCGAGCGAGTCTTCCGCCGAACGCAGAATCTGTGCATTCTCCGCCTCGAACTGCTGAATTTGAGATGCAGATAGTTCAACCTCGTCGTCCTCGTCATCCGAACTAAGTGGGTCCAGCTCCTCTGGCGGAGCGTGCTGAGGTGTAACCCAGCTTGCACCCAGTGCAGAAGAAGCGCTTCCGAACCAACTTGTAGACCCGGGCTGTGAGACATCAACGTTCATGCCTACCAACTCACGAGCTACGCCAGAACCGAGCGTGCGAGTGCGCTCTATCTCGCGGCGAACACGCTTCCTCCTGCATGTCACGTTGCATCTGGCTGACTTGGGTAAGTCCGCCGCGTGAGGTACCACGTGACTCCTGCGCAATGAGCCGAAACGAATTCCGACGCGGTAATGGCATTGTCGGGCAAAAGAAGGGCGGGAAGAAGGCGGTAAAGAGGATTGGATGTCTGTGCGACGCGCTCTGCTCGTTCTGAACCCGAGTTCAGCTACGCGGGTGGAAGAAAGAGTGCGTGGGGGCCACACTCACGCTTCTCCAATGACTCCATGCCGCGCACGAGGTCAGCACAGCGCGCGAGTATTGTACGTGCTTGCATATCGATTTGGTCGCGCTCGGCATTCGTGAAGAACTTGATGTCTGCCCATGCATCAACACCAGTGGTATCGAGCGCGCGCACGGTCTGGCGTGTGGCCGGCGGGGGTCGCGCATGGACATCCAGGTACGCACGCCGTACGGCGGTGAGCATGCGCGTCAAAGAGGTGATATGTTGAAGCTTTTCGAGCGTAAGAACAAGACAGCAAACAGAGATAGTGACTCACGATCGTGGAGGCCTCCTTCATGTAGGCCTGCATGAATGGAGGAGCGCCATCCACTCGCGCTTCGCCCGGAATCAGGTGAGAAGTCTGCCTGAGTTTGGTTCGCCTTGAGTCACCATGTTCTTTGCGATTCTGGTTAACAAGAGCTCGAAACTGTTCTGTTATATTGTGTGCCATGAGAGAAAAGGGAAGAGACGCGGATGGGGAAGCGCTGTTGACTTGAACAAAAAGTGAACGGTTGTGGTCGTGTCCGTGGACTCGTGGTGGCTTCGGGGTGTTGCCAAAAAAGGCATAAACTAATTTGGTGTGTGAGTCACGCTTAATTAGAGTCTACGGGTGACGCGACTCGACGCGTGTTAGGGGCGATCGAGGGCGTCATTGGCAGGCATGAGGTCACCCCTCGCAGTGTACAAAAGACGGTCGTCGTCTCGAGATTGTTTTCGTCTACCCCCAAACCCGTATTCAGTCCATGTCACAAAACAAAGAGGGTACTCAGTTTCTCTCCCGTATTGCTACCTTACCAAATGGTCCTGTTTCGCTCGACAAGGTCCTCCAGCCGTCGCTTGATGACGAGGCCGAATTGCGCAAGCTTTTTGCAACCGACAAAGGCAACGCCCGTCTCAAGGACATCCACGTCGGACTCGTCGATGTTTTTGCCGCCCCGAGCGATATAAGGACCACGAGGGCACGTGTAGTCAAGGACGATGTAGACCGAGATGCTCAACACATCATGGCGTTGCCAGGTCCTTTGAGGCGCGAGGAAGGTTCCCCGGCTATGGTCGAGAACCTTGATGCGTTCAAGAAGAATTGGAGTATTTTCACAGAGAATTCACTTTCCCAACTGCCAGTGGCAGATTGGAGCAACGTAATAGCTGCTGGAGGGTCTGTTCAGGCATGTCTGATGCCACTACCCAAGGCAGCGACGGGCAGTAAAAGGGCCATGAGGAAATATTTTCACGAGAAGGCGTTTCCTTCGTCCGATGTTGATCTCTTTCTCTATGGTTTGACGGTAGAGGAGGTATGTAATGCCTTTTCCTTCTGCGATCCTTTTTTTATGTGTTTGGTTAGGCGGAGCGCAAGATCGTCACCATATACGAGGCTGTTCGTGATTCGGTTCCTTGGGACGTCACTTGCGTCAGAACAAAGCATAGCGTCTCCATTCATTGTAAGTGATACGTAGGCCCGATTGATATGTTGATTGATTCACCGGAAATTGCAGCACAATATCCCTACCGTAACATTCAGATTGTTCTTCGCCTCTACAGTTCTCCTGCTGAGGTTCTCACTGGTTTCGATGTCGACGCGCCATGCTGTGCCTATGATGGCGATCGTGTGTGGGCAAATCCACGTGCTATCGTATCCATGATGCGTCAGTCGAACACCGTCGATACGACGAGACGTTCGCCTTCGTATGAAGTTCGATTGACCAAGTATTCGTACCGGGGGTTTGAGGTCTACGTCCCCGGACTAAAGCGCGACGAAATTGATCCCACGGTTCGTCCAGTTCGTCCATTGGGTTCATACTCCCCCCGCTGATGTATTCGCCAAGATCTACGAGCGTGCGGTGGGCCGCGTCCAAGGCCTTGCTCGCCTGTTCGCCATCGAGAAACTCGCAACTCCAGAGGCACGCGATCTGTATCAATATCAACGCAGTTTGCTGCGTGGTCGGCCAGTCAATCGTCACCTACTATACACACGGGGTGGACGTAAGTACAAAGGTGACCTCAAAACGGACGCCGTGTTTAGTGGATTGGAAATGAGTGACTATGACGTTGTTAATCTGCACATCCCGTACGGCCCTGGATGGGACGCCAGGAGAATCGAGAGGCTTATCTACAAAACTGTGAGTCCCAGAGAATTGCTTCAATGCCCGTGCTGATCGCTATGCCACAGGATTACAGCGCCAATTGTTAGTTGTCTGTTACACACGATCGAGCTCTCAGTACTAAGTGATTGCGCGACAGCTCCGTACAACCCTAAGAACAAGAATCGTCGTCTCCATCGGCACTCCGCGTTCTTTGGCACAGTGGAGGAGTGTATCGAGGACTGTTGTGAAGTAAGACCAAACTCGTATTATGACAACATCTTCGTTGACACCCGCCACCGTAGCTTTGTCCAGAACCCAAGAACGAAGAGGAGCATAATCTACAAGACGAGGGTGACAAGTCGTACGTTCGTGGCAGGATTGCGTGCGTATAGCTTTCCCTTTCGTGTGATGTGGGATACGAAGGTAATTTACCGATGACTTGCGCAGATTCATTGAGGAAGATCCCGGCAAACAAAGCATTTCCGGAAGTTTTAACCCCATTGACGAAGGCGAATGGAGCGAAACCGCATACGTCCAAGCAACAGCCAAGTTTTTCGGTGCCATCAGCAAGAATGACGTGCTCGCGGTCAAGCAGATGATCGAGGATGGAGAAGACCTTACTAATCGTCGGGACCATGTCGGCCGTACTCCATTGCACGTCGCTATCTTGTCCAACAGCGTCGAGGTCGGTTGCGTCCTCGTTGATGCCGGTGCTCGCATGACCGCACGGCTTGTTGGCGGGCGCACCTCTCTTCATCTCGCCGCACAAATGGGGCAGGTCGCTCTTGTGAAAAAGATGCTTGAACGTAGCGCATATAACAAAGAAAAGGCGGAGGAGGAGAAACGCAAGATGGAAGAAGCCGCTGCCCCCAAGGAGACAGATGACGTGCGTATGAGCAGCGAGGATGACTGGTCGTCCGACGATTCCGACGATGACAAACCTCACCGAAAACCTCCGGCTTACACGAAAAAGGACGAGCTAGAAAACGATTCGGACCCATTCGAAGACGACGAAGCGGAGCCTGATATATTGGACATTTCTATCCATGATTGGGACTTTGGGCTGACTGCTCTCGGCTATGCCATCATCTCCGGCTCGGTCGAGGTCGTTGACGCGCTGCTTGCTGCAGGTGCCGATCCTTGTTTCGCGGCCCATACGAAGAACGTGAACCCTCTGCACCCACTTGCATTGACGATATACACCCGAGACGAAGAGCGCGCCGCGAAGATCGCTGAACGGCTCGTCGCTGCTCAGGCGATCTCATCGACTGCAGACGACAAGTCATTCACCATGTTCCATCGCATCGTGGCCGCGGGAAAGACCAAGGTCGTGGCATCGCTCCTTGCCCACGACCCTAATGCGAAGAAGGTTCTCAACAGTCCTACCTGGTACGGGTATGGCGGGTTCGTGTTTCCCATTGTTTCGACGATTATGGGTGGCGACTATGCGACGCTGTCTGTGTTGCTCGCGCATGGAGCCAAGCTAGTATATTCGCCGGAAGACGTCCTCCAGGGCTGAGGAGAAGCGGTATGCAAAGCACCTTCGCCTGTGAAACCAACAGGTCTTTACTGAAATACGAACAGGACAAGTCATCAAGTAGCGGACTATCGAGCTCGCGTCTATTTTCCAATAGAAACGGCTCTACGCCAACGCGACGAAGTCATTTCGCTGTTGGCTGCTCTCGGTGCCAACGTGGACGCACCAATCAAGTTGTCCACCTGTACTCAACACACTAGTAGTCTACTCCAATGGACTTCCAAAGCTCTCTCGCTCTTGGAGTCCAAGACTACACCAAAACCCGTTCAAGCACCCGATAATCTTCCCGATTCTCCAGCTGGCGATGATTGGAGCCAATGTCGTGCATATCTCTCCACAATCCTACCTCATTGCAAGGGCAAAGACGTAGTATCCGCTAGCTCGTGGAATACTGTGCACTCTATGGAAGAGGACCACACCGCAGCGACGAAGGCTTATTTCACTTTCGCAGAGTCCGTTCTGCGTGCTCACGGTGCCACCCTCCCCGAGGGGGCACCAACATCGGAACAAGCTGCTACAGCTCGGGTAGGGATTCAGAGGCCGATTCCTTCCCAAGGATCTGGATACACGCGTCACACAAAATTCTCGACTACCCCCGTCCCCGTCCATCTGAAAGTGTTTTACGGACGAGCTCTACGAGGCGTGTTGGAAGGGGGATAACGCGTCCGTTCTGGAGCTATGCTTACCTAAGCAGGTTGCGGACGAGAAAGAACCCATTCAAATTGTCGTGCAAACGACGGCTCTCGACGGTCCTTCGCATATATCGACCTGTGAGCTACTAGTCAGACCTGTCCTCGAAGGTTCGGTGGTCTGATATTTGCTTCATAGGCCTGGACGCCATTCGTCGTCGCTCTGCTTCGCCGCCATTGGGATACTGCACGGCTCGTGCTCGCAATTGCGAAGGCTCAGTATCAGCCACCAGACACCGAAATGGGCGAGACGAATAAAGGGATTCTACGTGGTAACTATCACCAGGTGCATTCGCAAAGGATATACCTGATCTCGTGTCGTCAGATGACTTGGATTCAGTTGAAGAAGGAGAATTCGACTCTGACGAGGACGACTACGGTGACTACAGCGAAGAAAAACCAATCAACTTCACCGACATCGCCGCAAGACCATCATCTGTTCGTACCGATGTCCCCCCGAAAAGGATGCTCGAACTCGAAAGCAACCTTTCTCCAACCGGGCCTTAAGCGCATTTCTTGCAACCCTCTGCAAAAGGCTATAATCGAAGACGATTTCGAGGCTTTCGTTCATACTCTGAATTTATACGAGTTTGCTGGCGCGACAATGCGGCTAAATTACTAGAACCTATGACTTCGCCGTAGCGCTCGACCGCCCCGATATGCTCGATGAACTTATTCGCCGCTCAGGCGTCGGTATTCCCGTCCCTTCCGACGCGGCGAAGGCAAATGCGGCGGAGTCAAAGAAGGTTCCAGAGGGGCGCGTCTACCTCGGACTGAAAGTTGGAGGCAATCGACGCACAGACATCGTAAACCATAGGCAGATACGGCACAGGACTCCTCTCACGTACAAATACGATCTGCTTCGCGGCGCCATCAAATTCGGCGCAACCAAGGTTATCGACTACCTCGCTGGACCACGGCCTATTGCAGCATTCACACATTATGCAGAAACTCACGACGACGACATCGCGCAGTACTTGAAACGCATCAAAAATCTAAGCGCTGTCCTCCCAGACATCCTTGGCTGGAAACCCGACGAATTGAACGAGTCTCCGCTTCTCTGTGCTGTGATTGACAATAAGATAGATGTCTTGAAGCAGCTGTTCGAGCTTAAGCCGGATCTGATGGAGGAGACGCTTCACCTACGGTGCGGCAAATAGTAATTTTCTTCGTTTCCGTGGTGCTAATAGCAGGATAGTGTGAGGACCATGAGTTTCAATCCACTCCTAGCAGCTGCGTATTATTGCATTGGCACGGAGATTGTGGATTTGTTATTGGAGAAGGGCTGCGATCCGAGTGAGCGTGATTTCCGCGGGTGAGTCTAATATTTGCCTTGATATGCGAGTAGCCGGTGACAGACATTCTCCAAGTTGGAATATTTACCACCTTGCTTGCCTGTCCTCCGACAACGAGGGACTCAAATTCGTAGAACACCTACTGAAGACCATCCCGGTAGAGTTGACGCACGAGCTTATGACTCAGACATCCAGGGAGGCTTCCAATACGGCACGTCTCTGTTATTTCTTTGTGATATCGCACCACTCAACTGGCCACCGCAGCCCCTGATGTTGGCCATAAAGCGCAAGAACGCCGCAATCGTGCGGGTCATTCTGGAGTTTGGGATTGACCCTAGCGCTCTCTTACTCAGGGATGCGGATGGGTCTACCCCTCTACACGTTGCGGTGCAGAATGCGGACACGGTCCTTGCGGAAATCCTCCTGAAGTACGGCCCTACACAGCTCCTCTACACAGAGAACAGCGTCGGGCAGACGCCACTGGACATCGCCAGTCTCAAGGGCCTTCCGCGAGTGACCGGCTCTATGCCATCGGTTCCCAGTGTGGGGGAGCTGCCAACGAATGCCGAGCAGTACCTGCGCATCTTGAAAAAGTCACCGCCATTCAACGTGGAGAAACAAAAGATAGAAATTCCGAAACTGCGAGCTACACTGGACATGCTGCTCGCGAACGGGCTGCTCGCGGAAGGCACCACGCTGACGACGGAGCTCCTCGCGTTCGCGAATCGCCTGGAGGGGAGGCTCGCCATCGAGACTGCACAGAAGAATGCGGCAGCGGAACAGACCGAGGAGAGAAAGGGCAAACCGGAACCAGGCTCCTGCCGCGCGTATGTACTTCGTGCTGCGTGACACGGCCGCAGCGCGTCCTGAAACGCGACAGCTCGTGCACCTGGCAGATGTACAGCGCTCGGTTCAGCGAAACCTTGCGCAGAAAGATGGAGAGATGCTTGTCCGACGGGTCGCCAACGAGGAATACGAGGAACCCGACCGTGAAGTGCTGCGTATTGCGGAGTTGAAGGCGCGGAGCCTGTTCTCTCGTATCTGCAGCCATGGGCGCGTGAACGTTTATGTTGAAGACATGTTTTGAAGACACTTATAGGGATCGGCCCATCAGCTGACGGTTCCCGCACCTTTTCGATCCTTTGTTTGTAGGTAGAAGTCAATTGTATGATAGTGTGGGCCATCCTTGTCTGGTGGCCGAATCTTGATATGGTTTTATGTTCCGCATGTCCATACATCATCAGGCTTAGTATACGAGCGAGACAAAAGATTGCGTATTTGGTATTTGTGGTTTGTTCGCGGTGATGAGGGGCCTGAGGTCGGCACAGTATTTAGTATTTACTTTGGTCACTGTGCTGGATTTGGACCGTTTGGTATAACAGCGTGCTAGCTCTTGTGCATACCAATAACTAGCAACGCAAATAAAGCGGGAAGACCGCATACTATAGAAAAATGGGCGAAAGCATGAAGTGCTTCTCAATCGAGGATATTGACAGTGGTCGAAGGCAAGGTCGAAGGCGCTGTGTTCGGTAACAGCCGGTACTTTCGCGGAAATATTAGTAGCTGAGTTTCGGGAACTCCCATCGGGAGACTTACAGTACCAAAACAATCATTATTTTGTTGTCTATCGATATGATGAAGCAGGACTCGGCGCCTGTAATCTGCGCACTTCCCCAAGGTCACGACTTCAATTAATCGATTTGATGTTTGGCCGCCGTTCAGCGCCTCCTACTTTCGTTCAGAATCCAAATCCGGGGGTCGTCTCGGGTTTTCGTCTACTTCCAACTTCTTACAGACTAATATTCCTCAGTCTATGTCACAGAACAAAGAGGCTGCCCAGGTTTCTCTCCCGAATTGCCACCTTACCAAATGGTCCTGTTTCGCTCGACAAGGTCCTCCGGCCATCGCTTGATGACGAGGCCGAGTTGCGCAAGCTGTTTGCAACTGACAAGGGCAACGCCCGTCTCAGCGACATCCACGTCGGTCTCGTCGATGTTTTTGCCGCCCCTAGCGATATAAGAACTACGAGGGCACGTGTAGTCAGGGACGATGCAGATCGAGATGCTCAACACGTCATGGCGTTGCCGAGCTCCTTGAGGCGCGAGGAAGGTTCCCCGGCTATGGTCGAGAACCTTGAATGCGTTCAAGAAGAATTGGAGTATTTTTACGGAGAATTCACTTTCTCAACTGACAGACTGGAGCAACGTAATAGCTGCTGGAGGGTCTGTTCAGGCGTGTCTGACTGCCACTACCCAAGGTAGCGACGGGCAGTAAAAGGGCCATGAGGAAATATTTTCACGAGAAGGCGTTTCCTTCGTCCGATGTTGATCTCTTTCTCTATGGTTTGACGGTAGACGAAGTATGTTGCACCTTTTCCTTCGGTCATAAATACTTTTATAACCCAAATTTTTGGGGCAGGCGGAACGGAAGATCATCACCATATACGAAGCTGTTCGTGATTCGATTCCTTGGGACGTCACTTGCGTCAGAACGAAGCATACTGTCTCCATTCATTGTAAGTGATACACAGCATTACTAGGTCACTGATTCATTGGGAATTGCAGCACAATATCCCTACCGTAACATTCAGATCGTTCTACGCCTCTACAAGCTCTCCCGCTGAAGCTCTCGCGGGTTTCGATGTCGACGCGCCGTGCTGCGCCTATGATGGCGATCGTGTGTGGGCAAATCCACGTGCCATCGTATCCATGATGCGTCAGTCTAATACCGTCGATATGACGAGGCGTTCGCCCTCGTACGAAGTTCGACTGGCCAAGTATTCGTCCCGGGGATTTGAGGTCTACGTCCCCGGGCTGAAGCGTGCCGAGATTGATCCTACGGTGCGTTCTTTTAATCCATACTGTCCTTGCTGATGTATCCGACCAGATCTACGAGCGCGCCGTGGGGCATGTCCAAGGCCTTGCTCGCCTGCTCGCAATCGAGAAGCTCGCAACTCCAGTGGCACGCAACGTGTATCATTCACAGCGCAGTTTGCTGCGTGGTCAGCCAGCCTTCAGTCGTTCACCATACGTTCGAGATCGGCGTAGGTACAAGAGTGACCTGAAAGCGGACGCCGTGTTTGGTGGGTTGGAAATGAGTGATTATGACCTCATCAACCTGCATATTCCGTACGGCCCTGGATGGGACACCAAGAGGATCGAGAAGCTCGTTTACAAAACTGTGAGTTCCGGAGAATTTCAACAACCCCTGCGCTAATCGGCCCTCGCTATGCCACAGGATTTCGGTGCCAATTGTAAATTATCTATTACCGCGATCGGGCCCTGAATGCTCAGTGATTATGCGACAGCTCCGTACAATCCTAAGAACAAGAACCGCCGTCTCCACCGACACTCCGCGTTCTTTGGCACAGTGGAGGAATGTATGGAAGACTGTTGTGGGGTGAGACCAAAATTATATTACAACAACGTTTGGGCTGAAACCTACCGCCGCAGCTTTGTCCAGAACCTGGGAACGAAGATGAGCATAATCTACAAGACAAGGAGGACAAGTCGTATGTTCGTGGCCGGATTGCGTGCGTGCAGCCTTTCCTGTATAATGTGATATGTGAGGGAAATTTTACTGATGACTCCCGCAGGTTCATCAAGGAAGATCCCGGCAGACAAAGCATTTCCGGGAGTTTTAACCCCATTGATGAAGGCGAATGGAGCGAAACCGCCTACATTCAAGCTACAGCCAAGTTTTTCGGTGCCATCAGCAAGAATGACGTGCTCGCGGTCAAGCAGATGATCGAGGATGGGGAAGACCTGAATCGTCGGGACCATGTCGGGCGCACTCCATTGCACGTCGCTATCTTGTCCAACAGCGTCGAGGTCGGTTGCGTCCTCGTTGATGCCGGTGCTCGCATGACCGCACGGCTTCGTCGGTGGTCGTACCTCTCTTCATCTCGCGGCACAAATGGGGCATGTTTCCCTTGTCAAAACGATGCTTCAGCGTAGCGCATCTAACAGGGAGAATGTGGAGGTTGAGAGACGCAAGATGGAAGAAGCTGCCGCCCCCGAAGAGACTGACGGTGTACGTATGAGCAGCGAGGATGACTGGTCGTCCGACGAGTCCGACGATGACAAACCTCACCGAAGGCCTCCGACTTACACGAAAAAGGACGAACCAGAAAACGATTCGGATCCATTGGGAGACAGCGAAGCGGAGCCTGATATATTGGACATTTCTATCCATGATTGGGACTTTTGGACTGACTGCTCTCGGCTATGCCTATCATCTCCGGCGAGGTTGAGGTCGTTGACGCGCTGCTTGCTGCAGGTGCCTGATCCTAGTTTCGCGGCCCAGTACGAAGAACGTGAACCCTCTGCACCCACTTGCATTGACGATATACACTCAAGACGAGGAGCGTGCAGCGAAGATCGCTGAACGGCTCGTCGCTGCTCATGCGATCACATCGACTGCAGACGACAGGTTATTCACCATATTCCATCGCATCGTAGCCGCGGGAAAGACCAAGATCGTATCATTACTCCTTGACCGCGACCTGAACGCTAAGAAGGTTCTCAATAGTCCTGCTTGGTATGAGCACGGGCTCGTGTTCCCCATTATCTCGGCGATTACTGCCGGCAACTATGCGACGCTGTCTCTGCTGCTCGCGCACGGTGCCAAGCTGGTATATTCGCCAGAGGACGTTTCCAGGGCAGAGGAGAAGAGGTATGCATAACGCCTGGGCCCTCGCCTCTCAATTTGGCAGATCTTGACTGACCGAGGAACAGGACAGGATACCTTCCCAAAGTACCGGACTATCGATTTCGCATCCATCTTCCAATAGAAGCTGCTCTAAGCAACTGTGATGAAGTCATTTCGTTGCTAGCTGCTCTCGGTGCGGATGTAGACGTACCAATCAAGTCGTCGTCCCATGCCCCCTCTGCCCGACGCGTAAGCCTGCTCCAGTGGACGTCCAAAGCTATCTCGTTCTTGCGCTCTAGGGCCGCCGCTGAACCTATACAAGCAACAGATCTTCCCGATTCTCCAGCTGGCGACGCTTGGAGCCAATATCGTGCATATCTCGCTGCGGTACTGCCCCATAGCAAGACTGGAAACGCGGCGTCCGCTTCCTCGCGAGGGCTGCACCGGATGCCGAGGAGTACCACACGCACTCTGCGAGGGGACGACTTGACAGCAAGGATAAACTATTTGGCCTTCGCAGAGTCCCTTCTGCGTGCCCATGGTGCCACCATTCTCGAGGAGTCATCGACATCGGAGCAACCTCTTACTGATTGGGTAGGCACTCAGGCGCCCGTGACTCCCCAGGAATCTGGATATATACGCCACGGAAAGGACGGGACTACCCCCATCCCGGCCCATCTGAAAGTGTTCTACGACGAGCTCTATGAGGCGTGCTGGAAGGGTGACAACCTGTCCATTCGGGAGCTCTGCTTACCCAAGCGGGGTGCGGAGGGGGAGGAGCCGATTCAAATTGTCGTGCAAACGACGGCAATCGGTGATTCTAACCCATTTACTAGTACGTTACTAGTTAGTGCTGTCCTTGAATTTTCCGGGCGTTTAATACTCCTCTCATAGGCTGGATGTCCTCCTTTACCGTTCAACTCTGGCACCACCGTAACGGCTGGACGCCATTCCTTGTTGCTCTGCATCGCCGTCATTGGGATACTGCACGGCTCGTACTCGCAATTGCGATGGCCCAGTATCAACCACCAGACACTGACGTTGACGCGACGACAAGCGTAATTCTACATGGTAACTGTCCCCACGTCCTTGCTTTTGGTAGGAGTTTACCTTATCTTCGTCAGATGACTCAGATTCAGATGACGACGAACCTGATGAACACGACTATGGCGAACAGAAACCAATCAACTTCACCGACATCGCTGCAAGACCATCCTCTGTTCGTACCGATGTTCCCCCGAAAAAGATGCTCGAACTCGAAACACTCTTTCTCCAAGCGGGTCATAAGCGCGTTTATTGCAACCCTCTGCAAAAGGCTATAGTAGACGACGATTTCGAGGCTTTCGTCCGTACTCTCGATTTATACGAGTTTGCTGGTGCGACAATTTGGCCAGATTCTGGAGCCTATGATTCTGCCGTAGCGCTCGATCGCCCCGAAATGCTCGATGAGCTCATTCGCCGCTCAGGCGTCGGTATTCCCATCCCCTCTGGAGCAGTAAAAGGCAGTGCGGTGATCCCTAAGGTTTCAGAAGAACGCGTCTACCTAGGACTTAAAGTTGGAGGCAAGCGACGCACGGACATCGCAAAGCATAAGCAGGCACAGCGCAAGGCTCTTACATACAACTACAACTTGCTTCGCAGCGCCATCGGCTCTGGCGCGACCAAGATCGTCGACTACCTCGCTGGACCACGGCCTATTGCAGCATTCATACACTATGTGGAAACTCACAACGACGACATCGTGCAGTATTTGACTGGCATCGACAACCTAGGCGCTGTCCTCCCAGATCTCCTTGGCTGGAAACCCGATGAATTGAACGAGTCGCCGCTTCTCTGTGCTGTGATTGAAGATAGAATAGATGTCTTGAAGCAGCTGTTCACGCTTAAGCCGAATCTAATGGAGGAGGCGCTTCACCTACGGTGCGGCTAGTAGTGATTGTCTTCGCTTCCGCGGTGCTAACGATGGGGTAGTGTGAGGTTCGTGGGTATCAATCCACTCCTAGCAGCTGCGTATTATTGCTCTGGCGCGGAGATTGTGGAATTTTTATTGGAGAAGGGCTGCGATCCGAGTGAGCGTGATTCCCGTGGGTGAGTCTAATATATATTGCCTTGATATCCGAGTAGTTGGTGACAGACATTATCCAAGTTGGAATATTTACCATCTAGCTTGCCTGTCCCCCTACGACAAGGAGAGTCAAATTTGTGGAACATCTACTGAAGACGCTCTCGGAGGAGCTGACGCACGAGCTTATGGTGCAGACGTCTATGGAGGCTTTCAATACCGTACGTTTATGTCAACATCCGATTTCACACCACTCATTTAGCGACCTCAGCCCCTGATGTTGGCGGTAAAGCACGGGAACGCCGCAACCGTACAGATCATTCTAGAGTTTGGGATTGACCCTGGCATTCTCTTACTCAGAGATGCGGACTGGTCTACTCCTCTACACGTCGCAGTGCAGAATGCGGACACGGTCCTTGCGGAAGTTCTCCTGAAGTACGGCCCTACGCAGCTCCTCTACGCAGAGAACAGCGTCGGGCAGACGCCACTGGACATCGCCAGTCTGAAGGGCCTTCCGCGAGAGACAGGCTCCACGGTACCCACACCGACGGAGCTGTCGATGAATGTCTGGGGGCAGCTATTCAGCCCGCCAAGGGGTCCACCGCTATTCGACGTGGAGAAACAGAAGACGGAGATTCGAAAGCTGCGAGCTACGCTGGACACGCTGCTCGCGGACGGGCTCCTCGTGGACGGCACCAATCTAACGACGGAGCTCTTCGCCTTTGCGGGTCGCATGGAGGGGAGGCTCGCCATCGAGACTGCGCAGAAGAATGCAGCAGATGAGGAGAACTGGATCCCCTCGAACCACAAGGCTCTACCGCGCGGACGTACTCCGCGCTGCGTGACGCGGCTGCAGCGCGCCCCGGAGCGCGACAGCTCGTGCACATGGTTGATGTACAGCGCTCTGTTCAACGGAACCTCGCGCGGCAAGCTGATGGAATACTTGTCCGATGGAGCGAGCGCTCACGAGAAAACGAAGAGGAAGACAAGAAAACCGACCCTGAAGAGGAGCGTATTGCAGAGTTGAAGGCACGGAGCCTGTTAGCCTCGGGGTCTCGGGATGGCTTCGACCCCAAACAAGTGAATCTTTACTCTGAAGACAGGCTTTGAAGACGCTTCTGATTGGAGATTGACTCATCGGCTGGCGGTTCTCTCACCTTTCCAGATCCCTCGTTTGTCGATAGAAGAAGTCAGTTGTTCTTGTATGATTAGAGTGGACCATCCTTGTCTAGCAGCCGAACCTCGATATGCCCTTACACAAGGCACAACCGTGACATGAGAGAGGTTACATTGTTTGACGATCCCAAGGCTTTCTCCTTGAGCTTGAACTTGAGCCCCTAAGATACTGTATCGACAAGAACAGTGGGAGTAAGGAGGACAAAGCAAGCCAATTGATCGTATCTCTATCTCTTCCGATCGGATCTTTGATAACTACTGTAGCTATCTTCGCCCTCCAATCGCCCCGGTCCCCAACTACTCGAGTCTCTGGAACATTTCTCTCTTTGCGAGTCACTGCCATGCTCTCCGCTCTAGGCTCGGTATGACGCCGGGAGGGAAGAGGACTAGCGCATCATGCAGGAAAGTGTAATAGCTAGCTAGTGGCGAGAAAATATATAAGCTGGCCAACCGCATCGAAATTGGGTGGGAACACAAAGTGCTTAGATGAGGGGTTTGCGTTTCCGAGGCAAGGTCGCGACAGGCTGGTGCGATCCTCCTGGAGCGAGCTGACGAAAGTCACAAAAGAGCCTTATCACCGATCCTGGAAATTACTGGGCGTGGCGGGTGGGGAGATAAGAGTGTTGGATCAAAAAAGAAAAAAAAGAGATAAGAGTGTTCTAGTTCCTTGAACGGTCGAACGGAACGTTGAACCTCTATACCGCCGCCGCTCACGGCATAGACCGGGCAATTGATTGCAACTTGAATACGAAACGGCTGTGATCTACATAACCCACGCTACTGTAATCGGCAACGACCGATAGACTTATGTTAAGCACATCCCACTGGCGTGGTGTCTGAGGCGACAACTCCGAGTCATCGGGCAAAAGTTGATCGATTTGACTTTTCGTCGCTTTCGATGTTGGTGTCTGGGACCTGGGGCCTGGGCTGCTATTCAGCGCCTCTTACTTTCGTGCTGAGTACGTACAAAATCAGGTGATCGTTTCTGAACGCTTTCGTCTGCTAGTACAGCACGGTCAGCACCCCCAATTTCTTCAAGTTACAATTCTTAAGTCCATGTCACAGAACAAAGAGGCTGCCCAGTTTCTCTCCCGGATTGCCACCTTACCAAATGGTCCTGTTTCGCTCGACAAGGTCCTCCAGCCGTCGCTTGATAACGAGGCCGAGTTGCGCAAGCTGTTTGCAACTGACAAGGGCAACGCCCGTCTCAGCGACATCCACGTCGGCCTCATCGATGTTTTTGCCGCCCCTAGCGATATAAGAACTACGAGGGCACGTGTAGTCAAGGACGATACAGATCGAGATGCTCAACACATCATGGCGTTGCCGAGCTCCTTGAGGCGCGAGGAAGGTTCCCCGGCTATGGTCGAGAACCTTGAAGCTTTCAAGAAGAATTGGAGTATTTTCACAGAGAATTCACTTTCTCAACTGCCAGTGGCAGACTGGAGCAACGTAATAGCTGCTGGAGGGTCTGTTCAGGCATGTCTGATGCCACTACCCAAGGCAGCGACGGGCAGTAAAAGGGCCATGAGGAAATATTTTCACGAGAAGGCGTTTCCTTCGTCCGATGTTGATCTCTTTCTCTATGGTTTGACGGTAGACGAAGTATGTTGTACCTTTTCTTTCTGCTATAATTTGTTTTGTAACCCAAGATTTTCGGGGAAGGCGGAACGCAAGATCATCACCATATACGAAGCTGTTCGTGATTCGATTCCTTGGGACGTCACTTGCGTCAGATCGAAGTATACTGTCTCCATTCATTGTAAGTAATAATCGTCATCGATTGGTCGTTTCGTTCACGAGACCTTTCAGCACAATATCCGTACCGTAGCATTCAGATTGTTCTACGCCTCTACAGTTCTCCTGCTGAAATCCTCGCGGGTTTCGACGTCGATGCGCCATGCTGTGCCTATGATGGCGATCGTGTGTGGGCAAATCCACGTGCTATCGTATCCATGATGCGTCAGTCTAACTACCGTCGATATGACGAGGCGTTCGCCCTCGTACGAAGTTCGACTGGCCAAGTAT
Organism: Lactarius hatsudake; assembly: GCA_024734325.1. NCBI lineage: Eukaryota > Fungi > Basidiomycota > Agaricomycetes > Russulales > Russulaceae > Lactarius > Lactarius hatsudake. The sequence continues at coordinate 269,782 of JANSJP010000052.1, forward strand.
TCGTCCCGGGGATTTGAGGTCTACATCCCCGGGCTAAAGCGCGATGAAATCGATCCTACGGTCCGTCATATTCGTCCGAGTCCTTGTAGTCCCTCCTGTCGTTGTTGATGTATCCACCAAGATCTACGAGCGCGCCGAAAGCCACGTCCAAGGCCTTGCTCGCCTGCTCGCAATTGAAAAACTCGGTACTCCAGAGGCACGCAGCCGATATCAGCTTCGGCGCCGTTTGCTACGTGGTCGCCCAATCAATGGTCGCCCATCATACGTTCCGGGTGGGCATAAGTACAAAGGTGACCTTAAAGTGGACGCCGTTTTTAGTGGGTTGGAAATGAGTGATTATGGTGCCGCCAACCTGCACATCCCGTACGGTCCTGGATGGGACGCCAGGAGAATCGAGAAGCTCGTTTACAAAACTGTGAGTTCCGGAGAAATTCCACAATCCCCGCGCTACTAATTGTTATGCTACAGGATTTCGGTGCCAATAGTAAGCTATCTGCCACCACGATCGGGATCTGAGTACTCAGTAATTTTCCGACAGCTCCGTACAACCCTAAGAACGAGAACCGTCGTCTCCATCGGCACTACGCGTTCTTTGGCACAGTGGAGGAATGTATGGAAGACTGTTGCGGAGTGAGACCAAAATTATATCACAATAACGTTTGGGTTGAAACCTGCCGCCGCAGCTTTGTCCAGAACCTGAGAACGAAGATGAGCATAATCTACTGGACGAGGACAACTCGTATATCCGTGGCCGGATCGCGTGCGTGCGGCCTTCTCGTTTGAGATACGAAGGCAATTTACTGATAGCTTCCGCAGGTTCATCAAGGAAGATCCCGGGAGACAGAGTATCTCCGGGAGTTTTCACCCCATTGATGAAGGCGAATGGAGCGAAACTGCCTATGTTCAAGCTACAGCCAAGTTTTTCGGTGCCATCAGCCAGAATGACGTGCTCGCGGTCAAGCAGATGATCGAGGACGGGGAAGACCTGAATCGTCGGGACCATGTCGGGCGCACTCCATTGCACGTCGCAATCTTGTCCAACAGCGTTGACGTTGGTTACGTCCTTATCGATGCCGGTGCCCGTATGACCGCACGGCTTGTCGGTGGTCGTACCTCTCTTCACCTTGCGGCTCAAATGGGGCAGGTCTCCCTTTTAAAAAGGATGCTCGAACGTAGCGCATATAACAAGGAGAAGGCGGAGGAGAAACGCAAGATGGAAGAAGCTGCCGCCGCCAAAGAGAGACGGAGGTGCGCATGAGCAACCTGAGCGAGGATGACTGGTCGTCCGACGAGTCCGACGGTTACACACCTCACCGAAAGCCTCCAGCCCATACGAAAAAGGACGAACCAACAAAGGATTCCTACCCATTGGTGGATGATAGCGAAGAGGTGCCTGATATATTGGACATTTCTACCCATGATTGGGATTTTGGCCTGACTACTTTCGGCTATTCCATTATCTCTGGCTCACTCGAGGTCGTTGACGAGCTGCTTGCTGCAGGGCGCAGATCCGAGTTTCGCGGCCCACGCAAAGAACGTGAACCCTCTGCACCCACTTGCATTGACGATATACACCCAAGATGAAGAGCGCGCCGCGAAGATCGCCGAACGGCTCGTCGTAGCTGGGGCCATCTCATCGACGGCAGATGACTATTTATTCACCATATTCCATCGTATCGTGGATGCGGGAAAGACCAAGATCGTAGCGTTGGCTCCTTGCCCACGACCCAACTGCGAAAGAGGTCCTCAATAGTCCTGCTTGGTACGGGTTCGGGCTCGCGTTCCCCGTCATCACGACAATTCTCACTGGCGACTATGCGACGCTGTCTTTGTTGCTGGCACATGGTGCCAAGCTTGTGTATTCGCCGGAAGATATTTCCAGCGCTGAGGAAAAGGAGATACGGTATTCATGACACCCTCGCCCGTTAAGCTGGTCAATCTTGACTGATCGACGAACAGAAAAGGTTACCTTCTTCAAGTACCGGAATATCGGGCTCGCATCTATCTTCCGGTAGAAACCGCTCTAAGCCATTGCGACGAGGTCATTTCGCTGCTGGCTGCTCTAGGTGCGGACGTAGACGGACCAATTATGACGACTAACACCACCTTTGCGTCATGCCGCTTTGGCCTGCTCCAATGGGCTTCGGAAGCTCTCTCGTTGTTGTCCAAGTCTGCTCCCAAACTCATACGAGCACCTGATGGTCTTCCCGATCCTCCAGCTTGGCGATACATGGAATCAATATCGCGCATATCTCGCTACGGTCCTGCCTTATAGCCAGGTCGAGGACATAGGATCCGCCGGCTCACGAGGGCACCGAATGCCGAGGAATAGTGTGCGCACACTGGGAAAGGAATACGCCGCAGCGGCAAAGGATTATTTCACTTTCGTAGAGTCCGTTTTGCGTGCCCATGGTGCCACCATTCCCGAGGCATCGACATCGGAGCGACTTGCTACTGGTCCGATAGGCACTCAGATGCCCGCTCCTCCCCAGGAATCCGGATACATACGTCACGGAAGGGACAGGACTACCCCCGTCCCTGTCCGTCTGAAGGTGTTTTACGACGGGCTCTACGAGGCGTGCTGGAAGGGGGATAACGCGTCCATTCGGGAGCTCTGCTTGCCCAGGCAGGTTGCCGAGGGGGAGGAACCAATTCAAATTGTCGTGCAAACGACGGCACCCAGTGATTCTGTGGGTTCATTGATCGGTGCGCTGCTAGTCTGTGCTGTCCTCGAAAGATCTGTTGTCTGGTATCTGTTTCATAGGCTGGACGCCATTCCTTGTCGCTCTGCATCGCCGTCATTGGGGTACTGCACGGCTCGTGCTCGCAATTGCAATCGCTCAGTATCAGCCACCAGGAACTGATATCGGCGCGACGACTAGAGCGATTCTATATGGTAACTATCCCCCCTCCTGCATTTGCGGGGTATTTTACCTCATCTTGCGTCGTCAGATGACTCGGATTCAGATGATGGAGAAGGACATCACGACCCGGACAATGACCACAGCGAACCGAAACCAATCGACTTCACAGACATCGCCGCAAGGCCGTCCTCTGTTCGTACCGAGGTCCCCCCGAAAAAGTTGCTCGAACTCCAGGCCGTCCTTTTTCAAGCGGGCCTTAAGCGCGTTTCTTGCAACCCTCTGCAAAAGGCTATAGTAGAAGACGATTTCGAAGCATTCATCCATACTCTCGATATATACGAGTTTGCTGGCGCGGCAACCTGGCCAGATTCTGGGGCCTATGATTTTGCCGTGGCGCTCGACCGCCCCGACATGCTCGATGAACTTATTCGCCGCTCGGGTCTTGGTATTCCCATCCCCTCCGACGCGGCAAAGGGCAGTGGGGCGGACTCGAAGAAAACCCCAGAGGAACGCGTCTACGTCGGACTCAAAGTTGGAGGCAAGCGACGCGCGGACATCGCAAAGCATAAGCAGACTCAACGCAAGGCTCTTATATACAAGTATGACTCGCTCCGCAGCGCCATCGGCTCTGGCGCGACCAAGGTTGTCGGCTACCTCGCTGGACCACGGCCTATTGCAGCATTCACACACTATGCAGAAACTCACGGCGACGACATCGCGCAGTACTTGAAAAGTATCGACGATCTAGGCGCTGTCCTCCCAGATCTCCTTGGCTGGAAACCCGATGAATTGAACGAGTCGCCGCTTCTCTGTGCTGTGATCGACGATAGAATAGATGTCTTGAAGCAGCTGTTCGAGCTTAAGCCGAATCTGATGGAGGAGGCACTTCACCTACGGTGCGGCTAGTAGTGGTCGTCTTTGCTTCCGTGGTGCTAATGGCAGGATAGTGTGAGGTTTGTGGGCTTCAATGCGCTCCTAGCGGCTGCGTATTATTGCTCTGGCACGGAGATTGTGGACTTCTTATTGGAGAAGGGCTGCGATCCGAGATGAGCGTGATTCCCGTGGGCGAGTCTAATATTTGCCTTAATATCCGAGTATTTGGTGACAGGCACCCAGTTGGAATATTTACCATCTCGCTTGCTTGTCCGCCAACCACAAGAGAGTCAAATTTGTGGAGTATCTGCTGAAGACGCTCCCGGAGGAGCTGACGCACGAGCTTCTGGTGCAGACGTCTAGGGAGGCTGTCAATACCGTACGTATCTGTTATTGCATCTAATATCGCACCACTCAGTTAGGCCTCAGCCCCTGATGTTGGCGGTAAAGCGTAGGAACGCGGCAACGGCACGGGTCATTCTAGAGTTTGGGGCTTGACCCCGGCGTTCATTTAATCAGAGATGCAGACTGGTCTACTCCTCTACACGTCGCAGTGCAGAATGGGGACACGGTCCTTGCGGAAGTTCTCCTGAAGTACGGCCCTACGCAGCTCCTCTACACGGAGAACAGCGCCGGGCAAACGCCACTGGACATCGCCAATATGAAGAGCCTTCCACGAGAGACCGGCCCCATAGGGTTACCCAGACTGAATAATCTAGTGATGAATATCGAGTATCACCTGAGCATCCCGCGAAAGGCACCTCCGTTCGAAATAGAGAAACAGAGGATAGAGATCCCGAAGCTGCGAGCTATGCTGGACACGCTACTCGCGAACGGGCGCCTCGTCCACGGTACCAAGCTAACAACGGAGCTCCTCGCATTCGCGAGTCGCATGGAGGAGAGGCTCGTCATCGAGACTGCGCGGAAGACTGCAATAGAGGAGGCAAAGCTGGATCCCATCGAACCACAGGGCTCCACCGTGCGTACGTACCTCGCGCTCCGCGACGCGGCCGCAGCGCTGCCCCGGAATGCGACAGCTCGTGCACCTGGCAGATATGCAGCGCTCAATTCAACGGAACCTCGCGCGAAAAATTGAGGGAACACCTGTCCGATGGGGCGAGCGTTCGCTGGTGACCGGCGAGGAAGACGAGGAAACAGACCCTGAAGAACAGCGTATTGCAGAGTTGAAGGCGCGGAGCCTCTTCGCCCGGGGGTCCAGGAGTATCTCCGACCCTAAGCACGTGGATCTTTATGATGAAGACAAGCTCTGAAGCTTTCAAGACGCTTCTGGGGATTTCTGAGGCCCCGCGCCTTTTCGAACCCTCGTTTGTAGGTAGAAGACGGTGGTACAATATGATTAGAGTGGGCCCTCCTAGTCTGGAGGCCGACCCTCAATGTTCCGGTTCCCAATATGACCGTACGTAAAGTCTTAATGCATAAAACATAAGAGACACCCACTACTCATCAAAAGCCGAAGCAAGTGCCCGACTGTCGAGCCTTACCTTGTACAGTAGGGTGGGTGGTCGTTGTCTTGGACTCTTGGTCGTTGTGAACGATTGGGTGAATCTACCAAGGAATCTACCTCGGTTTCTGGGCCAATAGACTTCTCAATTAGACAATCAGTCATGCAGTCACTCTCCTCTGGCTTTGGCTCCAAGTCTGCAATCCTCAATGTGCTGTACCGACTCGGAGTCGGGGACTGCCAGTGGGAAACCCTTGGGGAAACCGCCTTGAGAGTCGAGGTCACATGACCACTGGCAATCATGGGCCCCGGGCCAGTGATTATTGTTCTTCCACAGCGGCATAGCGATACTGGGTCAAGGACCGGGTTTACCTCCTGTTGTGGTTGGGTGCCATATTTCTGTCATTATTTTATTGACTAATGCTCAGAGTATAGCAGTGTCTTCTGCCCCGTCGGTGTAAGCCTCGTGACTCGTAGCCATAGCTCCGCTGGGTAGTCGTTCCCTGGCAGAAGACTGGCGGACTATCGTTGGTGCTGTACTGTGTCGACTCGGGGATCTTCCGACAGTTCTATCATTTCACGTTGACAATGTCAGCCCAACGCTGGGCCGGGGCCGAGGCCAAGATGACCAAGAGGGCGAAAGCCGAGACAAGGGTAGCATGGTTTTGGGTTTTGTGTGTCCTACACCAAGACGGGCACTGATAGTGTAAACAGTAACGTTGATACGAGTAATTTAGGTCGGAATAAGCAGCTGTTGTATGGGGCTCCTCCCATTCTTGGTCTAGTTTGCCAGTCAAGCAAAGCCTATGACGCCTATGTTTCTATTTATCTATGAGAAGCACGCAGGTTTCCATCCAACCTTCGGCCATTATTTGGCATGCCATCGCCAATTACCATCATGTGCGAAAGCATGTGGACCAGAGGCAAAATAAATGATGACCCCGTCACAAGAGCCGTCATCGACTTGAAGGCGGTCATGCGAAAATTTTAGTTTGACGTCGGAAAATTCGGGAACGGGTCACCTTGCTTGTCAAGGTCTTGTAACTTACCAGCGGCAATAGCGGTCCTACGTAGGCGCCATCCATTGCAAACGAAATGTCCCTCCTGCAGACCTAAGAGTTTAAAAAAATGGATTTGAAACACCCTTATAATAACCACGAGCGTAATATTTCAACATTTGATTCAAGGGAAACATCAAAAACCACATTCTGCCACGCCCTCTGTTCCTCCCGCCCTTTGTGAAACACCCGCCGCAACTCGAATAGCTACTTTGGACGAAAAGTGTTCAAACTGTAGGGATGATGCATGGTCCAGCTGAAATGTTGATTACGCCATCTGATTTTCAACTCGTCAGCAAGCACCAATGGTCGTAGAAGAAACACACGAACATTGCTGCACGTTGTTATTGTCGCAGCAAACTGCCGTCCCTTGGGAACTGCGGCGTGTTAGTTAATTAATTGGAAACGAAAGTCGAGGGAGTACCAAAAAGCGAGGCCGGTAAGAGTACATTCCACCCCCACGACGGCGGTAAGGTCGATGCCGAGCAGGCCATGGATGATGGTCCCGAGGATACCAAAAGAGTTCAAAGGACCTGTGCCTTCGGTGCAACAATACAATTGCTGGGCGTTCGCTGTGCATTGCTCTCCCGGGTCGTTCCTGCGCACTGGGGTCGCGGAGGCGGTGACGGTGCTGGCCAGTGCCATGGCGGTGACCAAAGAGACGAGGGGTTTGTGGAATAGCATTGTCAAGATAGTTTGAAGATGAGTGTGGTAGTGAAGCTTCTCGTTATTGAGCAGAAGACTGAGAAATCTTGAAGGACATGAGCTGCCCTTTTATAAGATTCCGTCCATGCCTGGTGGGAAAATAATGGTGAATCCCAGTGCATTTGCTGTTGACCAAACAGAGACAATCCAGTCGAGGAGAGTTCCAGAAACGAGGAGTGCATTGTCGGCAGAATGAAGGCAACATGTCAAGTTTCGACGTGTTACCCGGACAAAAGCAGAAATATGCCGTATCAGCGCCTCCTCGGAGAAAATAAGATCCGAATGTGTCTCGGGTACCGGAGCGCAAGTGCAGGGCCATAGAATACTGCGCGTGGCTCGCGGAGAACACCTGTAGGACGGCTGAGAGTATGATTGGCCCAGCCATGTCAAATAGCGATAAGGCAGTAAGTAACTTACTTGCGCGTCGGCGAACTCGGAGTTCGAAGGTTAAGCATGTCAAGGTGTTTCGAAGCCTCCAAATGGGACCAGTGAGGCTGAAGCAACAGTTTGGCCCCATGACTCTGTACGAGTCGCAGCCGCCATCGGCATGAAGGAGGATGACGACAAATGGGGGAAACATGGGTGGCGTTCGCGCTCGCCGTTAGTCTCCAGGTGTCGATATTCTAGAATCCCAATATAGAGAGATGTTACCCGATACAATTTACTATTCATTAGGGGTGCAAGGGTCTGTGCACGTCCTCGCGTGGATCCATTGCGTGAATCTAGGGTGCATCCTGTGCGCCTATGTTGATATGGGCGTGGTGAATAACCTTGGCGATCGACAGATGACCTCCCGGATGACTTCACCTTGGACGTACAGTATGTACCTAGATGTACCTTCCTCTAAACTTTGATGGGTTGTCCTCCGCACGGGAAATGCAGGCACACAATGGATGGTCAAGTGTCATTATGGTATAATTTTTGTTACGAAATCCTCACCGCAACATAAGCACCACGGGCCAGTTTGGATCTGATACGTTTGATGAACGAGGTCGTTGCAGTTGAAATCTCATGGGAAAATGCAAATAGCAAAGGCGGAATGAGGCAAGAGAAGGAGTACGCGTCACGTGAAACAGACGCATGCGAGTTGACCATGCGAGAAATAGGTCATAAGGCTGCGTAAAGGAGTCCCAAGTGGAGTGGGTTGTTCTCCAAGTTAATGGGACAGTCATGAGTACAACGATAAAGCCATCAAGAGAAAAACAGTACCCTATGTAATGCTCATTTGTTCAATAATATTAAAGCGTGTTCACGTCGTCGTGGTGCCAATTTCCATCACACTGGCGCTTGGAAAGTCCCTCAAAGCGAGCTTCCAGTGGGTGAACTGGAACTGCACGAACCTGCTTGCGAACCTGACGTATTCGAGGGCCCACTCAAAGTGACGAGCTCGTCATGTACGACGCTCAACAATGTTAATGAGTGGGCCTCCTCCCATACTTCAGTGGATCGATGACCCGATGCGTCGTCATACAGAATCGTCGCTAGGGTTGACTTGCAGCCGTGTGTTCATGTTCCGTGTTATTGTAGTTCCGTGTTGCTCAAGCTCAGGCTCGATTGCTCCTTTCAGTTGTTTACCCTTGTTGACTCCGAGGACACACTTCGTCACTGGCCGCTGTGAGTGAAATGGACAGCCCTATGAATTCTTCCACCACCCATGGTAAGTTGTGGACCTCCAATATTCCGAGCGACCGCTTTGACAAATGTGATTTTCTCCGGGTTGTAGATTTGATAGATTGTGGAAGGCGGGAATGCAGCCACTTTCGGAGTGAGCGTCCACAGTTGCTCAATGCCACATTTGCAGGTCAATGTTGCGGCCCATTTTTAAACGGGATCATTTTCCCAATGGCTCTTTCTGTACAAGCACGCCCTGACTTTGCACACTTCTTCTGTTATGGCAAGTACTACCCACTGGAAGGTGCGCCTCTAATCACCGTTCAACTTCCGTCATCCATTGTAACCCGAAGCAGCCCGATATCCTGATAGATGGCTACATCGCGAATACCCTCCTCCCGCAGGGCACGGAGCATTACTTGTCCCACTTTATAAACTGCCTGGAACAGGAACCCGGCGCGGCCATTGTCCCGTATGCGAGCGGATGGATCGTCCATCGGTTGGCACCACCACCAACAACTGCCACATACACACACTCGTCCCAACCCGTATCTGAATCAAAGAAACTCGCGGCAGAGAATGGGCCGATGGCCCAACAACATCGCGAGCTATTAGACTGCCAAGTGAACCTCGACACGGGTACCATCGTACCGCAGCCAACGCAGACAAGGCCGTGCAAGCGGACAGGACTACTTAGTCCAGTCTTCTTCATAATGCGCAACGGCTTCCTCGGCGTCCCATATAAAAACCTGTCCGCGAGCAAATTTCTTTACAACGCGACGGCACAGGTGCCGTCGCTTTTGAGGCGGCCCAACCTCAACGCGCGCATTAGGATCCTGGTACGTCGGCTCTCTGTTTTTGTGATACCGGAATGAATGAGTGTGTATGTTCGCGTGTTCGTCAGTGGCCTGGATATAAAACGTTCCACTACGAATTTAGGATATTTGACCGGCAGCTCGGAAAGGACGTGCCCATCACCATGTCGCGTCTCGTCGAGCGCATCGCACGGGGCCTCCATCGTCTCTATCTGGTAAGAGTCAACTCGACCCAGCATTTATCCGCGCACCCATTGAAACAAATACTAACGCACTGCACTTTTGAATTTTTTTTTTGAAATTTCTTAGGAGGGTGTGCGTAACCCGGAAACGTTCGATGAGCGGTGGAAATTGGGGGAGGGCGGCGTGCTGCTGGAAGAAATCAAGATCATCGGCCTGCTGCATGTCTCGCAGGGCACCTGGACGCCGATGCTCCACCTGACTCGGCATATTTTCCCAAGATATGATTTCGAGCATTTTCCCCAGGAACACGCGACGTAAGACCGTCACGTTCCTCGGCCGCAACCGACCGCCACCGATGTCGAAGCTCACCGAAGTCCGATTCTGATCCAAAAGTGCGCGGCAAATACTGTAAACTTTGATGATGACTACAGCGTTTGTTAATCACATTTGTCAATCACTTGGAGTCGGCTCCAACGTAAGTTGGTAGTAAGAGTTTGAATTGCTACTGGCTATACAGAGCCCAGAGCGCCAGTAAATTGCGCTGTAACTATGGAGGGAAATTACCGTAGAGCTAGTACCGATTCAGAACGGGGAGCGGAAAGCACTAGGGGAGATTGTGCGCAAGCAAACACAAAGGCGGGGGTAGCTTGCAAACGAGGAAAGGTGCACACGAATGAGGCCGTGACGTTGGGCGTAAATGAAGTTGGGCCCCGGGGAACGAATGGGGTCGATATGAAAACGAACGACGAAAGACCGGCACACGCAAAGACTGGAACTGGGGCCAAGAGTCCTCACTCGCCCCAGCATGCCAAGAGGTGACTTCAATTGCAGAGGTAAGTGAATTTATCATTAGCTAACGAAGATCTATACTAACACTCGTTTCGTGCAAGTCAATCTACGAGTGAACACGGACGGGAAGGCTCAGCCACTTGCGGTGATACAAAGGGGAAGGGTGTGGTGGGGGAGGCTCACGGCAACGGAAGAGGTAAGCAATAACAGAGGGCGCTCACAAGGGGCGCGTAGGAATGAAAGGAGCATGCACCCCCCTGTTGCGCACCTGCCGCAAGTGTGCGTAGGGAGACATATACAGTGGTGGACGGCGTAGAAACGACGCCTCCTCTGTGCTGTGGATTGTACGCACAGAATGGAGAGAGGTACGGGTTATGTGGAAATGGGAGGACAACCCTCACAAAAGAAGTAGAAGGAACGTACGATGACGAAGCAGATGAACGCGGGAATCGGAGGGGCACACACCACCGCCTCCTGTGCCCGCATTTGTGCACTTAGACGGGCAGGGGATGGGAACAGGAGGGTGCCAAACGAAGGGAAGGGGTTTCACCCAAACGATCGGGTGAGGAGGGGAAGAGGGAAGAGGGCGATGGACCAATGGTAAAGGAAGGAGACACAGGACAGAGGCACCGACAGTCAGACGCGTTGTTTATACCTTATTTACACTTATTTGCAAGTGCGGTTACTCGACACAAAATAAAAGACAAAAAACATTATGTATAGTAGCAGAAATAACCGTGGGAAGTGCGATGTATGTTAAACTTGTGTCTGTATTAGACAGCCAACATCATAATATCGTCACGGCATATGGCAACTCCAAGGTTTGATGCCCTTCCTAGCACCCTTGGCATAGAAGTTTTGGTACTGTTGCTATTGTAGCGACCAATAAGCTACAGCCAACAGGTGCTGTACTGGCGCTAACCCTTGAAACAAGCCTTGAGGATTGTTTTTTCCGTTTCCACTCATATGACCGTGCATGTGATCAAGCACATACTTAATGGTAATTTATGAAGGCGAAAAGAATGCTCAGCTTCGAAAATATAGCTGTGTTACGGTGGTGCTCTTCAAGGAGTTCTTGGCGAAAAAGTTAGCGGAGTCTCGGAAATTCCCATTGGGAAAGATGTTGGGACTTATCATATTCCTTTTCGCGAAGTAAGTTAAAATGAAATATATATAAAAAAGGCCGTACAAGGTCTTGCGTACAATAAAGCAGGAGACCAGATCTCGCATACTGTAATCGGTTATCTTCATTCTCGTAAAAACAGCTGCCTTGTAGTGCATTACAAGCATTACAAGGTGCAGTATAATCTGTTCGACACAAGATTCGACAGGCTCAAGGAAACTTATCCGGTCTCCGGTCTGGACTCGGAACGACAGCAACATGCTGTGACTTGACCACATGATCTGTCAAGCATGTCAAGTCAACAGTCAACTAGTCAACCTTGTACTGTATCGCAGGGATGCCATTTCTCCACAAAGTATCGCCCATATGTCCAAATTAAAATTTCAAGAAGTCACGTTATGATCGCCCACCTGTCACATCACAACGAGACCTGGCGTTTGAAACTCAGACGATGATAGTCTTCTCCTGGCACTTTCCTTTCTGGAACGTGATTCCTAATAAGTGACCTACAGAATCCTACCTACTAGTGGGAAAATGGCAACTCCGGTCCAGGTCGTTATCTCTTCGTCCTCACCTCCAATTCGGTGGCGATACGGACATCACATTCCTCTGGTGTATACTGTGCGGCCCCGTCGAACGTGCACTGACAGGCCTTGTCATGGCGCACTATTCCAATTGAATTCAATTCACGTTCATTCATTTTCTCTGCTCCATTCTCTTGATAGCTTTGTCGTTACACTCGTGACTGGCCCATTAACCTGGAGAACAACCCACTCCACTTGGAGCTCCTTTACGCAGCCTTAGCTCATTTCTCGCACGGTCAACTCGCTTGTGTCTGTTTCACGTGTCCTGACTCGTACGTGACGCGTACATCCTCTCTGGCTTCGTTCCCCCATTGCTATTTACGTTTTCTCATGATATTTCAACCACAACGACCTCGGTCATCAAACGCATCAGATACCTCATGTCTGATCTAGGTTGCGGTGAGGATTTCGTAACAAAATTATACCGTAATGACACTTGACCATCCATTGTGTGCCTGCATTTCCCGTGCGGAGGACAGCCCATCAAGGTTTAGAGGAAGGTCCATCTAGGTACATATTGTACGTCCAAGGTGGAGTCGTCCGGGAGGTCATCTGTCGATCGCCAAGGCCATTCACCACATCCATATCAACATATGCGCACAGAATGCACCCTAGATTCACGCAGTGGTCCCAAACGAGGACGTGTACAGACCCTTAATGAATGGTAAATTGTATCGGGTAACATCTCTCTATATTGGGATTCTAGAATATCGATACCTGGAGACTAACAGAGAGTGCGAACGCCTCCACACATGTTTCTCCCCCCCCCCCCCCCCCCGCTCTCAATTGTCGTCAACCTCCTTCATGCCGACGGAGGCGGAAGACGTACAGAGTCACGGGACCAAACTGTTGCTTCGGCCCCACTGGTCTGATTTGGAGGCCTTGTAACACCTTGGCGTGCTTGATCTTCAAGCTCCGAGTTCGACGTGCAAGTACTTACTGTACTGGCGTGCCGTATCGCCATTTGACATAGCTCGGCCAATCATACTCTCAGCCGTCCTACAGGTGTTCTCCGCGAGCCATGCACAGTATTCTATACTGGCCCTGCACTTGCGCTCCGGTACCCGAGACATATTCGGACCCTATTTCTCCGAGGAGGCGCTGAAACGGCATATTTCTGCTTTTGTCCGGGTAACACGTCGAAACTTGACATGCTGCCTTCATTCTGCCGACAATGCGCTCCTCGTTTCTGGAACTCTCTTCGACTAAATTGTCTCTGTTTGGTCAACAGCAAATGTACTGGGACTCGCCATTATTTTCCCACCAGGCATGGACGGAATCTTATAAAAGGGCAGCTCATGTCCTTCAAGATTTCTCAGTCTTCTGCTCAATAACGAGAAGCTTCACTACCACACTCATCTTCAAACGATCTTGACAATGCTATTCCACAAACCCCTCGTCTCTTTGGTCACCGCCATGGCACTGGCCAGCACCGTCACCGCCTCTGCGACCCCAGTGCGCAGGACCACCCCTGGAGAGCAATGCACAGCGAACGCCCAGCAATTGTATTGTTGCACCGAAGGCACAGGTCCTTTGAACTCTTTTGGTATCCTCGGGACCATCATCCATGGCCTGCTCGGCATCGACCTTACCGCCGTCGTGGGGGTGGAATGTGCTCTTACTGGCCTCGCTTTTTGGTACTCCCTCGACTTTCGTCTCCAATTAATTAACTAACACGCCGCAGTTCCCAAGGGACGGCAGTTTGCTGCGACGATAACCACGTGCAGCAATGTTCGTGTGTTTCTTCTACGACCATTGGTGCTTGCTGACGAGTTGAAAATCAGATGGCGTAATCAACATTTCAGCTGGACCATGCATCATCCCTACAGTTTGAACACTTCTCGTCGAAAGTAGTCATTCGAGTTGCGGCGGGTGTTTCACAAAGGGCGGGAGGAACAGAGGGCGTGGCAGAATGTGGTTTTTTGATGTTTCCCTTGAATCAAATATTGAAATATTACGCTCGTGGTTACTATAAGGGTGTTTCAAATGCATTATTTTGCTCTTCAGTCTGCAGGAGGGACATTTCGTTTGCAATGGATGGCACGTATGACCGCTATTGCCGCTGGTAGAATGGAGGCTGTGCCGGAATCACGGACCGAAATACTCCTTTTTAGAGTTAACACCTAACCGTAGGGACTGATGGCCTGGCGTGTTGATCCCAAGTTGTCAGATCAAATTTCGTGTGACAGCCTTCAAGTCGATGACGGCTCCCCATGGAGCCATCATTGTTTTGCCTCTGGTCCACATGCGAAAGGACGTGATTGTAATTAGCGAACCCACGCCAACTAACGGCTGAAGGTTGGATGGATTCCTGCCTACTTCTCATACCATACATACACAGATACATAGACGTCATTTGAATGGCCGACAAGACTAGATCAAGAATGCCAGGGAGGAGCCCCGTACAACTCGAACAGCTGCTTATTATGACCTAAATTACCTGTATCAGCGTTTCTGTTTACACTGCCAGCGCACCTCTCCGAATAGGACACACAAAGCATGTCTCAGCTTTCGTCTTGGTATCATCTTGGCCTTGGCCCCGGCCCCGCCCCGGCGTTTGGTCGACATTGTTGACATGAAACCATAGAATTGTCGGAAACCCCCGAGTCGACGTAGTACAACACCAACGGTAGTGTGTCAGTTTTCTGTAGGGGGAACGACCACCTAGCGGTGTCATGAACGGTGCACTGGCAGCTATGGCTACGAGTCACGAGACCTTGCACGAGACGGGGGCAGAAGGCACTATGTCAAATGCTATACTTCAAGCATCAGTAATCTCTGCCGTCCTGCAGGTGTTTGGTGCGAACCGGAGCCACGCTAGTATCCTATGGCCCCTGCACTTGCGCTCCTCAGAGACTTGTTTAGATCTTATTTCCTCTTTCTTCGACTAGATTGCCCGTGTTTGGTCAACAGCAAGTGCACTAGACTTAATTTTCCCACCAGGCATGGACGAAATTTTATAAACGGGCAGCGGTGTCCCTCAAGATTCCTTAGTGTTCCTCTAAACAAAGAGAAGCTACTAACATTGGAAGTGAGGTGCTACATAGACTAGTAATTGAACATAGGGAAATTGCCCTCAGGCGCACAAAAATGGATTCAAAAAAAAAAAGAGAAGCCACCACAGTCGTCTTCAAACCGTCTTTACAATGCTGTTCCACACACCCGTCGTCTCTTCTGTCACCGCCATTGCCTTGGCCAGCACCATCACCGCCTCCGCAACCCAGGAACAAACCCATTACGCCAGCGCAATGTACTGCGGATAGCAACAACCTGACCCGCTGCTGTGCTGCACCTTCACATCTTCTTTGGGTGCGTTGTGTCTTATTGGGGGCTGCTCCAGGGCCTGATCGCCGGCTTGGACGTTACTACTCTCGTGAGGTTGACTTGCGCTATCATCGGCACGGTGTCATCATGGGTACTGTCCGGGTCTGTCCCTCGACTTTTGTATTCTACTAGGTGGCTAACGCGCCGCCACGGCACTCAGGTGTCAACCTTCTGCCAAAGTGTCCAGAACTAGGGTCAGCAAGAGGGTCAGCGTCTCTCTTCTCTATGGCCATCGGTACCCGCTGACGAGTTGGTAATCAGCTGGTGCTCTTATCAACGTTGGCATTGACTGCTCACCCATCACAATCCTGTGAACCCCTTCTAGTCCAGAGCAGTTGTTCGAGTTGGGCCGGGAGTCTCACAAAGAGTCGGAGACAGAACAAGTATCAATGTCGTTTTGGTGTTTCCCTTGGACCAAATATTTCACTACACACTGGGCAGTTGTCGTTTGTTATAAGGGTGTTTCGTTCGGTATTTTGTTCTCAGACGGCTTCAATTGAAGTCTGTAGGGACACTCCGTTGCGCAACACCACTACCACTTGTGGTACTCTGTAGTCTGTATTGGGCAGCACCGGAATCACGGAAGAGAAGTGGAGATAGGTGGAGATAGGTGGAGATATTGTGGAGATACCCTATTTTTAGGGTTAGCGTATGTTTACTAGACACGCGTCACCCGTCACCCGGGGCATGTTGGTCTAGACAAAAATTTCGCATGATGGCCTTGATGACGGTTAGACTCGTAACCAGCGAAGGTTGAGATTGTTACAAGCAACAGAGAAGTCCCGATGCTACGACTGGGTAATGACTTGATCGAGTCGCTGTCAGAGGCCAACCAAGGAGCCAACTTGAAGTAAAGTTGAAGGCAGTTGGATGCCTGTGTTGTCTGCGAGCAATGCCGATAACTAGGTAAAATGAGACATAGTCCCCCTCCATAGACGCTACACAGCATCAGTATATTGGTGATGGTCTGATGGAGAAAGCGCAGCCACTTGCTACCTTCCGAACGAGTTCCGAGACCCCACCCCGTCCGCAAAGTGTGTCAGCTTCCCTGCCCCACATGAATGACTCCGTCCTCCCCGGTTGACCTGGGACCAATCGCCAATAGCCGACATGAATCCCCGTACTGTGAGGTAGCGTACTGCCTCTCACAGTCCCCCAACCGATCCTAGTGCCATTATGTATACCCGGATTTAATCCGTAGAGTGCCACTGGAATCTTTCTTCTTTCATGATGTCGCAAATGTGATGTGCGGCGTGTCCAGATCCCTCTCGGCATACACGACCCGCGGGAGAGGAGGCGAGTTTTGCGGCGTACCACCTGAACCCAGTTCCATTCGCTACCATCTGGCGTCGGAAGAGCACATCGATCGCCGTCAGCAGGGTACCCTACCACCCAACCCCGCGCGGCGACCCCCGATATGCATCACAGCCGGCGTGTCAATGCCCTTAATATTGTGCAGGGTCCGGAAGGAGTGTGAAACTGAGAGATGGAGACAAAGCCGAGAGACACCAATATCTGGGATAAAGATTGTCCCACTTCCCCGAATCCCCTTGCGGTTAGTCTGCACTTAATGGATTCTCCATCAAGGACAAATCGGACTTGAGCAGAGAAGGTGGGCTGCTGCACCTTGTACTTGAGCAGATCGGACAGCTGGAGTTGCTCACCTGGCAGCTCCGGCCCCTGTGCCATAGGTCCTGTCTCGTGAGAGGTATGTCGTGAACGTATAATATTTTTTTGGTCCGTACCTGCTCACTGGCACTGGCATGTGCGCCAGCGTGGGACCCCACGTGGAATTATGTCGGCACTACTGCTCCTAGGTTTAGTATTTGCTTGGTCCTGTGATCGCCTTTCCTTAGCGATGAACAAGGGTAACTTCAAGGGTACAGTAACTTACAACAATCAATTGACTGCATAAGCCGCGGTAAATACACCACAAGCTGCCTGGCTGCCCAGCCTAGACCGACTCGGGTCTGTCATTTATCGAATGGCCACTTCGACGAAGAAGGAGCGGGAGTAAGAGCGGGCCCGGGAAACAACCTACTGTGACTTACGGACAATACTGTAACTGACCTGGAGTTTGTTTTGGCATCTTCAATTCGCCGGGTGTATAGTACTGTATGTTTGCCAAGCAGCCAATAGAAGTCCGCAAGAATACGGCTCGGATCGTATTCATCGGCACCGAGCCCGAACAATTGGCGTCGAAAGCTTGTTTGAATTTGCACATCATTGCACCTTGATTTGGTTACATAATTTCCTTCGCCTGCTGTTGACAGCCGTGGGAACGACTCGGATCTGCATGACTTCATCCAAATCCTTCCGGCTACTATCGGCGAGCAACTTGAGGAGTTGGATAAGATAGAGTAGCAAGAGGGGATTGCTTATACGCTGGGAGACTTGAGAATATTGAGAATCGCTGTGATCGCCACATCGAGACTCGAGTGCAAGCTCGAGTGCGTCACGGTCTAGACTAAACGTGCTGAGGAAAATATACCACCGAACACGATGCTGCTGTAAGTTACTAGATGGGGAATATATTTACAGCGACTACCATTCATCATTCCTGTCATACAGCACCACCTCCTCAATTTCCGATCCGACGTGCGACCATTTCGTTATCTATCAATCAGAGACGGGGAAAAATCCGGTCTCAGCAGCTTTCGGAGGCTGTTCAAAGCACCCGCTCCGAAATGGCGCCCTCCGACTCTGAGCAGTGTTGCGCCAGTCGACGGTGGTAGTCGATAGTCGCGTCGTGACTAAAATGACTAAAACGACGAAGACGGCGACTGTTTCTGTATTGGGAATTTAGCTAATGTCACCTGCACAATGGTGCGGCTCAAGATGCACACTGGCAAGGATACACACGTAAGATACATTGTGCACCCTGAAGTTTGTGACACAAATATTCGATACTCAGCGACCCGATTCGTAGTGAATTACAGCCAATTTCGGAAAGACAGGTGTTGTGACGTTTTTTTTTCCGGAAAGCAGAGATAACTGGATATGACTGGATAAAATAGATCTCAAAAATTTATACAGTATCACTTAGACTGTCCAATCAGGGTCCCTTGCCATTTTCATTCTTTCATTTACACAGCTCCAGCATTTCTCGCTACTTGCCAAAAAAAGTTTCGTCGAGGTGCCGATAGTTCAGAGAATCCGTTGTAAGGGGGACCTTTAAATTCAAAGGACGAACCGAGAAACGTTGGCTGGGCATTTCTTTGTCCGCTCTGGCTTGGCTGTACGTGATCCATTGGGTGCTAACCTCACGAGATGTGTTGGTTGATTGGACCGCGAGGTGATCTGGTGAACACGCGGGCCAAAGTTGCAACGATCTCCACATATTATCATTCGGAAAACCTATAAAGAAGTGAGTGGTACCATATGAGATTAGGCAGAAAAAATTATTGCTTGCATTACAATATCACCTCGCGCAGGCATTGAATGACAGGTTGAATGATTTATTCCAGAATTCGACCTTGCCCCTGGCGATTGAATCTTTAGTGAGGCCAGGTTTCGACGACCGGAACAGAGGCAAGGGGTTCAAGGCAAAAGCATGTCCTCCATATCCCCATGATGTCTCCGGACTCCATGTGCACAGGAACGACCATACCTCCATGAGAGAACGGATGCTCGCGGCACATCAAAGACGTCAACGGGCTGGCCACGCAGATAGGTCCATCTGATATCTTCTCGTTTGTTGTACTTCTGTGAGCATAGAGGGAAGCTCATTGAAAGATACCGATTTTCCCCCCGGTATCCTGTCCAGAGGTGTGGCCAGGATATCACTCCAATCGGACAAAGTATTGACCTGAAGTGACCGAGCCGACAACTGGTTGCGAACGAGTCGAGCCTCTGGCGTGGCTCGAGTTCGCATGCAGAACTTGAGGGCGAGAAGGACGGGATATATGAGAAATTCCTGAACAAGAGGGACTCGTTTATCGGTATTATGGACGGAGACGGTCAGAATACTTACCGAAAGACAGTGGGAATGACCATGCTCCTGCGTGTCAGAAGTCCGGAGTCGACTACGAATTGTGGGATGATGCGCTTGGGCTAGGAGGAAGTGACGTCCAAGTCCTCCCTCCCCAAGCGTATTGCCATATTGACACACAAGAGTACATACCAGAGTATATGTCTTCGAAAGGAGTGTGTGCAATGTGTAGATATGTCTTACGTGGTCACGGTGAGCCCTGTGGGTCGCTGAGCACTGATAACATGGCCCCGTTGTTGGCAGTGAGAACGTCTCAACTGAACGCTCACAGTAACTATGTAATACTTATGTAAAAATATTTACGATCCATAATTACAGGGGAGAATTATTTAATTAATCATTTTTTGCCATGTTTCTTGTCTACTCAAGTCTCAAGAACGCTTCAAATGGCCCGGACACTACGGTAACAGGTGATAGATCTCCTTATGAGTCTCTCAATGTGGCAGCTACGCGAATGGTTCCACGTCGCTTATAACATCTTCCGCAGCTGTTACGAGACTAGTCTTCCAAGGGTGCAGTGGTACTAGGGGAACTTTTTTTCTCGGTACTGTAACCACCTTCAAGACCACCCTTGTAATCACCTGCTAAGACACGTCATAGTAAACTCAGTGGCAGATACTAGAGTGTGGAATGTACACACACACGAAGAACACTCCGAAAACCCCATGGCAAACCTATCCCATACAAAACTCGCAGAATTAGAAAATCAGGCAGTACTAAGGCCCCAGGTAAGGCTGCTTGTTGCAATGGACCGCGGCAACAAGCGGCAGACCAGTGTCACCACCAAGGCTCCCCCAGCGATAGGATCGGAAGTATATTACGCTCCACGGCACAGGTCCATCAGTAGCAAAATAACTCGGGAACTTGAAGTGAGATAAACGCTGGCCGCTTTTGCAGTAGTTCCGAGGGAAATAACTCGGACAAACCCCCTCCCTGGCAAACCCGGCAGATATCGTTGTACGCTACGCAAGATGAAAGATGAAATTAGGCTCCGAGAAGCTAAGTGGAGAGCCTGAACTCGAGAGCACTCCGACTGACCAGAAGGCCCAACCGTGACAAACTTCCACTAGAAAACTAGAGGAAATGGCGGTGTTGTTACAGACGCCAACCGAAGACATTCAGTAAAGGCATCCGAGTCAGCGAGGTATCAGCTACCTCTTCAGGTCTGTTTAATACAGCGAAATCATATGGGAACACCGTCTTCTCAAACCCTCAACCCACTTTAGTGGAGACGGGATTCACGGGAAGGAAAGTGCGCGAACTCTACGGGGAAGGCAAGATGAATGATGAAGCCAAGCTACTGGCGAAGTAACACCCAACAATTCGCACAGTACGGTTCTTTCGCACCAACCGTAGCTAACCGAATTATTGGACAGCATATATGTACGTGTGGCCAAAACCTATCCGACGAAGTTGAAGACCGAACCTAGCAGTGCACGCGCTTCCGCAAGTGAAGGCATTTTGCCTGGAACCCTTGGACGTCCGCAGTACCTATCATATGGAGAGCACACGGCCCAGGAAACGGAGAAGAGACCGTGCATATCGTGTAAATCCGACTTGCACGCGAACCGGGACAGAAACTGTCCAGAGTTTATTTGTAAATTCGAGAGAAATACGACGAATTACACCCTGAGAACAATCTCATTTATTTCACCACCTCCGAAGACTGGACATTGATACTAACCGCCCGAACAGGACTGGTCTTGACGAACGATTCCCAGCAAAGTATGCGGTCCGTAGCCTCCCGCCGTGACCACCGAACCGCAGCGCGCGTCCCCCATCGATAGGTTTTAAAAAAAACGCATGGCACCCCCGCAAAAGCAAGAACAAGGTATCATAGTACTGGATTGATTTTGGTCAGGCAAGCAGTCAAGGCGCGAGCATCTCGCACACGGAGCCGCATTCCAAGTGGAGCGGACGAATACGAACTGTTGGAGGCAGAAACACCTGACCAGATAGACTTCGCACGCGACGACGACGACCTATGAAGGACAAAGGTACCAAAAGAAGTATCAGCAAAGTAACGCTCATCAGTCTTGCCTTATCATCCTAAGCTCCCACCCCTCCCGGGATGAGAATCATGTAGCTTCTCGTCGAGCGTCGAGAATGGGGTGCCAGCCGTTGCGAGCGGCACCGTTGGACGACTGGGCGATGTTCGTCCTAGGTCTATGCTCGGGCCAACCTCCTACGTCGTCCGCCTTTGAAGAGTGCGTGGCGAGCGAACTATCGTGTTGGCTGTTCCGCGCATTTCCTTCCGAGCTATCCCTATCTTCCCACACCTCCGTCTGTCCGAATCGTCTATGAACTTGACGACTAGAGGGATCGCTCGCTTTACTGTCTCCTAGTATTCTGGCTTCTTGATATGGTGTCCGCAAGCTGGCATTGCACACCATCAGTCTGTGCAGGTATCACCTGGATATTCACAAGAAGTGACCAGCTTGTAGCCTCGCATCCTTCTGGATGGACCACTGCTGCCAGTGTCGTTAGTCGGGCGAAGAGACTGAAGTGCATATGTGCGTGCTACTAAGATCATGTCCTCACGCGGTGATGCCAGTGCTTCCTACTTGGCTCCCTATTCCGCCTTCCTTTTCGAGTCTTTCGACTTGGGCTTGTTCCCTTTGGCTGACTAGCACCGACTCGTTGCACTTCACAGTTTTTCGGCACCATAGATTCCTGGTGTTTGAGGTTGTCCTTTTCCCCCTGCGTTTCGCCTCTTGAGGCCCTTGCATGATGTGCATCTCACCGTCAGTGACACTGGGCTGTGCCTCATACGCACACCTGCTGTTGTAGATCAGGAAGGTTTCCGCCAGATAGTGTCCCGATCTGTTCCCCCAGCTGCCATTGCCCTGAGCACACCGTCTACTCTCCCACACCTGGGGCGAAGCTGTTGTTCCCGCTTTGATCAAGTGAAGGCCTAGAATCATGAGCTCCCCGAGCTCAGCTGCAGATTCAGTCGTGCAGAGTAGGCCAGGGTCAGGGATGTGATGGTTTTACAGTAAATTAATCCTGGATGCGAGACGATCCGTGGGTCTAGTCATCGCACGGATTCAAGTCTGTGTTATGGTTCACGCACCGCGAGCCACAGGCCATCTAACTCCACCCTTTCACCAAGTGAGAGCGACAACTTTCCATATTAAATCGGACAGGCTCATACAGATATCGATATAAAAACAGTAGATACAATACGGGATCAAAGGCAGGTGTGTCCTTATGAGATGATGTAAAATGCTTTGATATATGTTACGGACGCTTGAAGGGATTCCGTGACGCCTGGCTCGTTCCCGTTCCCGCAGGGGCCAGCCAGGTCCCTCCTTGACCGATCTCGGGCTCGTCCCGCTCCTCGATCGACTTGGCGTACCGCTGCGCCTCCGTGTCCGACGTGGCGCTGCTGATCGTCGTGCCCGAGTACCGCGCCGAGGCGGGGCGTTCGACGCTGCGCATGTTCACGGGCTGGCGCGGTGCCGGCGCGCGTGGCGGGAGCCCCGTCACCTGCGAGTAGAACGAGTCGGTGTCGCCGCCGAGAGCCGAGAGCCTGCGCGAGCGCGCATAATGCGAGGGCGGCGCGCTCGGCACTCCGCCGAGCTTTCCGAGCGCCGCCATGTGCCGCTCCTCCTCGAGATTCCGCAGCCGAGCAACGCGCAGCGCGACCTTCTCCTCTTTTGGCACCCGCGGCCCGCCAAACGAAAACAGCGAGGCGAGCTTCGCGCGCCACCCGACCCCGCGCGCGTCGATATTCTTCGACGCCGCGAACGCGGCCGTCTGTTGTGCGCGCTTCGCGCGCATGCGCCGCCGGAAGAGCGCGAGGATGCAGAGGAAGATAAAGACGCATCCGAGCACCATCAGCAGGATCTCCCACCACGTGAGCGCACGGCTCCCGCCGGTGTTCGTCACAGCTGGCGTGTTGATGCCCGTGACGCTGGGAAGCGGAATTGGGACGGAGGTGCCCGACACCTGGGGGACGGAGACGAGATCCGAGAGGCACACCCCCAGTCCGGGTACAACGGCCGTCGCATTCCCGCCGCAGTTCGCTGCTGCACAGGATCCTCCGCGGAGGACTGAGGTCGAACTCGAACACGCAAGACAATTACTGGGCCCTGCGCCAGAGCAACTCGAACAGCTGCCGTCGCATGGCTGGCAACTTCCACTGGTCCGGTCGAAGAACTGGGTCTTGGAGCAGGTCGGAAGACAACGGCCGTTGGAAAGCACTGGTCGATCCGATGGGCAGGTGGTACATTGACTGAATGAAGTCCCAGAGCAGGTAGCACAATCCGGATGACAAGTGGTACATGCTCCAGCAGTGGCAAGAGCGTTGGACGGGCAAGAGGAGACGCATTTACCGCTCGAGGCAAGCTGACCGCCGTTGCAAGTGAGACAGAAGTCGGCTGCTCCAAGGCATGAACTACACTGAGAGGAACAAGCTGTACTGGTGGTCAGAACCAGAACGGGTGTAAGGAATTGAGCGAGAGCATACCGGTGCAAGTCAAATTGTCTTGCGGTGACAGAAAGGTTCCAGTTGGGCAATTTTCGACGCATTGGCCGTTGGACAGAACGAAGCCGGGGAGGCAGCCCTTACATTGCAACTGATTGATGGTCGATGCTACGTTGAAATTGGGAATCCCGCAAGAAATGCATTTAGATGGGCAACCTGCGCGACCGGTTAACTCTGGTTTCAAGCGAAAAACAAAATATCTGCAGAATGCTCACTGTCGCACTCGTGTTTGTTGTTATTAGCGACCATGCTAGAACCGTCACAGACGCCATTACTATCTGTCGGAACACAGCTTCCGCCCAGGGAGAATTGGCCATTCCCGCACACGATGCAATCATTCGACGTCGACCCGGAGCACGTAGAACACGATGGGGAACAAGGTTGACAAGTTGCACCATTACTGAAACTCCCGTCCGGGCACACTGTTCCGGTGGTCGTCACCGACTGCACAGCGTCGCACTTGGTACGATCATTAGCATTCTGTGTGAAGCCTTGTTTGCAAGCGACGCAGATGCCGCTCCCGTCTGCGCATTGTTGGCAACCCAGTTGGCATACTGCGCAGTTGCCGTTGCCGTCGAGGAAGAACCCGGGTGCGCAAGAAGCGCATTGAGTGCCGTTGGATGCGGTAGTCCAGCCGGCGTTGCATGTACACTGCCCATTGGTGCCGCAAACGCCATTGAGACAGTTGCATGCTGACGAGGCATTGGCGGCGGTAGAGGAGAGACAGCGACCCGTTCCGGAAATCCCGTCGTCGCAGGTAGTACAACCTGCTGGACAGGCCTGACATGAAGTTCCAAAGAAGCCTTTCGCACAAGTCTCGCAGGATGAACCGCTGAAACCGGGTGGGCACGTGCATTGACCAGACGCAGAACAAACGCCGGCGCTAGAACATTGAGGCGAACAGGCGTTCGATTCGACGGCGGAGAGTGATAGGGAGCCTGTCCCTGGAAGCTGGGAGACGTCAGGAACAGAGTCCCAAAGAATTACGCGGTCTGAGCCGCCAGCTGTGACTGCGACCCAGATATTGGAAGAC
Source organism: Lactarius hatsudake (assembly GCA_024734325.1). Taxonomy (NCBI): domain Eukaryota; kingdom Fungi; phylum Basidiomycota; class Agaricomycetes; order Russulales; family Russulaceae; genus Lactarius; species Lactarius hatsudake. The sequence goes on from JANSJP010000052.1 coordinate 294,686, forward strand.
AGTGCGAGTGCGCCTGCCGAGAGAGGGATAGATGAATTTCCAGACGCAGTGCTATTGGAGAGGGCGGTGAATTGGGCTTGCCCTGAATAGAGAGCCTGGGGATAGATGGCAAGGCCGGGTTGCAACGCAACGTTGAGTGGGAGCGAAAAGGTGGAAAGATTAAAGCCCGTTGCGGGAGATGACGAAGTCGAAGAAGTCGTGAGGAGTTGGTGAAGGAGCTGTGGGTTCGTGGTCGATGTGTACTGGCCGGGAAGGAGAAGTACGTTGGAGGCTACATTAGGCGACGATAATACAGTGCCGACTAAGGGCAGAACAGTCAGTGTGAACAACAACGCAAGGGAAGACGACAACGCACTGGTGGTGTTCGTAAAACCCTGAATACACTGTCCTGCAGAGCAAACAACGGTCGAATTAATGGCTACAGCAGCTCCCTGAGCCGCAGAAAGGAAAGCAGAAATGAGTAGCAAGCGAAACAGCATGCCGAGAAAATCTAGGGTCATGATGAAAGTAAAGAACAGAAAGAGGGACAGAGAATGAGCGAGGGCCAGAGCCTACGCCGTAGTGGCAGAGGATGGGAAAGTGGCATTGGCATGGCTTTTGCTTTTGTACGACGAAGAATGACGCTGTTGTGGACAACAAAAAGACAATTATCCGAGATTTCCTTTTTAGGGTACAACGCTGGAAGAATAGAAACAATGGATCGCTTCGACGGCCCGCTTGAGTTCTTGTTTTTCACGTTTCAGTGGAATGGATGCTTGGGAAATGAATTTGGGGGTCGATACGCCCTTCTGTACCCTTGGGTTACAGTACAGTAATTGATGGGGTGTTGGTTTGTGAAAGTGGTTGCCACTGATGTTGACAGGTCACCAAAATTTAAGCGACAAAGTGGAAAGTCAGACTGGACTTGAACCCGATGTTTACGCTGTTGTGATGGCGTGAAACGCTACAGTACTTGTATTTGGGGACGTTCCGATACGCAAGCTCGATGCTGATCCAAACCGTGGATATCCAGAAGCTGGTCACGCGTCGACGAGATTGGGTTCACCGGCGCAAAGCGCGTACAGGTGATTGATCCGCAGCCTTGAGCAAACGAATCCCGACGAAAAGAGGTGAGGCCGGAGGTGCCGTTGCAGGCTCAACTTAAACACTCTAACAGTTCATGATTCCGTAAGATAACCCGGCGGGACAGCTGTCAGGGTCTTCAAGACCTCTGGACAGTACTGTACACACGCACACAGTCTTTGACCGAATAGGGACTGCAGTTGAAGGTAGCGTCGATCTCTCACGGCAGAGCGGGAGAACGGGATTGCTCGTGATACGCGGACGGAAGTAAAAGAGCGCGGCCGGTTACCGTTACCCGTTGAGTGTCGAGCGTCAGGCATGGAATGACCCGTGGGATTATTCGGACACACCGCGAAAGTCCACAATGGACCGACACCATGGTCGGACGCGGATTCGGCGGGCGGCACTTGACCCACTCCACCCCCACAATCCCTGTATAGCTAGCTTGCACTGCTTGGGGCACCCTGCCTCTAGCCCCCACCTGTGTCTCAGCTGACGCGTCTCTTTTGCCCCAGTTTGCAAAGGGATTCCGCTGACTCGGAGCCGAGTGTGTCGCAAACATCATTCACACGCGCTCGTCCTGAAGTTCCGGCAAAAACCCGGATCCGGTAAAGCCCAGGCAGTGGTGGTCAGGGCATTATTATCCTGCGAGACCCGAGTCTAAATTGTGGCGCCCCCCTACAACAACAACCACCTGTCTCATATCCACTATAGCGACCATTATCACTTATAAATAACCTGAGGCAGCGCGCACCCGCGTCAGCGCACCGCCGTTTCCCTTCTCACTTTTGATACTCGTTACCCTGCGCCAATGTGCACCGATCCCTCTGTCGCAGAAGTGCATGTCGAGTTCGCCGAGCGACCCGATGATTCTCCTTTACGCTGTGCCTTTGAACCACTCTCCGAGAAGGACCTCGCTCAGCGCCTGACGACCCTCGCAAAGCCAGAACGCACCGTGTTCGACGCCGCGCGTGGCCGACTCGCAGACGCGATCGCGTTCCAGCCGTGTCTCCGCTACAGCTCGCAGGACCGCTTCGTCGTGCGGCAGCTCGACGTGCACGGGCAGAAATGGACTTTCACCGGCGTCTTCGACGGTGCGTTTCTTTGGCGACGCCTTTATATTTCTAGCCGCGCTGATAGAGCTCCCCATTAGGCCACCTCGGCGATGCCACGGTGGAGCACACCGCATACCACCTCCCCATTATCGTGAAGGAGTCACTCCAGAAAGTGATCACGGGACCTGCGGCGCCGGCGCCAGAACCCGATCTCATGCGTGACATCCTCTCCAACGCGATCACGGCCTTCGACGACGCCATCGCGGGGGACGTGCTGGAGCTATTCCCGGGCGGGATCGAGTCGCTTCCGGGCCGGACGGACGAAGAGATCCAGGAGGTGGTGAATGACTTTGGCGACGGGCGGGGCAACGGCGCGAACTACCAGAAGGCCCGTCTCTGCCTTTACGGCACCACGGCGCTCGTCGCCCTCGTGGATCCCGCGCACGAGAACCTCTGGGTGGCGAACCTTGGCGACTGCGAGGCAGGTACGTGACACGTGGCTCCTTCCGAACAAACCAACAGTTGTTCACTGAGCCGTTCCATTCCACAGTCCTCATCACACCGGGCGCGGATGGGCGCCTCTCTCGACACGAGGTGCTGAATGTATTACACAACGGTACCAACCCTGCTGAAGTCGCACGTGTGCGCCGTGATCACCCGGACGAGCCAGAGAGCGTGCAGCACGGCCGCGTTCTCGGAACGATCGCACCCTTCCGCTGTGAGTCCGAGTTTCCCCGACCGTCATCCCCACTCCTCTGACTGAGAACCCCCAACGCTCCAGGCATCGGCGATGCGCCTTTCAAGCAGCCCGCAATCTTCACCCGCCGCGTGCTCTACAACCTCTATCCAGGAGTGCCCGATCCGACGCCATGGGAGACGTTCCTCGCGCGCAACCGCACCCCGCCGTACATTTCCTCCGTACCGGACGTGGTCCACCGCCGCCTGCCCCCGCGGAGCGCCGGCACCGGCGCTGGGCGCTCCTTCCTCGTCCTCGCCACGGACGGCCTCAGCGAGCTGTATGATGGCACCACGCGCGCGGAGATGGCCGCAGATTGGGCGCGCTGCGTCGCCGAGGCCGCTTCCTCGAAGGGCGAGAACCTCGCGCTGCGGCTGCTGCGCCGTGCGCTCGGCGGCGAGGACCTCATGTCCATCTCGCAGATGGTCACGCTCGACATGGACACGCCGTGGATGGACGACACGACGATCATCGTTCAGGCGTTATAGAAAGACCTCTACCCGGTATCTTTCTTTTTTCTTACCCATTTTTTTTATCGCTCTCGCTATCGTCGTCATCGTCATCTCCACATGCATGTGTAAGCTTTTATTTTATATCTCGAAGGTCGTAATTCTTTCAATTGTGTGCACATTCGCTCTCCTCTACTAGTCTTTGATTTCTTGCTCTGGGCGCGTGTCGTGTGTGTCGTTTCCTCAGCTTGGCCTCATCATCGAGTCGCGTTATTCTCAATTCCTTAAATACCGTACCAAAGGTCGTCGTCTTGCATTTCTTCTCTCTGTCGGTCTGTATACGTATGCTACCCACTTTATAATACCACCATCCTCGGGTTCGTCAAATGCGCACTGCAACTTTGGCCTCCTCGTCTTTATTTGTACTCTGGATCATGCAACTGGATTTGGCCTCTTTGCCCCCTTCCCAGTAAACTTTCGAAAGCTCCTTGCAGTACAGCAGCACGAGTGACCTTCACCAATCAGAACCTCGGTGGCCAATTACAGTAATACTCTCAGGCACACATTCTCACGGAACCGCCTGAGGGCGCTATTGTGTCAATGGTGGCATATCTGTGATTCCACATACACGTGAGCCACCTGGAACGATCAACTGATCTGCGGTTGGGCAGTGCAATAGGGAAGTAGGGGCGATGATGTTTCTGCTGAAATTTATTATCTTTCTCCCCAAAAAGATTGATGCGTATAATGATCGATGATCGGCAGCAAAAGCACAGCACCCAACTACAGGTTTTTGGTGGGCGTAAACACCCTGTCGTGATTTTTTGACTTGCGGCGGTACAGAATGCCAAAAGTGCTGTATTCATTACATGAATGGAAAGGTGCCGAAGGATCCGGAACGATGAAAAAAACGATAAAGTAATAAATACCTTTAATTGTGGACGCAGCGAGTACTGGGCTATGAGTTAGCGACAGCCAGGCTAGTTTACACAAGTATAGTACAGTACAATACTTTTTGCCCTAATGGGGGGCAGGGAACGCGGGCTAGGTCGGGGTACCAGACACGCTGAGGTAGCCCGGTCGATATCTGAGGAGCTGCAGCGCTTGGCGCTATATGACCATTTAGAAGACGTCGACGTCCTCCACGTCGTTATGCTATGCTGCTGGATGAGCGCTGATAGGATCGTATAGCATGATTGATCCACGTTCGCACGAGACTAGGATGCGTGAGCGCGGATCACACGGCCAGTGGATAGTCCGGCGTGTTTGCTTCGACAGCCGTGTCAGACCTAGTGACTATTTTACACGGAACGAGTGTCAACTGAAGTAGATGCGAGGTCAATCCTCTCGAGAGTAACGGAAAAGGTGGGGACGGCGTACGTGCACGGGTAGCTGGGACCCCTGTGACGTGTCGGTCTGGTCGCCGTCGTCTCGCGCGACCGACCATCTTCCATCGAGCCGGGTTGTGTTCGTCAAGGTCGGGAAGTGTGTAAGATTCGCGACGTCAGCAAGCTTCGCGCGACCTTCCCTAGTACGTGCGATCGCAACGAACTGATGAACGAGAAGGACAGAATGATTTGGAACTGGAGAGAACGTACAGGGTCACGAACAGCGAGATGACGTACAGTTTTCCGAGGATGGTTTGTAGCAGGACGGCCCAGCAAGAGACAAAAGGTGCCTAGGGTGTACACGTGAGTGAGGTCGGTCCTTGAATTTACAGCGCGACACAAACCCCGCGCATAGATGCAATTAAAGCGGCCAGAGCGCAGGCGCAAGGCGGGATCGCCGATTCCCAGGTAATGCAGATGAGCTGTGATAGCACCTGATTATACTGTACGTGAGCAGGCCAATCCACCCCGTGTGAGAACGCGGTGCCTGACCTTGCGAAATCGTTTTGTGTACACCTTAGAACGAGATCGGATGAGGAATACGAGAACTACGACGCAGAGACGGTATTGGTGTCGGTATAGTTATATAGTCGCCATTCTATGAAGCTCGCGTGACTCACGAATGCCAGTGACGGAAATATCTATAGCTAAATGATCGAGCGTCAAACAGACTGTGAATCATTTGTTGGTGCGAAAGGATCTCACCTGCGGAGAGAACTAAGCAAACGACGTCTAGAGCTCGCTGTCAGACCGAAACCAGTGGATACCAGCACATGAAGGGCGTACAACATGTGAAAAACGTGTGCAGCTCCACAGTCAGTGTCTCCTTGCTTGCGAATTGAATGCGAAAAAGTATGACCATGACATAGATGGTCGTGGTGATGGTGCCGATGACCATCAGGATGAGGGGTAGCTAGAGGAGAATAGGGTAGCAGTTAATTATCTGCATCCACAAAAAAGCTATTCAGAACGCTCACTGCAATAAACCATTTCCGCTTCAGGAGCTGCGCGGTGGCACCCGAAGAGAACGTGGAGTGAGCTCCGCAACGGATAGCCGAGTAATACCAAAACACTTACGTGCCAGCAGCGCCATGTGAGAAACAGCTGAACCGGCGCAGCCAACAGGGTCGTCTAAAGTCATAAAAGGGTCAAAAAAAAAAATTTGGTCGAGAACGCGACCGCCACAAATGCGCACCAGCGACGTGTGGACCTTCTGAGGCCATGCGGGTACCGCCGCGGCGCCCTATCCACCGATGAAAGGGGAAAACGAGTCGCGTGAGATGCGGCGATCAAAACCGAAATCAAATATACAGTGGCAACGCACCCAATTCCCGAAATCCACCACGAATATCTTCCACCACGCTGCGAACGTCGTCCCCGTCTGGAACCTGTGTTCATACCGCGTTCAATCGATATACACGTGCGTGTGCGTGGAGTGACGGGAGGGGACGTCGAAACTCACAGGGAGACGATGGTCAAGAAGTAGACGAGGAGCTTGATGGGGGACGATTCCGCCTCTGCGCGGCGGGCCATAAAGCGCGCGAAGCACACGACGATGGCTCCCATCTCGAGCGCGCTGATGAACAAGCACAGGGAGTACGGCGCGAGGAAGTCGTAGCCAAGGACCTCGATGCTAGGAAGCACTGGCACCGCTTCATACGTTTCCCATGCCCCGAATCGGATATCGGTGGACATGTCTGAGAGCAGCTCGGAAGTGGGATAGGCGAGAGGAAGAGAGGGAAACCGCACAGCCAAAAAAACTTAACGGACGACGTACATTTATGAGTCCGCCAGAGATACACCCAGCTACAGTGGTCCGTTCAGGTTCCGTGGCGTCCTGCCACCGGAGGGCATCAGGAACATCGCTCGGTCGTCGCCGCGGACACATTTAAGCCAAACTGAGTTAGCATAAGTTGTACACCCGGGCCGCGATCGACGTGTTCGAGTTGTCGTTCCTCCGTTGGAATTACTGTACTTCGAATTAATATGTGCGCCATGGGGTGCACACTAGGACTAGACTAGACCTCCCACCCTGCGATGGAGTAGCGTGGAATTTGTCAAGTGTTGAATGTTGAACGTCGAGCGCAACGTTCAAGTTGCCAGCGAGCCGCTCCAGATGGAGTAGAAGAACTTGGTGATGGTTCAGAGTTGATGCGGAATGAAATGAATTGTCATACCAGTCCCTGTCACTGGCAGGTTCCTGGCTGGACTGCGGCCTAACGCCTAACACCAAAGGCCCTGCTCCGCACAGATGCCTATGATACATTGACACAGGGGTTTGCAACCGCTCAAGCTTCGAGAGGCTGTCAATGCTGCTAGTACAGCCTAAACGCGACTAAAACACGGCCGTAAATGAATACCGTCAGCTTTCTGACAACCCATACCCCCTCAGGATAGGCCTGGAGCGTGGACTCGGAGGTATGGTAGTAGACAAAACTTTGTTACGCATTCTATGGAAGAGGGAAAACGGCTATTATGGCGAAAGATGGATAGGTACTCTAGGGCCACGGTACACTCCTACGGAAAAGAGCAGGTGCGAGCCCAGTTTCCAGATCATTTGGGGCCGCGCCCACGTGTCTGCTAAGGTATGTCCAGCACACTGAATTCCCTGTGGTATCCGAATAGTTCGTGCAGGGGTAGCCGTGGAGAGCCCGAGTAGTGCGGGGCGAATTTGAGCAAAGCGGGGGCCGGGGGCGACGGCTGGGAGAGCACTGTTGTCGTGGTGATTAATAACAATGGCGGTCTGTGTCCTGCTCATTGCAAACATCATCTATCTCCTGCGCAAATTTTTAGGCCCCCTGATCGATTAGCGTATTCCAGACCCTTTCATGACAACACCCAACGAAAAAGTGAGGAGGCGTTCAGGGAGCCTCAAATCCCAGGGTCTAGATAGTAAGTTTAGATAGTATCACACAGGGGTATCACAGCGCATCATCAAGGCCATGTAGTACTGTATGACACTTGGAACGTCCGAATTTGACCAAGAATTTGACCAAGGGGCACTCACTGAATGGATGCAGCTCTTCTACCAATACAGTGCGTAGCACGAGCTGGCACACTGGCAACGCTGCTGTCAGTTCCACATGGCAGGCAAGGAAGCAAAAAAAGCGAAGCAACGACATGCCGAGGTGCCGACCTCTTTCCCTTTACGTGACATTAGCCATTCCTCCCTTGATTCCTCCCCAGACCGAGAGAAAAAATAATGACACTCTTGTCATCGGATGTCCGGCCACTCTCAAACGAACGCCTCCCATAGAACGTTTCATATCGACTTTTCATTGGCAGAACAAAGTGTGAAGCGCACGCCAGGGTATCTGTTTAGGAGAACGAAACTTCAAAGCCGCCGTCCAACTGGGCGTCAGTCTCTACCGACAGCACCTTCCTGTCCGCGTCGTACGAAAACGTCGGCTGTGTGTATCCAGGGCCCGAAACCGTCTTGGGGGCCTTTTCGACGCCCAAGAACAGGACGCTCGCGACCTTGGCGTCAACGTCAAACGAGCCCGACACGCTCAGCTTGCCGTTCGCATACTCCATCTTCGCGCTCGTCGTCTTCTGCTGCGTGATGCTCACCCCGTCGTCGATGTACAGCATACCGGCCGCCGTGCCGTCCGCGCCGGGAGCAACTACGAACTGGAAGTCCTGCGCGCGCAGCTCCGTCGTCGTCATCGCGCTCTTCGCGCGGAGCGGGAGCACCGCGCCGCCGCGGATGTGCAGCGGGATATCGGTGAAGTTGATGTTCGACAGCGTGACGTGGTCTCCATTGCCGTCGACGGGCGCTAACGTCACGAAATCGTAGAATTGGTCCTTCGGGAGGTAGATCGAGACAGACGTCGAGTTCTCGTCCGTCACGGGCGAGACGAGGATCGAGTCGCCAAAGAAGAACTGCAGATCGATGCCGTACGTGGACGTGTCCTTCGGATACTTGAACCAGAGAGGGTTGAGAACCGGCGACCCATCGACGCTAGCTTGATGGAAAGCGGTATAGAAGTAGTCGAGCAGGCGATACCTTCGAAAAATTCGGGGTCAGCAAACCATTGTGGCTATTTGCCCAGACGCGTTCCTCACCTAATATCGAGCGCATTCTTCGCGGCCAGAGTCACTGAAGGCCAACGATAAAACTCCTGGCTTATACTTATATCGCTGTTGTGCTACGATCATACCATGTCCCTCAATAAACGTGCTATCACCGTATCGACCCATACTCACATTTCTCATGAAGGGATAAAACGCGCCAAGCGTCGCCCACCGGGCGCACAGCGTCTCTGTCGTATTATCCCCTATGCCAACAGCTATGTTTAGCTTATGTCCGAGTCCGGGAACACACTAAAGTACCCACCGAAGCCACAAATGTCGCTACCAACCATTGGTACTTGGAACAGTGATGCCATGCTGAGCATCCCCGCGATTGATGTGCGGTAGTGATCCCATGTACTCAGGTTGTCGCCGAGCCACTTGCCGACCTTGTGTCCTGCGCCCACGAACGTCGAACGCGTAATCACGAGCGTACGTTGACCAGGACGACGTGCGAGCATAGCATCATGCGTAGCGACAGACATCATCGTGCCGTATAGATTGTCTGCCGCGAAGCAATGAGAAACTTGTCACACCAATACACCGGAGTAACTTACGCGTGTCGTACTCGACGAGCCCGTTCGCGTGGACCGAGTCGGCCTAGTCGGGCATGAAATCAGTATACGTACGGTCGTCGCACCAACGACGGGGACGAGCTTACAGACGCAGTCCGAGAGGAAAGAGTGCCGGCGGCATTATCGATGGAATATGGAGGGTGGAGCAGGTCTTCGCCCGCGTAGCTCGGTGCAGCACACCTGGCAAGGGTCTTCTGGGAGAAAATCGCTGCATCTTGGTTCGGTGGCGGCGAAGTGCGCGGAGGAGGTAAGTTCTGTGCGGCAGCCTGTGCGAAGGGGTCGTCGCAAGGGTCTGTGCAGAACTGTACAAAATAACAATGCCACAGTGTAATGAGGGATGTTAGGCGCGAACGACGGCGACGGTTCAGCGACGTACGCTTGCAGGTTCGTTCATGTCAATCCAAGCGCCATCTATGTCAAACCCTGATTTGGGGTCGTAAAAGCTCTCAAACTCTCCCGTCCAAAACCTGAAAATTAACTTGGTTCGCCAAAATTCTTCGAAAGCCAAAACGGCACCCACTGTCCAACTTTGGGATGGAACCAATCTGGGCGACCGTATGTCGAATAAGTTTGTATTTGTTTTTCACATCAAGGCCACTTACCGGGATAGACCGTGACACCTGGTTTGCCGCAACAAGTTCGAATCAGGGCATTTGTCTTTGAAAGTAACTATGACAAACCTGGCCAGACCACACCCAAACTCGAGCTCCCGTTTGCGGCTTTGAGCCAAAGGTCCAATTTGGTGCCGCGGTCATACGTTCCATAGTCTTGACCCGGTAAGTATGCAACTGCGGGGTCCGTCATGAGGACTAAACGTGCTGTGTCAACACAGATAGAGTGGTCATAGTTGCGAAACCTACCGTAGCGCTGATTGTTCTTGTGCAGGTGGTCTATGATCTGACGCATACGAGCGGTTGGGAAGTACTGGGGATCCATCGTGAATACCCTGCGCTCGTACATATAGTCTGCACCACGGCACAAATCAGTCACCAAGACTCATCACACGCGCTAGAATGACATACCAATGTCGGTCCACATTGTCTCCAACGGAATGCTGGCAGCCGAGTAGTTGGCTATGACACCGGCGACGTCGATGTAATCTTCAGTAGAAAAACAGTTCAGCGAGTCCTCAGACCAAGGCGGCCGGCGTCAAGAGCTCACTCTGATATCCGTATCTGCACTGGTGAAGGCCAAAGGACCAGTACGGCACCTCCGCGGGCAACCCAGCGATCTGTGCATATTGCCTCGCGGCCTCAGCCGGGTCGGTCTCGCTGCCCGCCAAAAAGTAAAAGTCGAGCACGCCGCCGATGACGTTGTACTCCAACGTGGTAGCGCCGGTCGCCGTCTCGTTGTTGCGGAGCTTGACGTCCATCCCAGACGAGCTGAGGAGCAGCACGGCGTGCGTGCCGCCGGCGCGATGCTCAAAGTACACCGGGTGGCTCCCGTACAGGTTCGTGCCGCGCGGGACGCCATACGCGTCACGCGCCCACAGCGTGCGCGTCGTGTTGGACGTGTCGAGCCGGAACGGCTCCGTGTGCTCCCCGAGCCCGTAGATGTTCGCTGCCGCAGGGAGCGTCGTCTTCAGGCGGAGGTACTGCGGCTCGAAGATGAGTGGGTGCGACGCGGTCGTGAAGAGCACCTCGCCCGAGCTCGCGCGCGAAATGTTGAACGAGAATGGCGAGGTGGTGTACTTAAACTCAAGTTGTACTGCGTCCAAGCGCACGTGCGGGTCCGGGGAAGGCCGGGGTAAGACCGATTCGGGTACTTCGTAGCGCGCGCTTGACGCGTCGGTTATTTTGAGGTGGATGCGCGTCTCTGAAGTTTCAAATAAGAAAACAACAACAAACGGTGGTTTGATGGGGGTTCAACTTGAATGCGCTGGGCGCCCACGTACCTGTCTCGTATGTCACTGCCAGGTCCAAGGTCTTTGTGTCGTTGCCAAATATGTTGCAGGGTTCACCGGCGAGCACGAGTTTGGCGGTCAGCGTTGGACCCGTGACTTTTACGTCGGTGGCCTTGTAGCCAGGACACGCGTCCAATTCCGCGGGGTCGACGTATTCTGCCCTTGCGATGTCGAGTAAGCATAAAAATGGGGCTGCCAATAGCAGTATGCCTCGCAGACGCGACGAGGCGAGCATCGTGGAGTCTCACTCTGCTGCGACGAAGGCGGGTGGGGGAGTAAGAGGGGCGCAGAGGACTACTGTATGATCGCTAGCAAAGCTTCGCAGAATTTATACCATGATGGCATACGACGTACGGAATCGAACCGAAGTTTAGTAGCTCCTTGGGCGGCTAGCCGACCTCAAGCGAATTCCCCGCATGGGTCGTCTTTACAGTAAGTAAGTTAGATCCTCGGTTACTCTGGAATAGAACGCCGTTTGTCACATCATATACTCTCATAGTGCGGAGTTACAGTAACGTGCTTCTTTTTCTTGTTCTTTTTCCCTGTACACCGCGACTTGGAATGGTGGGTGATAATTATTTGCACGGCTATACCCGGAATTTGTAGTCATATGAGAGACTTGTGTTTGTTCCGGTGAAATTCCCGTGGAAAAAATATAGTGCTAGAAACAAGGCTAGAAACAAGCTAGAAAATTGCTGTACAAAGAAGAACTGGTGCTTGCGCTCCATGCGACATCATTGTGTCCGAGTTCTCCCGAGCCGAGCTAACTCGCCTTTCCACTGGGTCCGGCATCACGGCATTTCAAGTCTAGAGGATTGGCGAAGGTTGGGTGGACAGGCGAGTGAGCTCGGCTCGGGAGGATTTGCTTTGTACTTTTCTAGGACATCGGACACCTCGAGTGTTCGGACAGTCACGCTGACTCATGCGTTGTCATGTCACCTTTTCCAAACATCGTCCACCCTTGGATTTGTGGTGCCACTTTCGTGACCGCTTTTGGAAGGCACCTGGCTTACCAAATTAATCCCCGACCACGGCGTTGGTCGGCAAGCGTGACAACACCCAAATCTCGTTCTGGCGGCACAACAGGTTTTTTTGTTTAAAAAATGGTTGGAGGGTGTTAATAACTGACACTAGACTGTATATCAAATTTTGTAGTAATTGGACGAGGGACAGACAAGAAATTCGAAGTGTCCGAACTGGGGATGGTGTCCGATGTGGGGGTGAGGGATAGTATCTATATAGACCGCCAGATTCCTACCCACTGTAGCTCATTCACACATTCGAGTGATTCACCGATTCACCGTCCACTGCGATTGTCATTGGTAGAACTATTACTAAAACAAGAGGACAGAAAGTCCGAGAATAGGTGATTTGTACTGTATGGTGAATATATACGTGCAGGGTAGGGGGAAAGGGGATTGTGCATGCGAACTGAGCCGAAAAAAATCTGGATTCTGTCTCAAGAAGAGAGAGCTGTTTTCTCGTAGAAGTAAGAGTGAGGACCCGAGGTGTCCATAGACGCGCAATCGATGGATAGCGCAATTTCACGCTCCCGCCCGGGCGTGGGCGGGGAGGAGTGGCGCGCGACGCGGTCGTTACGGCTTGCGGAACTCGCACAGCACGGTGTAGATCGTGTTGAACGCCGTGTATATCTCCTCCCGCACCTTCACACGCGGACGGAAACGTCAGTGTGGGTAACGCAAGCGGACTCAGATCCAAGGAACGACCAGTTACCTTCGCGCCAGTGAGAACTATCTTTCCCGATACAAAAATCAGAAGCACCACTTTAGGTTTGATCATACGGTAAATGAGACCGGGGAATAACTGCGATAGTGAATTAACATTAGTGCAGGCGGTGAATGTCACAGTCAAGATGCGTACCTCAGGCTCGTAACTACTGAACTGACCGTGGCTGTACGCAAGACCCTCTAAGCGGATCGGGAACTTGACGTCACAACTGCCAACGATGTTCTGAATTTTGAATTCAGAAAACTTGGCGTCAAAGCCAAGCTTCTGAACGATGCGCGCGTACTTGCGCGACGCCAGACGGGAATCGTCCTCGGACTTGGCACCCGTCACGACCATCTTCCCCGACGCGAAAATCAATGCGGTTGTTTTTGGGTCGCGAATCCGCATGATAACAGCGGCGAAACGCTAAGGTAGATGAAGTAGCACACGCGCTCGCGACGTGGCAATTCAGTCAGGGGAACCAACCTTAGGGTTGTATTCCGCATTGCGCGCGTGCAATGCAATGGTCTTGAGATCCAGGCGACAGTCAAGGTTCACAGTGGCAACGATGTTTTGAAGAGTGGGGACGATCCCTTCAACTGCTGTGATATGTTGTTGTTCGAGGGTGAGAGGAGCGGGGGTGGCTGGGACCTGAGCAGGTGGCGTTGATGGGCCAGCGGCGGCGGAAGTTGCACCGCTCTGCGGTGCAGCTTGAGGGGTAGACGCTGGCTGAGACGAACCGGCCTTTGCGGCCTGGTTGTAGAAAGATGATTGTAATGCGGGTGCCGCCGCCGTCACCGGCCCTGGACCAGGGAGTACGAGACCAGATGTCCCGTAGTACGGATTCGCCGTGGAAGGAAGAGCGAGCCCATTTACTTGTTGCTGCTGCGGCTGTTGCTGTACCTGTGTTGGTGGCTGAGGAGGCTGATATTGAGAGCGACCACCGAAGTTAAGCTGACGAGTTGGAAGAGAAAACGAGGACATGAAAAGCAACAGTGGCAAGCAACGATTTTTACAGGCGTGGGAAAGTTGTGCCGGGGGTGAAAGAAGTGAACTGGGGGATAAGACCTGCGCCCTTATATACGTGGGAAAATTCAAAGTCCGACTGTTACCAGTGACTCGAACCTTATTCACCTCTTGATCCCGCATCTGTCATTGATGGTGGCTCTCCTCGTTCTCCTGTCTTCCCATTCCCTCTTCCCACCTATGCCATCTTAAAAATCCACACAATTCAAAGAGCCGTACCGTACCCACCATTTCCTGTTTGTCCGAGTACTGACCATAACTTGTTGGGGGACCAACGACCCATCAAAAAGCGTCAACATTGCTGCGGCTTTTATGCTGAAAGCATCAGAATTTGCTTCCTTGGGCGTCTCGAACATCTCGTCTCGTACTGGAATCATCATCGATTTGTGGCATTCCTTTTTAATTGTGTGCTGTGCGTGTTTTCCTCCAGCCTCCGTCCTCGGTAGAACGAACCTCCGGATGGGTATTGTATAATTGTACTGACAACAGACATGTCCCAGGCGCAATTCGTGCGCAGTCTGACCTTGTGTTATTATAGTTACGGAACATTCTGGAAATTACCTTTTTGGGGATACTTATTTAACCCGAATTATCTAGACTCTTCCCACGCTCACCCGGTCGCAATGTGTAGTGTCTCGTCTCCCTTATCTCTCACGTCACCCCTCCGGTCATCGAATGAACAGCGACAATCCACAGTACTAGTGGCACGATGCAATCCCTAGCCTTACCAGATCATTACCTGTCTTGATAAAGTAGTAATCACCTGCGCTTCAATGATCAGCCTTGATCCGGCCGGTTATAAGGGATCGTGCACCATATGTGGTCCCAGTCATGTTGTTTGGTGGCTTCGCAGGATTGTTGACCGTCCCGTCAGACAACAGGCTCTGCCATGTAGGGGCCCAAAATGCGTTGGTCGTGTCATTTAGAATCTGCGAACTTAATGTTCAGAGCGTACACACATCGATGACGCGGACAAGTGAGTGAACCTTGATCGCTGCATTGGCAAAGTACGATGCGCCGCTCTGGTTAGTGGGGTAAAAGCTTCGCTCCTGTTGCGCGAGCAGTAAGAGCCCGCTCGTTGCTATCATCGCTGCTGAGCTGTCTGCGGGCCGCGGTGGGTTGAGCGGCGCGTTAAAGTCCCAAGGAACGATCCCATCCGCGGGGATGTTGTCAAGGAAGTACTCCGCCATGCGCCGCGCTGTAACCAGGTAACGCTCCAGCCGTGTGCGACGGTACACTGCGTCGATCAAGAAGGAAATGAATGAAGGTTAAGACAACCGTTTGTCTGTCACGCACTGTTGGCAAAGCCGTAAATACCCCACGCTTGGCCGCGACTCCAAGTGCTCGAGTTGGAGTAACCCTGAGCTGTACGCTGGTCGATGACGGCACCAGTGGTGGCGTTATAATCGACGACATGAAACGACGATCCTGGGAAAGAGTGGTTACGAAGAGGGGGCGTGTTGGCGTGGGTGTCAAAGGGACCTCACCATCCGCACGAACGTGGTTCATCATCGTCTTGTCAGCGTGTGATACGGCGATTTGGCACAGCGTCTGGTTACCCGTGAGGTCCGCGGCGTTGAACAGTACCTCGAGATTCATCATATTGTCGATGATAACCTGAAAGTCGTCCGGGTCCGCCGAGTCCCAGCTGCGCGTGCAGCCGACGACGGGGCTGAAGCGTGCGGCCAGAGCGGCGGCGAATGTCTTGACGGCCTGCAGGGCAGTTTCATTTGTCGGGTTTCTAATGTACGTGGGGTACACGTGAAAGCGTGCATGTAAGAGGAGACCAAAGACAGGAGAGGTGCGGCGTACATAGTGAGCTCGTCCACGAACGGGAAACTCAAGAAACCGACGTCATGCCCTACGCTCGTGTGGACTTCCAGTGGAATCTCCCCAGTAGCAGATGAGCGGCCAATGTCGAGCCACTGGGTGGTGGTCGTACCGTTCACAGTGAGTGGACAAATAGTGGCGCGCTCCGCGAGGGCGTAGAATGTCGCGGGAAGGAAGCCGGACGTCCATGTGTCCGCACCAAAGTAAAGCCACACGCCAGTGTCGCGCGTGGTGTACTGAGGATACGAGATGGGGATACCTGGCGTTCGCTGGGCAGAAGTAAGTAGTTTCTGCGCGATGAGCGGAGAGAAAAGCTGGGGAGGGAATTGAGGGTAGGCAGCGGAAGAAGTTTGGGACAGGGCAGCGAGCATGAGGGATAGTAGACGCATAGTAGGCGGTGAGAAGGTTGGTTTCTTTAGACATCGCCGCTCGTTGATTTATAGCTTCTCCCCCAGCTATTCGGCGACCACTTCGCGAAGTCTAGTACTCTATATACAACTCCCGGAAAGACAACTAACTGTTTTTAGTAAGCCTCCGCCTGACTAGCCGATCAGAGTTCCATAATGCCCACCAAGAATGATGGTTTCAGCAGCAAGTGACAAAGCCGGCGGTGAGTTATCCAGCTCCTAGCAGCTGCTGTGAGCAGCTATCAGAGAAACAAAATATGGGACGGCCGCATGGGCACTGAAGTTAAGAATAGCGACAACCACCGACCCGTGACCCAGTTGGAGGAGGGAACCACGGTTTTCTAGAACAGTGTAATGATCAAGTGGAACTATTTCCACAAGAGTGCACGCATAAGAGACCAAGACCCAAGATCGGCGATAACCAAACGTCTCATGACGTCTCTAGGACCGGACTGGCTCCACCGGGACAGAGTTCTGAAATATATGTTATATAAATTGTGCAAGTAGCATTCGGGTCAAAATAAGATTCGGGTCAAAACAAGGTCAAAAGTATCGCTTCAAGTTGAAGCGAAGAGAACGGCGCAGATTCGTGAAGGCATAGCCATCGGCCGGAGGATGTGGCACCGTTACCCAAAAGGCTATAGTTTCCCTTAACGGCAGCGTGTACGGATAGCCCGCCGGCTCGCAGCACGCCGCGACTCGGGAGGCAGCGCGGCCTGCTTGTGCTTGTGTGTGCTATTGCCATCTCTCTTCCCTTGCTTTCACTCTCGCCCCCTTCCCATTGCACACATCTCGTTTCTCTATACATTTTACTCGGGAAAATGTCGACCGGTTTTGGAGCAGAAATCGTCGCGACTATCAACAAATTACAAGATGTTTTTACGGCTGTCGGCTCGAGTGCCGCACAAATAGACCTTCCTCAAATTTGCGTGTTGGGTAGTCAGAGTAGCGGGAAGAGTTCCGTTCTTGAGGTGCGCTGCCGTGATATTCTTTCGATACATCGTTGATGGTTTTCGCAGAACATTGTTGGCCGTGATTTCTTGCCTCGAGGCTCCGGCATTGTCACGCGCAGGCCTCTGGTATGCTGCTCTGGAAATCTATTCACTCGCCACTTATTTTGAGATATAGGTTCTACAACTCATCCATAGACCGGCGACTACGGCTGCACCAACAGCGAATGGCAACGCAGGTGGGCTTGCCTGTATGACTATACATTTTTGGCCTCATGTAGCTTGTTAGCCGCCGCCCCCGGTACGGACCCACGAATGAATGAGAACGAATGGGGCGAATTCCTCCATCTCCCTAACGAAAAGTTTTACGACTTTAACAAGATTCGTGCCGAGATCGTCCGCGACACGGAGGCCAAGACGGGACGCAATGCAGGCATTTCGCCACTACCCATCAACTTACGCATTTTCTCGCCCAACGTCCTCACGCTCACACTTGTCGACTTGCCTGGATTGACGAAGGTTCCCGTTGGCGACCAGCCCAAAGACATCGAGAAACAGATTCGTGACATGCTTTTCAAGTATATTTCCAAGCCTGCCTGTATAGTCCTCGCCGTTACCCCGGCCAACACCGATTTGGCCAATTCAGATGGTCTCAAGATGGCCCGTGAGGTTGACCCTGAGGGCACTCGAACAATTGGTGTCCTGACCAAGGTTGACCTGATGTGAGTACCGGTTACGTTCTGCAACTCCGCGGATGGCGCTGACCCGAGAATCTTAGGGACGCTGGTACTGATGTCGTTGATATCCTTGCAGGCCGCGTCATTCCTCTACGCTTGGGATATGTCCCCGTAGTGAACCGTGGTCAGCGTGACATTGACACATCCAAGCCAATCCAGCAAGCGCTTGATGCGGAACGCCACTTCTTTGAGAGCCATCCTGCTTACCAGGGCAAGGCCCAATACTGCGGTACACCCTTCCTGGCGCGCAAGCTTAACATGGTATGTGGCTGCGCTTTCAAACTATGATCAAATCTTCGACCCTGGGAGGCTCTTTAGATCTTGATGCACCATATCCGTGCAACGCTTCCGGATATTAAGGCACGCATCACCTCGCAACTACAGAAGTTCAACGCAGAGTTGCAGTCACTCGGCGGACCGCTCGGCGACGGCAATTCGTCAAGTATCGTGCTAAACATAATTACAGAATTCACGAATGAGTTCCGCACAGTTATAGACGGTAATACGAACGACCTATCGCTTAATGAGCTCTCTGGTGGTGCTCGCATCTCGTTTGTATTCCACGAACTATTCAATAATGGCGTAAAGAGTATCGATCCGTTTGACCAAGTCAAGGACGGAGACATTCGGACGATCTTATACAACTCATCGGTTCGTGCGGAGTTTGTATGTCGTTGTTCGGTGCTGATGCGGAGGGTCAGGGGTCGACACCTGCTCTCTTCGTTGGAACAGCGGCGTTTGAAGTCATTGTGAAGCAACAGATCAAGCGGCTCGAGGAGCCTGGGCTTAAATGCTGCCAGCTTGTTTATGACGAACTCATCCGTATTCTCGGCCAACTGCTTGCCAAGATCGTGCGTTCGGCTTCGATTGTTATGCATACACGTTCTTCTGAGACTGTATTTAGCAAGCGTTCCGTCGGTATCCTGCGCTGCGTGAGCGCTTCAACAGCGTGGTTGTGAATTTCTTCAAGACGGCCATGACACCTACGACGAAGCTTGTGATCGATATGGTAGCGATGCAAGCGTGCTATGTCAACACGACACACCCCGACTTCCTTAACGGACATAAAGTGCGCATCTTTCTTCCCTCTGTTCGTTCTCTCATTCTTTTCAAGGCCATGGCCCTCGTGACGGACCGCCTGAACGCCAACAAACCTGCAACGCCCGAGCCTAAACCAGGAAAGATGACCGCCGCGCAGTTGAATAATAACAAGGACCTCGAGGTCGACATCAAGAAAGAGGAACCGAGTTTCTTTGGCAGCTTCTTTAGTTCGGCCAAGAGCCAACAGCAGAAAGCGAAGAAGGGCCCGCAGCCCATGGAGGCGGCACGTGCTCTTTTCTTCATGTGTCGTCACGTGCTTATGTTCCACAGCCACCAGCCATCATTCGTCCGCAAGCCGCGTTGAGTGAGCGTGAAACGCTCGAAACCGAAGTCATCAGTGCGTCTCCTTCAACCGCTTTCTCCCGCGCGTTACTCCAGTGTTCACCTACCGTCTGCAGAGCTACTCATCCACTCGTATTTCAATATCGTAAAGCGCGAGATGATTGACATGGTGCCAAAGGCCATCACACTCACGCTCGTAAACCACTCGAAGGAGAACCTGCAGCGCGAGCTGCTGCAGGAGCTCTACAAACCTGACGTGCTCGAGGACCTACTTAAGGAGAGCGAACTGGTCGTCGCGCGCCGGAAGGAGGTCGTCAGCATGGTCCAGGCGCTTAACAAAGCGGAGGAGTGCGTCACTTCTCCTTCGTGCCTCAGAGCTGAGCTAATACGCCGTCATAACACAGAATCGTCGCGGGTGTTTGAGGGGGTGGGTTCGCGAGTTGCGTCGTATTTCATGTTGTTCCTTCCAGTCGTTTCTCTCACTCCTTGTCTAACTGCGAGTACACTAATAATACCCTTGCGGGATTTCCTTTCTCCCCTTTTTTCTCGTGATCGTGACGGGCTCTGTGAAACGCCTATTCCTCCCCCGTCTGTGGTAGGTTGCAACTTGGCTAGCCTTGCATGACTGACCGGCCCAAACCTTTTGAGCGATCGCTCTGATACATGCGATTTTTGCGATTTTTTCTACACCCCTTACTTTTCACAAACACGACGTGATATATTTCGTTCACACTTCTATTTCGGCGGGTACTACCCCCGGGACCTCATCGTCTCCACCTAGTAGGAGCCTGAGTTAACGGCATACCCGTTCAAGGTCCTCAGCCTGCTGCACGTCTCGCAGAACAAACATCTGAGTGCCAATGCTCTAGCAGCCTCGGCATTGTTTCTCAAGATATTTTCGAGCCCAGGGTCTCAACTGTCGCATAGTGACACGTCAAAGTCCATCCGCCACGAGGAGAGGAGAAAGGGGGGGTTACACACTTGTGTAAGCGTGAGCATTTTTTGGGCCGGTGAGATTACCACCTAGTCCGCATGTTATCGTGATATCAGGAGGCGCGTAGTGCACTCTTCAGTGAAGGGACATATTGTTGATATTTCTGTGCTTCTTCGTATTTCATCGCAAGGCAGCGATCCTTTCTATAACTACCGTAGTATGTTGAGATACATGTCTGTTGCCTTTGAATGTAGTTTGGAGGGTGCCTCATCCTAGTCTCATTTTAAGCGAGTTCAATTGGAAAGATTGATTGTACACGTGTGCTCAGGTACTCAGGCTGTCGCCACCGCCTCCGCTGAGTCAAACCTGACTCAGAGACGCTGCCTGCAAGATCCCGGTTTGTGCGGTCTCAGTAATTTCGTCCAGGCATTCAGTACTTCATCGGTCAAATCTGAATTTCAAATGCCCCACGACACTCGCCCACAAAGCCCGCAACTACCATGTCTTAAGTTTAACGTTCATCACCTGTACTCCTTTCCGCTATCTTACCGCCAGAAAGTGGGTTCGTATGGGCTGTCCTCAGACTTCCAATATTCTCGTACCACGAAACAACACTTTCATCTGTATTGACACAAGATACCATTGGATTCCGTATGGCTCCGAGTCTCGTGCAGGGCTACCTCAAGCAGAGGTGCATGTCTGCCATGCCCCTCCGCATGCATTTCCATTCTCGATCTCGCCTTCGCATTCTGTTGATTGTATTGTGGCCCCTGCCTCTACCACTGCATGCAAACCAGAGTTTGAATGAGAAAAAAACTCAGAAGAAAGCCTGTAGAGTGTTAAAAGATTTCCAAAGTTTACTTCCCATTAAACTTTGAATGTAGAGTTTAAATCTCTTTGAAGTAAATTTTCATGGAAAAAAAATGTTAGACTCTCCATTTGTGACAAAGTCATGTGATATGTGACTGTGACATGTGACACTTACTGCATGCCACAAATAAAGACAGGCACACAAACTTCCATGTTATCTGTCACACTCAGTAAAAAAGGTTAGTCAGCTGTTGGTCGGTTGTTGGTCGTCGGGTAGTCAATATGACCAAAAAATGTATTTTTGCAAGAATTCTGAGTTTTGGTGACTAAGGGTTGACTAAGAATAGCTAGGTCGAGGGGCTTTACCGAAGTCAAGCAAAGTCAACACTGGTCAACACTGAGTTGTCCGATGTCATTTTTAGTCGTCGAGGGACAAATCCGTAGTCATATTTTGTCAATTTGTCATCTAAATACGATCTTTCTTGGTCTACTCATGTAACGCCACCAGCGGGGCGACGTTCGGCGCCCAAGGCACCCGCGGCAGGCTTAGCAGAAGACGACTTAGGCATTGTCGACGACGATGACAAAGGAGACTGAGATCGGTCAAAGGCACACGCACGAAGAGGCGAGGCGAGAACGGTGATGCACAAGATAAGCGGAAAGGAGCTTAGAGCAAGGCAGAGCAGGGTTCCCAAGATACTAGCTGGTATTGCTAAGTAACTCAAGTCTGGGGACTTGAGGACGAAACAGTACAGGTATATATACAAGCTGGTACATAAGGTTCGTACCCAGCTAAGTCCGCTCTCTCGGGTTCTGTGGTCCGTGCGCAGACGCGGAACCTTCTAGAAAGGTCACGCGGTCGATTGCGCCATCTATCGTCATCGGTCCAGGTCAGCCTAGGCCTCCGTCACGTGATCGGTGACGTCAGAGTCCAGAGCCTTCCGGAACCTCTCCCTAGCGCGCGCTAATGTACCACTGCTGGCATCCTGCGGGCTCTCCGGGCTCTGCACCAGGTCCCCGGCAGTCGGCGCGGTCGGAGATCGTAACAACTCAGGTCGACCAATGGCTACATCAAGTCAATGATGGCTAAATCTGTAGTCGATCTCAGTCATCCTACGTCCGATTTAAGTCGTTCCCAGGTCCGAAAAGTCACATCAAGTCAATCCATAGTCGGTTGCAGTCGGCCGAAGGTCATTTTTCTAGTCAACTATTGGTCAAACTTAGTCATCCCGCGTACTTTTTATGCATTTCGCAGTCAATTTTATTCATCTAGTAGTCACGCTAGGTCGAGGAGTATCAAGTCGTGTATGTACGTCGGCGAGTCCAAATATTAGAAAAAAAAAACCTCAGAACCGAATACGAGCGAGCAAGCGAGGGCACGCGGGAATCAAGGGCAGTCATAGCCACCCGTGCACAGCGGTGTATTCGATGGGCATACGCTATGGTCACGCAGCAAGTGGCTTTTGTGGCCCTTTTCTCAGCTTGCGCTGGTAACATGGTAACAGTAGGTCAGAGTTGGATACTGCAGACGATGAGAATCTTACCTTCTCGATAATTTCCTTGATGGTCGCATCGGAAATGTGCACGAGCTCGGGGGACTTGACAATGACATCGATAAGATCTGCCCAGGCTATAGGTAATATTACTGGGCTTAGAACATACGACGTACCGTCCTTCCGCTTCCCCTTCGGGGCGCTGAGCTTGTTGTCGCTGAAACAGGCCAGGAGCTCCGAGACTTGAAGTTGCTTGAGCGATGCGACACTTGCGCGAGCGCCCTGGAGGCTATGTGTGGGAGAGGGCATCACTACCAAACACAGACGTACCTCATCTGGCCCTGCTGAAGGTTCCACACGTTCCGTGGAGGCGATGGGCTGGGTGATAGAGTTGGTTCCTGTGGGAACCTCTGGAGTTTTGCTTGCGGCAACATCAGTGAGAGGAGCTGGCCGCTTAATCTTGATCGGGGGCAAACGTGGTGGTGACATTGCAATGTCCCGATACGAAGGAGCGGTGGGTGGGACACGGTTTTCAGAAGTAAGCACCTAAGACAGGTTATTAAAAAAAAAGGGAGGGCATATTGAATACGTACCCCACCGGCGCCAACCCAGCAACTCTCGAGACACTCGAGGACCTTCTCGAGGTAAACATCGCTAATGAATCCACTCGTCTTTGGTGTTCCGGCGTTTGAGCACATCGACCTTGCGTCTCGGCACGTCTTGATGGCAGCTGCCACGAGCTTGAAGGCAGTAGCGACGCTGCCAACCTTCTCCCAGCTGGTGAGCGAGGACGCCGGGCTGATACCACCTGCTGTGAACTGGTAATGCCCCCAACTTTCGTACGTGTTGTCCTCGTCAATGTCAGGTGAACATGGGACCGCCGATTGGACACGCTCGAGGAGCGTCGCGACTTGCTCAGATGGTTCGCCTTCCTTGAACGACAACTGCGCGTTCATGGAGTAAATGAGCTGGGGGCCGTTTGTTAGGGATGGGAACTCGGACGTGAGGGCCGCTGCGGGGACGAGGACAGTGTCAGTAGGGGCATCGGTGCAGGGCGTTTCAACCCACCAATGAGGTTGTCGGCTGGGAATTCGACTTCATATCAGTATACAGTAACTGTATGCGTGAGACAGACGCACCTGATGGATTGACATGAAGAGAATGGAGACTTGTCGGCGCAGGTTCCGCACAGATCGCCTTGGTGCGACTAAGGAATGTGGGAGTGATCTTGCGTGTGGGAGGATGTTGGTTCTCTGTGCACCAGTACCACTCGTCAGTGGGTTTGGACGTTGTCGAGTAGAACACTCACGGTTTGAGAGTCCAGGGCCCACAGTCTTCTGTCTGGAAAGCACGGTGTTGTCTTTGTTGCGCTTTTGGGCGTGCGATGCCGAAGGTGATTTGGGGCCGGGGCTCAACTCAAGAGCCTGCTTCGTTGCTTTCATGGGTGCTACCTCCCGAATTTGTGGGTTGAACGCAGTCGGTGGCTCCGGAGATTGGCTGAACTGTGGGGATGTGGCAGGCGTGGAGTTTCGTCGTAGCCTTGACTTTCTCTTTATTTCGCTCCAGAAAAACCTTGGTGATAAACGCATCAGCCTTCCAATGGGCTGAACACAAGCGAAGGAGCTTTTGCTCTGCTTCGAGGTCAAGCACAGCTTGATAATGCTCGGCCATGAAATATTTCTTGATGAAGGTCTTAGGCCGCGTCTTGAGGCCAGCACCGGCCGACCGGGGGTCTGAGTTGATAAATTTAATGAGCCTCTGAACGATAAGTTCCGCCGAGCGTCGCATGTTTGAGAGTTCAAATGTGGAGATCTTTGAGCCGTTCGGGCGGCGGATGGCAAGAGACAATCTCGGTCGACACTTGTTATTGTCTGTAAGGATATCGCCCAGCGTCTTGTCGGTGTAACAATCATCGAAGTCCCAGAGCACGGTTGTCGGAAGAAAATCTGGGCGGAGGGGTGGCGGCTCCACGCGTTCAAGGAGATCCTCGATGGCCTTGTCCTTCATGACGTCAGTTCTTGCCTGTTGAGATGCGGAATCGCTGGGCCCCAATGACGATGCGCGAGAGTCTGCACGAGAATTCGCGTGGCGAGAGTTTACACTGCGGGGTACCGCTGTCATAGGATTGTGTCAGCGATCACCTGGGTTCGAAAGCAAATTACCACGCACCTTGGTATATGTCAGGGGGCAGGCCTTCGCTCCTCGCGGTACGAAACTCTGCGAGCTCTCGTTCTATGTACGTGGTAAGGACAGAGGTCAGGTGGTCGTGATCTCGGCGAAGCTTGCGGTAATGGGGGTTATGTAAGAGTTCCGAGTCGGTGAGAGCCGCAATGGCATCAAGAGGGAGCGGCTGCCTTGCCAGTGGAGCCGAGGTCTTGCGTGGAAATGAAGGTACTGTTGAAGGATGAAGACTAGAGCGTAGTGTCGAGCCGGACATGTGGGAACGTGGAGGAGCAAAAGCAGAGAAGCCGTCGGTGTCAACGGTTGAGCGTTGTCCAGAGAAGTCTATCGGCGGTCTTGACCTCAGTGGGTGTTTCAGCATGTACTGGACGTCGTCGTCCTTGTCATCACGGTTGCGTACCGTGCCCAAGTTTGAGAAGAGCCCTGGGGGGGTATCGTCTAAGTCATCATCGTTCTCAAAGTTCTTCTCGAAGTCATCCTCAAAGTCAGACATCTTTGGAGGCGAGGCGGCTGTGAGCGTATACAAGGATGAAAAGGGTTGACGAAGAAAAAAGTTGACGCGAGGTAGAACGAACACGTGCCATTCCCACACTCCGCACCAGAGTCCGGTTGCCCTTGCCTCATGCTCACGCTCATACTGTTACTCTCATCAGCTGTGTGAATATGACACCTCAACCTGCTTCAAGACACACCTGTACATGCTCCAAGTGCTATGGAAGTTCCAAAAGTGTCACCAAACGCACGATTGAGACCCATTTGCGGCAAGATCAGCTCTTTCTACAGTCACTCCCACCCGACGCAGATTCTGCCCACCTCGTGCGATCGTGCATCGATCAAACGATCCAACTCCTTTCTCAACTCCATGGAGGCTCTGGGCTGCTTTATGCAGTACCCGATGTTGATAGATCTCGCTCAGACGACCCAGAAGGTATGCACTATTATTTTTATTATTATTATTATTATTTTTAACCCCAAAGCGGCACAGATCCCCTAGTTCAGCTGACTAACACCTATTCCGAGGATGCTGAGGACTCCAGGCAGCCCGATCACTATCAAGGGGAAGCTATAGAGCCTGGTAAGCATATTATTCTAATATAAAGTGTATGCTTGCTTACTGCTGCATGGTGTTAGATGATCATTTCAGTCCTGATATGGACATTGATCTGGGCACTTCTGATGCTATGGCCTGGGCTGGTGCTTATCTAGGGATGGACCCTAATATCTCTGACTCAGAGATGGACCACAGTGGACTGTCTGGGGCTGGCTCTGGTTTTGTGAGCTCTGACTCTGACTCTGATAATGAGGCTGAGGCTGAGCTTCATCCTGCTTTGGTGCCCTCCTCAATAAGGCATCCAGATACTTCTGACCCTAGCTCCTTTTCTGAGAGGGAGCCAGCTGGTGTTAGTTCTGATGAGGGTGATGACTTTGGCGCTGGTGCTGACCTTCCCGAAGTTGTGAGAAGGCTTCGGACACAGCTTTTATCTGGCTATACCCCTCCCAATCACCCACCCATTGATGACCCTCGCAGTCGTATACTCACCCCAGATGAGGTGCTGTCTTTAAAGCACTATATTGCATGGGTCGACTCTCGTGGTACTGTGAAGGGATACAAGCTCCATGCACAGGTCCTTCAGGAGGCTACAGGTGCTGAGATCCTTAGCCTATATATGGTGCGGAAGCTTGCCATAGAGCTTACAGGGTTGTCATCCCAGCTGGTTGACATGTGCCCTAAAAGCTGCATGGCTTTCACTGGAGAGTTCAAAGACCTTCATTCATGCATCTACATTCGCAACAAACAGCTATGTGGCGAGCGGCGCTATGACAAGAATGGTCACCCAAGGGCTCAAATGTTCTATACCCCCATTGCCCCTGTCATCCAGTCATTCTATATGAATAGGAAAATGGCAGAAGCTATGCGATACCGCCATGAGCACTTACACAAGGCTCTGGAAGAGCTGGAGCCTGATTCCCCCCCTACCACATACTCAGATTTCTCTGACTCCATTAACCATATCAATCACTCCCACTTATTCCAAGATCCCAGAGACACTGCAATAACCATCTCAGGTGATGGCGCCCAGCTCACTATGAAGAAGCAGTCTGATGTATGGGTCCTTATTGTCACAATTCTAAACCTTCCTCCCAATATGCGATCTAAGGCTGCCAACATCATCATTCCACTTGTCATTCCTGGGCCATCTTCACCTGGAAATGTGGAGTCATTTATTTATGTCCTCTATGAGGAGCTTGCAAAGCTCAGTGTTGGTGTATGGTCTTGGGATGCACTCTCAGAACAATACTTTCTCTTAAAGGTGTTCCTTTGTGGTGTTCTTGGAGATATGCTTGGTTCTGCAAAACTCAGCAGAATGGCGGGACATATGGCTATATATGGGTGCCGTTTTAGTATGGTGCGGGGTGCACGTGCTAGTAAAGACAGAGGTATGAGTATATGACTTGAATATTATTGTATCATTTTATCTCACTATTTTATCTGATAGGTGCTAAATCTCAGTACTATCCTCTCTCCCCACCTCAAAAACAGGAGATCAATGGCGATCGTCCTGATTTTGACATATTTGACTTGCCACTTCGCACCCTAGAAGACTACTGGGAAATTATCCAGAGGCTTGAAGCTGCAAAGAACAATAAGACACAGTATGCAGCAATTGTAAAGGAAACTGGTGTCTCTGGTCTTCCCATTTGTGCAGCCAGCCCCACCTTCTCACATCCATTCTTTTTCCCACTTGACCCCTTCCATCTCTTCTATGAAAACTGCATGCCACATATCTGGGATATCTGGGTCTCATTTAGCTCTGAGTCAGAAGATGTTTTTATGGGTCAAGATATGGCTTCAAAGCTTGGAGCAGAGGTTGAAAGTGCTATGGCGACACTCCCCCCCTCCTTCTGTGGACCTATCAGAGATCCATCTAAAAAGCGACAAAGTCAATATAAGATATTTGAGTGGATGGCCCTCCTCCACTGGTATATTGTCCCTATTGCATTGGAGCTTGGATTTAATCCAGAGGTGGTCAAGAACTTTGCCATATTCTCAAATGTGGTGGAGTATGCTATGACAGCTGTCCCTAGAACCAAAGATGATCTAGCCAAGCTCTATGACAAGATTATCCTTTTTCTTCAGGGATTTGAACATCTCTATGTTGGCAATAATCCATCCAAAATTTCCCGCTGCAGACTATGCATCTTTCAGCTCATTCATATTCCCTTCCACATTTCATATAATGGCTCTATCAGATTTGGCTCTCAAGCCACATGTGAGCGGACCATTGGAGATATTGGACATGGTATAAAGTCAAAAAAGTCCCCCTTCAAAAACATTGTCTCATACAAGACAGACAAGCAGTCTGTTAAAATCCTACATCTCTCTTACCCAACACTCTCCTCAGGACCTAAACCAAAGGCTCAAAGGACTTCACTATTCAAAGAGTTTCCTATCACTCAGAAGCAGAAAAAGGAAGACCAGAACTTGAAGGCCCACTCACAAGCAATTCTGTCTTATCCTGGAATAGAGCCAAATTCCACATATATGCGCTGGGGAAAGTGCCCTCTTCCTAATGGTGTTACCCTTACAAGCCAGCTCTTTGAGCTTTCAAAAAGGTCCTCTTCATGCTCCTCAAGGTACTTTGAGGCTCAGCCAAGGCTGTTAGAGTCAAAAGATGAGCCTACAGATGAAACAGAGATAGAGGTGGAGAAGACCATACCAATATTTGGAGAGGCCTTAGCCTTCTATACTATTGCTGACCTCTCCCTTGTTGTCTATCATCCATTGATAGAGTGCCACCAAAAGTTTGGAAGATGGTCTGGAAAGTGGTCATCAGATGTAGTATCTGCCCTTGAGACATCAGCAATAGTCAGCCTTATTGGGATTTGGACTTACAAAGATCATGTTCATATTTTGCGAAGACACCCAGGACTTACCCTACTGACATTAGAGGAATGTGGTCTTGATGGTGAAGTTGACTTGGAAACGTCGTACTAGACTCACTTTACAAGACCAATGTATTTAGTTACAGAAACAGGGATAGTGGAAAGAAATGACATACCAAATCGAACTTCCGAAGCACAAGTGTTGATGGTGGTGTGATCCAGAACTCGTGGAGCGGCCTGTAAATGTTAGTCCCCAAACACCTGGAAGAACGGGTTCATCCGAGTCGGCGACCCGAACACAACGACAGTCCTGCGCAGCGCCAGGCTTCGCGCTCGTCTTCCACACCAGCGCCGCGCGAAGCCCCGTCTTGCCTGCCTCGACTGTCACGTACCCGACGAACTTCCGAAGCACAAGTGTTGATGGTGGTGCGATCCAGAACTCGTGGAGCGGCCTGTAAATGTTAGTCCCCAAACACCTGGAAGAACGGGTTCATCCGAGTCGGCGACCCGAACGCGGCAACAGTCCTGCGCAGCGCCCATTCCTGCGCCAGGCTTCGCGCTCGTCTTCCACACCAGCGCCACGCGAAGCCCCGTCTCGCCTGCCTCGACCGTCACGTACCCGATGACGGCACAAACCCGGATGGCCTTGAAGAAAGGACACAGACTGAGACGACGAATCTGGAGGGTTTGTCGATGCTTGTTTGGGGTGTCGAGGTGGGCGATGGACTCGATGCGCTGGGCGGAGGAACTAGACGAACGAAGGACACGTGGGTCGCGAAGCACGTACCTGCCGTAGAGCTTTGCCATGCAGAGCACGACGATCCAGTAATGCCCGTGCAGGATCGCGCTGCATGATCTGGTACACGATAAAGACGGCCAAGGGGCCAGCGCCGAGCACAGTGAGCAGTTCGAAGGAGACAACGGTTGGGTCAGCAATGCCTCAGCGTGTATCCGCTGTGGCGTATTCGCACCCTATCCACATTACATGAGGATCAGCGAAGCGGGGATGGGGGGGGTCGCTACGCACATACCTGGGCGAATGCACCTGAAGACGCAGGTAGACAGTCCTGCTGTCGTAATCTCTCCGGGGTTCCGAGTTGACAGTGAACGTAAATGATAGAAATGTTATGTTCAGTGTCGAATTAAACTGGGAATTCACTGATGGCTTCGCGACCTAGGCCCGGAATCACGGGCACGACCACGACAATTGACCTCAAGACAGCCTATGTCGCACGTGATGAGAGGTTCGGGAATGGGGACAGTGAATGGCCGTAGCGGGGGCAAATCGCCGAGAAGCGTCGTGCTGGCGCTTCAAGGTCGTGGTCCATGAGCGTCCGGTCGGAAGTTTAGAGGTACGAACGTAGGCGGTGGCTGAATCGGCACGGCAGCTGTAGGTTGCTCCTTGACAGCGTCTAAGACGTCGCAGATGCGGTTGATGACTTCACAATCTATGCCCGGAGTCGTTGGTATGGCCCTGACAGTTGCACTTGAGACAGCTGAAGCGCCGACGGTGTAGGTGACACAGATGGGGTGGACACAGATGGGGTACGAATAACTCGCTGGGTCATGTCACTTGATGTCCGGGAGAGATATTCACCTGACAAGGGAGGTGAACGCGTGACGGGCGTGAGTGGAAGCATCTCAAACGATGGAGAGCTGGATGGTGACGAGGGTACCGACGACGATGGAGGAGAATACGATATAGGGGATGATGAGATAGACGAAGACGACTCCCTTGGAACGTCTGGCTCGGTCTCAAACAACTCGATCTCTAACGGCTCGGATTCTAATGGCTCAGACCCCAACAAACTGGAATCGTCAGAGTGGTGTGACGACAGGGATGATATACTGGAGCTCAAAGAGCTCGGAGAGCGTGGGTACGGGGTGGCGTCAACGGGATGGCAATGACCCCCGGACTCGCTTTGCCGGTCACCGTGGGGGGGATGGTCGTGAACACCTTAGTTGTCGCATTGCCTGTTGTTCTCTACGCCATGTAGGTATTGAAGGAGCCAGTTGATATCATCCGTGATAGTGACACTCGGACCCTCGGACGGTGGCCTTTCCGATCGTGCCCGTTCGGACGGAGCTTGTTCAGTGGGTGCCAGGTCAGTAGATCAGAATGGGCAGATGGAGTACTACCATGAGGGCTACTCATGCTAACACTCACAGAAGCAGTTGGTGTCGACAACAATGATGGTGTCCTCGGAATAGGAATGTTCGCCGACGAGATCTGTGAAGTTGAGTGAGCGTCATCCAATACCACTTGATCAAAACTTACCGGTCTCGTGTGTGTCGACAAGAAGGATGGTTCTGTTGAAACATCCTCCAAGATGGGCTCCTCAAAAAGAGTCCGATTGTCTAAGGTATCTGACCCCAAAGAGATGGAAGACGCTGTCGAGACCGAAGACGGAGTCCTAGTCAACGCGACCTGGGACCGTTGTGGGGTCAGTATGGGTGTTGAAACAGTCGTAGAATATGGTGCTCGAAGGGAAGGAGAGGGGACGGTTGGAGACTCGGTGACATGGATGGTGTTGCCGATGCAGAGACTTAGTCTGTAGGCGATGGTGGCGACTCAGCCGAAGCAGAGACCGATATCGATACCGTAGGCGTGAGAGAAGGCGAGGATGTGACGAGTAAGTAATCGGCGGTGACTCGCTCGACTGGCTTTCGTCGATGATACTCAGCCGGCTTGGTTCCTGAGAAGCGTATGCAGAAGCCGTGAGTCGCAACAAAAATGTGTCAAAGGAAATGTCCTGACCCTCAGGGGAGGCTATAGACTGAACCGAATGCTCGTAGTATCAATGATTCGTACGTATCATCCGTTTCCGGGGCCCAGAGGGATCCTCGAATCAAGACCGAGGGGCTCGAGGGCTTACAAGACGGCGCGATGAAATGGTGCTTGGCGTGGACTCAATAACCGACGATAATAATGTTGTCGTTGACAGCGACTCCGGATGGCCAATATGGAAAGGACCGGGCAAAGATGGTGGAACAGAACTAATGGACCTTGTATAAGTAGTTGCTCGCAGCGGAGTAACTGTCGGCCACTCTGACGGCAACTCGCTGGCTAGCTGGTAGCGGAATGTTTCTGGCACTACTCACGCTGGAAGAGACCGTTGGAACGGCCCCCAAGTCGAAAGGAGAGCTGACAGTGGAGACGTCGTCCGGTGAGTAGAGAGAAAATCCAGGATCGATGGAGAACTAACCCAGGGTGTGTCGCGACGGGCACAAGACCAGTACCTGGGTCTCCTCCGCAGCGGGTTGAGGGACAACTTCAATGACCCCCTCGGCAGGTTGAGGGGGAGTGACCTGGACGGCCTCTTCTACGAGCAGGTGGGGAGCAATTGGGACTGGCTCTTCGACAGGCCTGGGGATAGCCTGAACTTCCTTGTCAACGGGCCGTACGATGATTGCACAGGTTCCTCAACCAGATGAGGAGCAACGACGCGAATGACTCCTGCGAATTAGAGTGAGCCTCATATAACACAGTTAGTGAGAACCTACTGGTCTCGATGATGAACAGCGCACATGAAGGGATGATACTCACAGTGAACTGGTGACTGTGGTGAGATATCAAGAGTGGCTGGAAGCAGCAACAGAGTGTTATCAAGCAAGTGAAGCAGATGAGAGTCTGGCACACAACAGATGAGAACTGATGTTACATTGAGAAGAGGAGACATACCTGGCACACAACAGATGAGAACTGATGTGGACCAGGAGCGTACAAAGTACTCTACTTATACTGCTACAGAGGGTGACGCTGGTAACAGCAGGTCACAGTAAATACAAGGCGCATTGTTCTATACACGGACAAAGGAGTGGACTACAAAGAGAACAAGGCGTAAAGAACAAGAAGAGTCCAGACTATGATATCATAGTGACATCACAATAAAGATAAGAACAAAGGAAAGTACATAGACGAAGTACAAGGGCAATCCAGAGTAGTCCATGATGTCATGTACATGTGTGATGTCATAGATAAGAGAATACAAGAAGTCCGAGATTGTAAAGATCAAAATAATCTAATCTACAAGTCCTGTATATCTAATCTAAAGCAGTCCGTTATCTGCGTGTCCATTGAGCCGCTAAGTGCGCACAGGTCACTTATCAACACTCGAGTGTGTTGTCGAAGATGGTGCTCAAAGGAGAGGAGAGGGAATGGTCAGAGGAACGGTCGGGTGGCCGATGGAGAGACCGATATCGATGCTGCGACGATGCAGTCCCCAGAAATGCAGACACCGACATCGATACGATATGCGTAAGAAGATTCTGCCCCAGAGAGAAAAGAGAAAGAATAGTAGATGAGCGTCCCTCCAGGGAAAGGGAAAGACTCACACTGCCTCTGCCAGTGGGCCGCCTATGTCCCCCCATCGTTTCCAATATCATCCATCGCTTTGCGGTTTCCATCGGCATCGTTGGTGTCGTCGAGATCGGTCATATTCAGTAGACATTGTAGCATTGGTGCAGATAATCGATAATAGCCCGGATTCGGATTACAGCAAGGTACATCATGAGTTTCATTATGTAAGAAAAAAATACAATTTCAGCAATCTCGCGCCGTAGCTATCGCCAGTTTTCGTGACCAGGTCTGACTAGATCTGACTACCAAATGACTCTGATCCGACTTGGCCGGACTTGACAAAAATTTTGACTACCGGCAGTCTTGGCTCGACCTGGATTCGACCAACGGCTGACACCTCTGGACTGCCGGTGACTAATTCCGGTTTTCCTTTTTTACTGAGTGTCACATGTCACATGACCTTGTCACAAATGGAGAGTCTAACATTTTTTTTCCATGAAATTTTAATTCAAAGAGATTTAAACTCTACATTCAAAGTTTAATGGGAAGTAAACTTTGGAAATCTTTTAACACTCCACAGACTTTCCTCTGAGTTTTTTTCTCATTCAAACTCTGGTTTGCATGCAGTGTACTCATCGGGTGTTGTCCTTGGTGGCAGTTCCCGGGCCTGTTGCCATATATGCGAGCTGCACAGTCATGCGAGAATGTGCGTCTTGCCATGCTTCTATTTGATACACGTGTTCAAAGTGTGGTACAGTATAATAGCATTTCCGAACCAACACCTGCAAGTCGTGGGAGTCGAAACAGTACCCTTCGCCTCGCATCTTTCAATCACCCTCTTAGCATCCCAATTTACTGAGTGAGGCCGACGTAGTACTAGGTGAGCCTAATACCCTTTCTGGGTCAGTCCTCGTCCTAACTAATCGCTCACAGGTCCTATCCTTGAAAGCGACCCCCTTCACCACACGTCCTCAGAAATGGCCTCTATGCTATCTCGATCTGATCCTCTTCGTCTTTCCTCTATTCTTGGTCTGACCACGACGCGGCTCAGGCGACACATGCAGTCTAATCGGAGGGAGGATCTCGACAAGGCAATTCTTCATTTGACCGAATCAATACTCCTCCCACCCAGTTCGTGGCTAGAACAGGGCCCAACGATCCTTGCAGCCTTGTTCCTCCTCTCTCTCGCGTTTGTCAAGCGCTTGATAATGTCCAATCAGCTCGAAGATGCCATTTATGCAGCCAAATACCTCCGCCATCTTCGAGACCAGCCTCAGGCAGCGTTCGCGTGCCCGCCCCATGCGGTCACAACGTTGCTCTTTGATGTGTTGTCATTTCAGGTGAAGTTGGAGGCCAGCAACGTTGTGCAGAACATCGAGGAGATGGCGACCCTCTGCCACGAACTCCTCACCTCGGATGCGTCCGAAGATGACACCACTCATTCAGTCACACGCATTTCTGAACTAATTTTGTCAAAAGTCCGTCTATGGCTCCCTCATCGACCATTGGATAAAGTTATCAAGTGCCTGCGAGTAGCGAGGGTGCACAAACCAGATCTCCGCCAGGCTCACTTTGCCCTTGCAGTTTCTCTCGGTACACAATATTATGTGACCTTTGTGAACGACGATTATGAGAAGGCTGCATCCGTCTTAGACGAAATCATCACTTCCGACGCTTCCAATTCTCCTGGAGACAGTCAGAGCGACTTCGTAGCTGAAGCTCAATGGTTCGTTACAATGATGGCGATGACTCGGTCAGCGACACACGAGACGCCGGAATATTTAGAGGAGGCAATATATCGAACTCGTGCATATCTTGCCTCATCTTCTGTCAAAGAACCCTTTGAACCTGCTGCCACTTTTAACCTGGAACGCACCGCGGAGCAGCGTTTCCGTTACTTCGGTTCCATCGAAGGCCCCGAAGCATCGTCCAGCGGTTTACCGTTATCTCAACCAGCGCCAGAGGTGTCCTCTGGGGAGTACGAGGGCGACGATCCAGAATTCAGTCGGGTAGACAAAAATATGGAGCTCCTCGCAGGACTTCTTTCCGGAATCCGGAATAACGACACAACGAAGATCGATGAAGCTATCGAAAAGGGACGAACTGTACTTGCTTCAACTACTCCAAGGGACCCGATTGCGTCATGCCTTTTCGAATTCTTTGGCTTTATACTCTTTGAAGTGTTTGAGCGCACAAACAAGATAGAGTACCTTAACGAGTCGATTAACACACGCCGTCAAGTTTTTGAGCGTCCGCTGCCACAGTTTCTGCGCTTCACGACACTTAGTCAGCTTGCCTGCTCCTTGGTCACCCGCGCCATTTCCTTTCCAGGTTACCGCACACAAGACCCGGAGGAAACAGTGGAAATACTTTCCCAGTGCGTCAACGATGGGCATGCGGGCTTGCCTGCTCGATTCCAGTTGGCATGCTTATGGGCTTCTTTTGCGCGTGGCTCCCGTCACCCCTCCGTTTCCACAGCGTACGAGGCCGCTGCGTCGTTGGCGCAACACACCCTGCTTTTTGCACCAACGTTGCAGCTACAGCATGTCACTCTCGCCACGTATCACCGCTCCCGCAGCATGCCGCTTGACCATGCCTCATATCAGATCGACCTGCACCGATTCAAGGAAGCCGTTGAGGCTCTTGAAAGGGGGAGAGGCTTACTTTGGTCAGAGATGCGTCACCTTCGTGCAAAAGTCGATCAACTTCTAGAGGCAGACCCAGATTTAGGACGCAAGTTCGCAGCGGTCAACCGAGACCTCGAGGAGCTCACCAAGTCGGTTCCACCGAGCCACAAATTGAGCATCGATGATGGCGCAGCCGATGAACTTAGGGCGGTGGACCCATTCGGTCGTCTCCTTCTGAAGCAACGTAACCTTCTAAAGGAACGCGACAAGCTAGTTTCACAAATTCAAGCTTTGCCGGGCTTTGACGGCTTCTTGACATCTCCATCTTTCGACACCCTCCGTTCCGCCGCCTCCTCTGGTCCCGTCATCATCATAAACCACTCCCAATGGCGCTCGGACATTCTGATCCTTCTTCACTACACTTCTCCCTCCCTTATCTCAACCCCTCATGATTTCTTCGACCGTGCGATCGCATTAAAGGACAAGTTATTAGACTCACGAAACAAATACGGCCTCGATTCAAGCCATTACGATGAAACCATTGCCTCCGTTCTTGCGAGACTCTACGAGCTTGTTGGCAAGCCCGTCATCAACAGACTCCGTCAATTGAACATACCAGAACAGTCCCGGATCTGGTGGTGCCCGACATCCGTGTTTTGCTCCCTTCCTCTCCATGCCATGGGTCCAATCCCATCCGATGATGGTGTGGTGCGCTATTTCTTGGATCTCTACATCTGTTCCTATACCCCGACGTTGTCTGCACTCATCCAATCTCGTAATCGCGATTCCGGATTACGGTCTTCGGGTCGACCATCCATACTACTTGTGGCGCAACCTGACCCATCACTTCCAACCGTAGGTGGTGAGATCCAAGTCGTCCAGGCTCTCGATACCGAGGTAACAAGCCTCATCTCAAAAGCAGCGACACCTGCCGCAGTAATCGACGGCTTCCATCACAACCGGTTTGTTCACTTCGCGTGCCATGGTATTCTGGAGGTCGGCAAGCCATTCGAGGCTGGATTCGAGCTTTACGGAGATGAGCGTCTGACTCTACTAGAGATTGTGCGCTCACATCTACCCCACTGCGGAGTTCGCGTTTCTCTCTGCTTGTCACACAGCCGAGGTGACTGAAGGAAGCGTCATGGATGAGGGGCTTCACCTCGCAGCTGCAGTGCAGTACTGCGGGTTCTGCAGCGTTGTCGGACGATGTGGGCGATGGTGGACGAGGACGGACGGGACCTGGCGGAACATTTTTACAAGGCGTTGTTCTCGAATCCAGGGCGTGTGCCGTATTACGAAAGATCTGCGAAAGCACTCCGGGTGGCGGTGAGGAAGCTACGGAAGAAGAAGCGGATCAGCCTGGAGAGATGGGTGAATTTCGTTCATTACGGCGCATGAACGGGGTTGCCGATTATTATCTGTGAGTATTCGGGTTTGGGGCGAATACGGCTGTCATGCTTACTGCCTGTCCTCCGTAGCTGAGAGTGGTATGCGCGTCGTCGTTCTCTCGGTTTGGTACTCCGCTTCGGTACTGTAGAGGTCCGGCGTTGTTGTCGAGAATGCGTCGTGTTAGTTTCACAAGTTAGTCTGAGAACAGCCTGAGGGACACTCGACGAAATTTTGAAGGGAAAGCATGCTGAATCGCGCTGTGAGCCCGACTTGCGGGGGAGCCACCAGGATTCGTACTTATACCGAGTCACGGCATGGCCGTGCCTTGTCAACTCGCCGTATCGTGGAAGGTAGGATACCGACGGCGCGCAGCCCAATTAGTTACCTGTTTTACATTGTTCGGATTCGTGTTTTACCCATTTGATAGTTGTAATAAATCTGACAATTCCGATAATGGTTGCTCAGCATGATAACGATGTGATTCTCGAGGGTTACTGTAACCTACATAGGAACCACGATGGGGCGTTGATCTCTTATCAGAGTTTTACTTTCTGAAAAACCTGAGGAAAAAGAGTGTTTAAGTCGACCTTGACTAGAGGAGTCATGCACCCGAAATGGTGAACGTTCCGATTCGAAAAACTACTAGGCCAGCAGAGTGAAGTTCTTGCCTCAAACGGCCCACATCCTACAACTAGCCACCGGTCCAAAGACAATTGTAAGTCGGAGCATTGAGGAGCACTGGCAGATTCTTAGATTAGAAATATAGGACGGTCGAGATGAGGCCTCATCCGGACATCGTCCTCTGTCAACTACCGTTTGAGGGCTCCCCGAAAGCCGAGGGTTGCGCTGTTGACACAAGCATAATGGGATCTGCCGTTCAGCTCGAACCTCGATGCTGACGCTATATAAAAGCCTTGCATCTCAGCCAAGCACTTCGTGTTCCAGTCCTTCCCTAGCCTCTATCCTTCTCAACAGCACACTCAACACGATCCCCCAGATACTATCTTCCTGGCTGGTCTCCTGCGCACATGCGATACCACTGGCTCTATGTTCTCTCTTTCCTCACTGCCACACCACTTGCCGACTTCGCGACGCCCCTCGCTCCTTGGGGAGGACATGCGTGTGAAACACACCTGGAGTGCCGTTCCAGCCCTTTGGGAGACTTTGGGCTGCCCGCCCGCCGGCACCACTATCGACCTCTACATTGCGCTCAACCCCCACCAGGAGGACGCCTTGATTGATGCATTATACGAGGTCAGCGACCCCAGGCATCCAAGGCACGTCCATCTCACTGCTGCTCCTCTCGCGCCTTCATTTCGTTTGCCGCTCCTCCATTTCAGATATGGCGCACATCTCTCTAAGGAGCAGGTCGCCGAATTGGTCAGGCCGCACCCAGACACGCTCGAGCTCGTCACTTCCTGGCTCGCACATCACGGCGTCCGGCCCTCCTCCATCTCAACGACACACGGCGGCGCATGGCTGATGGTCAGAAATGTGCTCGTGTCGCAGGCCAACGAAATGCTGGGCGCGTCATATCAGCTATACCGACATGCCAAAGTGAATGACACCATAATCCGCACCGTCAGCTACGCACTGCCTGAGGTATTGCACGCACACGTTCAAGCGATCGCGCCGACAACATATTTCGCCTCCACACGGACGCTGCGGCAGACACCACGCACGCGCTCCGTCGGAGCAGCGGCAGCGTTGGCAGAGGCGGAGGCGGCGTCGGGTAAGCCCCTGCCGGTGCTGTCGAGCCGCGGCGGTGCGGTCACGCCGTCGCATCTGCGCTGGTTGTACAAGACGTTCGCATATGTTCCCACCGCGGCTGACCGGAATTCGCTCGGAATATTTGGCTTCCAGAAAGATTACCCGAGTAAGACGGATCTGACTATGTTCATGACTAACTTTCGCTCCGATGCGCAACTCCCCAGTCAGGCAACCTTCACCGTCGAGCTGGTGAACGGCGGTAGGTACGACCCGGACAACCCCGAACTAGAAGCAAGCATCGACGTCCAGTACGCCTCGGCCATGGCATACCCTACCCCAATCATTTTCTATAGCATCGGTGGCTTGGAGAGGTGGTCGGCAGACGGCAGCGAGCCACTCCCTGGAGACGCGGACCTCGAGTCGCTTGATTACCTGCTCAAAAAGACGGTCATCCCACAGACCATCAGCATATCATACGGCACCTACGAGCGGGATATTCCGCGGGAATATGCGAGGGCCCTGTGCATCCTGTTTGCACAGCTCGGCGCTCGTGGCGTCAGCGTCCTCTTGCCCACAGGTGACGACGGCGTCGGCGAGGACTGCGAGGACAAGTCGGGGAGCGTCCGGTTCGTCACCGAATTCCCTGCATCATGTACGTGGCATTTTATCACCCCTTAAACGTACTACACAAGCGCAATTGCAAGTCACTCACCAGACTGCTGTGGTTTCACAGGTCCTTATCTCACTACCGTAGGCGGCACTACGGACTACAACCCCGAGGTTGCGGCCCCCCTCTCTGGAGGTGGCTTTTCGGACTACTTTCCACGCCCAGTCTACCAGGACGTCGCCGTGTCCGCATTCCTCAAGCGCCAAGGCACCCAGTATGCTGGCCTTTACAAGTGCGCTCGCTGCTGTCATTTGACGCAACCGTTTCTTATTTCGTGATTTGTGCAGCCCTGAGGGTCGTGGCATCCCTGACATAGCCGCCCAAGCTCTCAAATTGCCAATCTTCCTCAGAAACGCTGGCATTTTTGTAGAGGGAACGAGCTGCTCGGCTCCCGTGTGTCTTTCCCTTCTCCATCCGCTCTGCGTTCTCCATTCTCAGCTGACCATAAATGTCCAGACAGTGGCAGGCATAGTCTCGCTGCTGAATGACTATCTTATTACGAATGGTAGGCCCCCGCTTGGATTCCTCAATATCCGGCTATACGACGACGGGATTGCGGGCCTCAACGACGTCACATCTGGCTCTAACCCTGGCTGCGGCACTGATGGATTCTCTGCCGTCCCTGGATGGGATCCCGTTCGTCCCGCCGTTCTTGTATGGTTTCGACGTTGGCTGATTTGTGTTGCATAGGTCACGGGTCTTGGGACGCCCGACTTTGAAAAGCTGCAGAACATATTTATGACACCCCTGGGAGGCGGCACAGGACAGTGAAGTCAGCCCAAGATTGGTAGATCTGCTGATTGACAGCGATAGACATGCACAAGTTGATTCGAGGTGCCAGGGAAATATTTGCCGCATCAATTCCCTCGACCTGCGTGACGTGCAGTTCATGATTGAGACAACAAAACATTCATTTCAACGCCCCTGCACACGACTGGCGGTTTCAATAGATGAAGGAGAACGCGGACGATGTAGACAATCGTGTATGGGCCGCGATCTCGCACAACAAGACTCCGACCACATCCGCTGCATGACCCAGTACGCACACTCGCGCACACCAACTCTCCGACTCTCCCCCCATTGTCTTAGCGCACTATGTGTCCCGGAGTTTACAGCACTTGGTATGTCGCTGCACTAATCCCACCCTCAGAGCGGAGGGGTATCAGGATTGATGCGGGTGGGTCTTATAAGAGGGATCAATACCACGGGACGTATATTTGTATCGCCAGGCCCGCTAGGGTCCTGTGTCCGAAGTGTACATAACGGATTCAGTAGAGTGATACCGTGCACCTCTGATCCGAAAATACCTTCAGGTGAACCTTTTGCATACAGTGGCGCAGTGCTTCAGGCACTGTCGGTCATTTACAGCCGATTTCCTGTTATAACGTTCTCTTGGCGAACAAGAGTTGAGTAAGTAGGAAACGTGGACGAGGCCTGGTACAGATCCAGCCACGACGGGTATATACTATCCCTCTGCGCTTTCATATAGATATTGTCAGACTCGGGCACTCTTCAGGGGATTGCTATACCGCTGTAAAACGTGCATATAGTCGCGTACCCATTGTTAAACGAGAGTTGCGAGGAGTGCAGTGGAAATGCTGAACACAAGACTCATGAACCAGAAAACGTTGACCCGGACATCAGAAGGATATAGATCGAAAACGTATGACGGAGGCGGAGTGGATGAGATGGAGACCTGTGGTGCGATAGCGGAAACTTGCTGGGAGATCTAAGCGAGTAGTGCGACATTCTGTTGCTGGTAGAAGACCATCTGCTGCGCCGGATTGGGTTAAAGGTCGTGAATCTTATCGACGAGAAAGGAAGTGAGAGCGGCGGAAAATAAACCGGCCTTGACGACAGTGCGTGAGTTCAGATGTTAAGGGACGGGAAGAACGCGATGACAGCAACTTAATATAAACACGCACAAATATGAGCACGCCATCCATATCGTCTCTGAGGGATTGGATGCGGGCCTCGTCGTGACTCATTGCTTCCTTCAGTTGCAGAGATCACAAGGCATTGGCGTTCCCCGATCATGCGAGGCATTCTGGGAGGCATTGGTTGATCAGAGGAGTTAGGTGTTCCGTCATTGTCACCAGGTTGATCAATGTCGCCTGCAAGTTTCTAATGTGTTAGATTCCAAAGTTACTAGGATAGTAGGAAATTGTGATGTCACGGCGGGCAGGAGCGAGTAAGTGGAATCTGCTTATAGTCAACTCAGGGATCAATTACAGCGGGTTTCATAACAGTTGTCATGTTACGACTACTTTGGGTGTATAGGCGGTGTTTGA
Source organism: Lactarius hatsudake (assembly GCA_024734325.1). Taxonomy (NCBI): domain Eukaryota; kingdom Fungi; phylum Basidiomycota; class Agaricomycetes; order Russulales; family Russulaceae; genus Lactarius; species Lactarius hatsudake. The sequence continues at coordinate 336,273 of JANSJP010000052.1, forward strand.
ATGGGCACCTTGGTGACCATGCCGAATTTCTTTCCCACAAAATTTAATCGTAGTAATTAATAAATAAAGTTTTATATTTTACTTATTGGTTTTGAAAATCATGCCATCGGCGTAGTGAAGCACTATGCTATGACGACCTCGGTCTGTGCGGGTAACGAGTTGATTTCGACGACACAAAGAAAGGTTTTATAAATATTACAGTACAGTACAGTAAAGAGCCTGGTTGTCAACAAGAGGACTCTGGGCTAGGATTCATAGATGAACTCACAACGAGATCCAGGAGTGTCGTCAAAAGCCGAAATACCGATGAATTCTCCAAATACGTCATTCCCAAGTGGATGTGTCGTCAAAAGTCAAAATACCGATAAATTCCCCAAATACGTCGTTCCCAAGTGGATGTGTCGTCAAAAGTCGAAATACAGATGAATTCTCCAAATACATCGTTCCCAAGTGGATGCGGTAATGTTGGCGGATGTTACGTTCGGCCCGGAAGTGGACACTGACGCTCGGGGATGACACCACGTCAGCAGTATATCGTCATGGACTTATGGGATCAGTCAGCCGGGTAAGCTCCGGCGCATGTGATTGTGTACGATAACGGATCGGATCATGACTCGATGTGACTCATTCCTAGGATAGCTGTACTAGGGTTTGCTCTACTTACGCTATTGGCTAGGATAGTTTGGAGCGGCGCTTGAAAGCCCGCGAGTATCTGTATAAGTAGTAGCGACGGAAGATCAGGATCGCCATCTTGGTCTTCTTCAATACCACCTTCTTCTCTGTTCTCTCTCGTTGAACTTGCCTCCCTGTGAAGTGAGTTGTCTCCGGCATATCCCCTTAGATCAGGGATCCCTGTGAGCTTATCCCGAGTCCCTCATCGTGGGCAGTGGACGTATATCCTATTGGATCCGTATACCATTGTGTATTCCTCTATCGGAACGAGCGAGTCGCCAAGCCCTACGGCTACATCTTCATCGTCGACCACCCATCTTGGAGAACTATACTCCCTCTCGACGAACCACCTGTTGACGTACCTCAAGAGGAGGACCTCCACGCCTTCATAGCTTTGAACGGGGACCTAGCCCCTCTTCCAGCTGAGTATCCCGACGCCCTTTCCAATCGCCTATTCTATCGACCGTTCAGGATCGCCGCCAGCAACGAGGCCTAAGTCAGGCAAACGTCCGTGGTAGACGTTACATTAAGACCAAGATCCATCGTGGCCAATCCTAGAACCAAAGACCTCTGGGTGCCCTTCCGCCCCTACTACATCGACCGACGAGGAGAACGTAACGTTCCCAAAAGATACCTTCAATCAGCTTTCTGGAAGGACGACACTGAAATCCCTGGATACGTCGCCTATTACATCGACCCACAAGACCGACAACACATCATCCCAGTCGAGTTCAACTTCGACTTCACCTGTTGGACCGAGGTCCGTTGGAACGACGCCAACAACAAATTCCAAGTCACAAAGCCCGCATCATCCGCACTCAACCTCGACATCCGCGACAGCGAAGTAGTAACCCGTGACCAGTGGGGACCCCTCGACGGAGAGACAGAAGAACCAGTTCGATCCCCTACTCCCAAAACACCAGCATCATCCCCATCACTTGCTAGCAACCCGGAAGAAATCCGCGTAATCAAGAACGAACAAGAAGAGGAAGCCTTAGAGCTTATCGCTAAGTCCATCCCCACCACTATGAGTCAGACAGTTACCCACGAAGAGATGCGAATTGGCACAGCACTATTCGACACCAAATACCCACGACACCCCGACGACCCGCCACCCGGGGGAGATCCCAGAGACAACAACGGCGGAAACGGGGGTGGTGATGGAGGAAACGGCAGAGGAGGAGGACTCCCCGCAGCAACGGCACCCATCGACCCCGCTCACCTCACGGATCGATTCGTCGGCAAAGAACCCCCCATCTTCAAAGGGGAACGCGACAAGGCAGAGGCATTCTTGTCCCAATGGAACCGATTCGCAGGGGTCAACAAGTTCAACCGAAGCATCAGTCACCCCTACACCAAAGCCATGATGTTCCTCACCTACATACAAGGGGACCTCGTCGACGAATGGGCCACAAAAACAGCGGAGTGGCTCGACAAACAGACAGATCAACACGACCCTTGGCTCTGGAGCGGTGTCGAAATCGCATTCAAAAGGCAATTCCGCGACAACCTAGAGCAGGAAAACGCTCGCCTAGAGCTCGACAAAGGATTCCGCATGACGGGGTCAGACATTGACAGCTACGTGACTAAATTTGAGAAAACGGTCCGCTTAGCTGGCTACCGCCTAGATGATCAACTGGTCCTCAACAAGTTCACGAGGGGACTACCTATGGACCTCTATCGCAACGCCTATCAATTCCACGACCCTAGGAATTACTCACAATGGAAGACTGCCGTAATCGAGCAGCAGAAGAAATACCTTCACATGAAGGCCAGGCAAGACGGGTTCGGACAACTACCCGCACCACAACGACCCAAGCAACAACAGATGCGCTTCCAGACACCGCAGAGACCCAACCAACCGGCATGGCGCCAGTATCAAAACCACCCCGATGCAATGGACACCACCCCTGGAAGAATCCGAGCTCGAGTAGCCGAAGTGGGCGACCCAAACCGCCCAGAAATCAATCATCGCGATAATCGCCCCCCATTCCCACCAAGGGGGGGATTCATACAACGCGGACATGGAGGACGCGGTGTTTTCAACGCTAAGGACGTCTCATGCTACAATTGTGGACGCAAAGGCCACTTCTCACGAGATTGTTTCCAGCCTCGTCAACCACGCCAAGGACCTAACGGGCCTCCTCAAGGACGGAGTGCCTATATAGAAGAAGTTCCTACTGCACCTCAGAGCGTAGCGGAAGAACCCCTCATCAATCTAGATGAGCCAGCCACACCACCCCAAGAAACCGAAACACCGATGACCCTAATGATGGGCAAAATGGCGGAGCTTCACAATCAGATGGGGGAGTGGATGAGGAAGGATTTTCCCGATGCCTGAACCCATCGGCCTGGGTGAGGGCTTCTCAATGTAACTCGCAGTTCATAACGCGTTATCGATCTATGCATGTTTCAGTTTCGATTCGCACGAGTAACTCAATGGCCGACAAACAAGCATTAGTGGACTCAGGAGCCACTAACAATTTTATGCATCCTAATTTCGCCAAGCAAATGGGCATTGGGATCAAGGAACTAGAACGACCCCGTAACATCTGGAACATCGATGGGACACACAACAAAGGCGGGAAGATCACTCACTACACCGACCTAAACGTACAAACAGACGGGAAAGTCAAAACGATCCCGTTCTTCATCACAGACGTAGGAGGAGAAGACGTCATATTAGGATACCCCTGGCTCGCCACTTTTCAACCCAGAATTCACTGGGCCACCGCAACCCTGGATACGAAACAATACCCTATCATCATACGAACGACTAACCCACTTAGACCCTTCACGGCACGATCGGCGATGGAACAACTATGGCAAACGCTCGAACAATGCATGGATCAACACAAGGAGCATATCCTTGCAGAACTAGAAGAAGACTCCCTACCCATCCATCTACAAACCACGGCAACTGAATTAGCAATCACGGCACAACAATACACGGAAAAGAAGGAAATCCCGGACGAATACAAACGACACGCAAAGGTCTTCAGCGAAGAGGAGTCGCACCGCCTTCCGCCGTCCAGACCATGGGACCACGCAATTGAATTCAAACCGGACGCCCCAGATCACATCGACTGCAAAATCTATCCGATGAATCAAACGGAGGATAAGGCACTCAAGGAATGGCTCGACGCAGAACTGGCAAAAGGATACATCAGGCCCTCTAAATCCCCGTACGCATCCCCCTTCTTCTTCATCAAAAAGAAGGACGGAAAACTACGACCAGTACAGGACTACCGAGTCATCAACAAATGGACCATACGCAACCAATACCCGCTCCCTCTGATACCGGAACTCATCGCGGACCTAAGCGGTGGGGTAATCTTCTCCAAGTTCGACGTGCGATGGGGGTACAACAATATACTCGTCAAAGACGGCGACCAAGAGAAAGCCGCATTCAAGACAAAATATGGGCTATACGAACCATTGGTCATGTACTTTGGGCAAACGAACTCACCGGCCACCTTCCAAGCTATGATGAACTACATCATCGCCCCACTCATCGAATACTTCGAACAAAAGGGAACAATCATACGGGCTTACATGGACGACATCGGCATTGCAACAACAACAACGGAACAAGACCATACCGAAGCGGTACACGCAGTATTGGACCTCCTCGAAGAACATGACCTCTACCTGAAACTGGAGAAATGCACTTTCCACTCCTCCTCCCTCGATTACCTGGGGGTAATCATTGAAAAGGGGGTGATTCGCATGGACCCCATCAAAATTTCGGGCATACGCGAATGGCCTACCCCAAAAACCGTCAAACAGGTGCGATCATTCTTAGGCTTCTGCAACTTTTACCGTGCTTTCATCCGAAATTTTGCCACACACGCACGACCCCTCAACAAACTCACCCGCAAAGACACGGAATGGACATGGGGAACGGAACAGCAACAGGCATTCGACAAACTCAAGGAGCTAGTAACACAAGAACCGGTACTCAAACACCCAGAACTGGACAAACCCTTCGAGCTAGAAGTCGACGCATCAGGATACGCCGTAGGAGCAGTACTGCTTCAACGAGGCAAAGACAACAAACGCCATCCCATCGCATACTACTCAAACACCCTCAACGCAGCCGAGCGAAACTATGACATCTACGACCTGGAGTTACTTGCCATAGTCAAAGCCCTACGTAACTGGAGGCAATACCTCGCGGGATCACCACATAAGATCAAAGTGTTTTCCGATCACATGAACTTACAGTACTGGAGGTCCCCGCAAAAGATATCCAGACGCGTAGCCCGGGAAGTACTCGAACTTTCTGAATACGACATAGAGATTCACCATATCAAGGGCACCGCCAATGGAAGAGCAGATGCGTTATCCAGACGACCAGACTACGACCAAGGAGACCACGACAATGAGCAAGTCACAGTACTGCCGGATCACATCTTCGTCAGAGCAGCGGAAATTGACACCACGGAAGACCCAACATGACTCGAAAACATAGTAACCGTCGCAGAAATGCAGCCCACAAATCCGGTATACACACAAGACGAGGAAACCATTCGGCGATGGGTCGACCCCCACAAACTCAAGAAGATCGAAGGCACGTGGTACAAAGACGGACGACGCGCAGTAACAGGGGATCAATACGAGCGAAGACACATCATACAGGCCCATCACGACCTCCCGATACACGGACACCCAGGAATTAGCCGAACAATCAAAATGGTAGAACGATACTACTGGTGGCCAGGCCTACGGCAAGAAGTACAAGACTACGTCAAGGGATGCGCAGACTGCCAGCGGATCAAAGTTAATAACCGCCCTACACGCGCCCCATTACAACCCATATTCCCGAAACCGGAAGCCATGCCATTCGAAACAATAGCCCTAGACTTCATCACGAAATTACCCCAAGCGGATGGCTGCGACACAATACTGACAGTAACAGACCACGACTGCTCAAAAGCGGCTATATTCATCCCATGCCTAGAGGAGATAAGCGCGGAAGGGACAGCAGCCCTGTACGTGAAACACGTCTTCTCACGATTTGGACTACCGGTGCGTATTATCAGTGACAGAGATCCATGTTTCGCATCCAAATTCACACGCGAACTATGCAAGATACTGGAAATCGAACAAAACATTTCCACGGCCTATCATCCCAGAACGGACGGACAGTCAGAACGCACCAATCAATGGCTAGAGCAGTATCTACGCTTTTGGGTCAATGAACGACAAGACGACTGGATCCACTATCTTCCTATGGCAGAATTCACGCACAATAACTGGCCCAATGAATCTACGAAGGAATCTCCTTTCAACATCCTCATGGGGTACAATCCACGCGCCGATTGGATGGACCGACCTTCCCCGATCCCTCAAGTAGCACTTCGCGTCAAACAGTTCAAAGAGGCTAGATTGCGCGCCCAGGAACTGATGAGAAAAGCGCAGCAGGGGTGGATCAAACACAAAGATACGCCCAAGTACCAAATTGGGGATCTAGTATGGCTCGAAGGACGCCACCTGCGTACTAATCAACCAACCGCCAAGCTTGCGCCCAGAAGACACGGCCCCTTTAAGGTCATTCAGGTGATGTCCGCAGTCAATTATCGATTGGAACTTCCCACGCAGTGGAGCATTCACCCAGTGTTCCATACGGACCTCCTGACTCCGTATCGTGAAACTCCCACACATGGCCCCAACTATCAGCGCCCGCCACCAGATTTGATCGATGGCGAAGAAGAATACGAAGTCGAGAAGATTCTAGACTCTCGGCGCTTCGGCAGAACAAAGAAACTGCAATATTTGGTCAAATGGCGCGGATACCCGGACTCCGATAATCAATGGGTCTCGAAGGATGACGTATTCGCTGATGAAGCGATAAGGGAGTTCAAACGTTTAAAACCCCGCCAGAGAAACACATATAAGCGCAGGGCTTTCCCAAGAGACGTCCCCATCTCCCTCTCCTTCACTCTCACCTACTCATGTCCCAATCCCCAGTTCAAGTCTACTATGTCCTCGATGACCTACTCCCCATCTCAGTCCAGCCCACTGTCATCATTCAGAACGCCCCGACATCACCATCCCTGTCGCCTGCCCAGTCCGTTCAACCCAGCCCAGTCGTCCAACTACCCCCATTCCATCCCTTCTTCCTTCGCCAACACCTACAGCAGCGGGCACACGAAGCCCGTTGTAACGCCACCAGCGGGGCGACGTTTGGCGCCCAAGGCACCCGCGGCAGGCTTAGCAGAAGACGACTTAGGCATTGTCGACGACGATGACAAAGGAGACTGAGATCGGTCAAAGGCACACGCACGAAGAGGCGAGGCGAGAACGGTGATGCACAAGATAAGCGGAAAGGAGCTTAGAGCAAGGCAGAGCAGGGTTCCCAAGATACTAGCTGGTATTGCTAAGTAACTCAAGTCTGGGGACTTGAGGACGAAACAGTACAGGTATATATACAAGCTGGTACATAAGGTTCGTACCCAGCTAAGTCCGCTCTCTCGGGTTCTGTGGTCCGTGCGCAGACGCGGAACCTTCTAGAAAGGTCACGCGGTCGATTGCGCCATCTATCGTCATCGGTCCAGGTCAGCCTAGGCCTCCGTCACGTGATCGGTGACGTCAGAGTCCAGAGCCTTCCGGAACCTCTCCCTAGCGCGCGCTAATGTACCACTGCTGGCATCCTGCGGGCTCTCCGGGCTCTGCACCAGGTCCCCGGCAGTCGGCGCGGTCGGAGATCGTAACACTATCCCCCCTTCAGGTCTCGAGTCGCCCGACTCGACAGTGCGTCGACGGTCCAGTCTCTTTTCCACTCTGGCCTGGAGAATCCCCTTAAGGGTGGCCTGGAATTGAGAGGGCGTCGTCTCGTCGTCGCGGTAGTCGCTGAGCTGCTGCGCTGTGAAGAATGGCTGCAGCCAGTCGAGGGGAGGGAGGTCGTCGCGTTCTAACACAGCAAGGTCGGCAGGGGTGAACGGGTTGCCGCGCATGCCGTGGATCGTCCCAGCACCAGATGATGATGGAGTGGGGTCAAGAGCAGGGGATTTATTTTTCTTCGCACCCTGAGACGAAGTGGCAGTCTTTATAACAGCTTGCCCAGCTGTGCACGTGCGCATTACGTGTCCCTTCTTGTTGCAGTTGAAGCACCTTCCTCGCTTCATCTGTATCACCCGCGCAAACGTAATCGGGCCCGTCCAAGCCGAATCCGGCATCACCGGATTGTTGAACGTAATGGGCCCTGGCCATTGCGGGGTCGGCCCTGCGGGAGCTGCAGCAGGCGCCACTGGAGGTGGTGCTGCGGGCGCGACAACCGGAGTGGATACCGGAGGCGGCGCCGGTCTTGGCGCAGGAGGGGTCGGGAGTGGTTGTGTCGAGGGCGCAAGTCGATATAAGCGGTCTCGAGCCGCCTCGGACGGGAAACCATCCAGGTCCGGGCGATCACGCCTACGAGGCGCAGCAGCCGCGGCAGGCTGTGAAGCCCGCTGCGTCGTCCCCCTAGTCGACGGGGATCTGAGCCTTACTGAAGGGCCCGGGGACTTCCTCTTCCGAGCGAACGAATGTTCGAAGTCCTTCAAAACGAGGTCCAGAGGTGCGCGAGGTCTCCCTCTGAAGCTGGCTTCTTAGTATCCCAGACCTTCCCGATACGGTCGGTCCAGTTCTTCTTCCACTTATCCACCTTATCCCCTTGGCAGTACGTGAGGAAATAGGCGATTCGTGGGAGTACCCGAAGCATGGTGGGGTGCCCGTCGTTGGCAATCCTGAAGGCGGCGAAGTCGGAGAGGAACAAGCCACCGGCGTAGGTGCCGTCGTAAACGCGGGGGAGCTTTCCATGCAGAGGGTCCCGCGCCGTCAGAGGCGTCGGGGTCACAGGAGTCTTGAGCGAGCCTGAGGCGGGATCGGAGACTTGAGTTAATGTAACGCCACCAGCGGGGCGACGTTCGGCGCCCAAGGCACCCGCGGCAGGCTTAGCAGAAGACGACTTAGGCATTGTCGACGACGATGACAAAGGAGACTGAGATCGGTCAAAGGCACACGCACGAAGAGGCGAGGCGAGAACGGTGATGCACAAGATAAGCGGAAAGGAGCTTAGAGCAAGGCAGAGCAGGGTTCCCAAGATACTAGCTGGTATTGCTAAGTAACTCAAGTCTGGGGACTTGAGGACGAAACAGTACAGGTATATATACAAGCTGGTACATAAGGTTCGTACCCAGCTAAGTCCGCTCTCTCGGGTTCTGTGGTCCGTGCGCAGACGCGGAACCTTCTAGAAAGGTCACGCGGTCGATTGCGCCATCTATCGTCATCGGTCCAGGTCAGCCTAGGCCTCCGTCACGTGATCGGTGACGTCAGAGTCCAGAGCCTTCCGGAACCTCTCCCTAGCGCGCGCTAATGTACCACTGCTGGCATCCTGCGGGCTCTCCGGGCTCTGCACCAGGTCCCCGGCAGTCGGCGCGGTCGGAGATCGTAACACCCGTCTCCGCAAGGCTATGTTCCCACGAGACCTCCGTCCCATCAAGACGAGACTCAGGTACAAGAAGATCGAGCATACGACCGGTACCTGTCGCAGGAGCATTGCCCCCTCAATCAACATCTCACGTATGGGACTCACCTCACGGAAACTCACAACGAAACCCCGCTGCTATGCAACACGAACGGGGAACCACTCACTCTCCCCCCATCGGAAGGATCCGAGAGACGCCACCTCTACCGTCCAGAGGAACACAGTCCAGTTTCCCGATCTTGCGTGGAAACTCCGCCACCGCGCGGGTTTCACCACAACAGGGGAGTACACTTCATCCCCTTCCAGATTCGCGACGCTCAGGGCCGGCTGCACCCAGCTCGGTATACGCAGCTCGTCTTTACGGCGGACCCCTTCGTCCTCGCCTACAGACGAGGCAGCGACCAGCAGTACGGCAAGTCGGTGCACGCCGCCCCCAACTACGACCAACCCACACCCACCTATCACGACGACGACCTGGTCTTCCTAGACCAGGACAGCAGCTACCGCGAGTCGGTCGACATGGCCTGTATGGCCATGAACGACCTGACGGTCACGGCGGAGGTGCACCGCTACCGCTGCCTCCAAGCGGGATACACGGCCAAGGAGGAAGAGCTCAAGAAGAAGATAGACGAGCTCGACAAGATTGGACGCATGCGCAGAGAGTGTGTATTGCGTCTCCAGCGCACCAACGCCATCAAGCGCATCGAAGACGAGCGGGACTCTTACCGCCCAGGAGTAGAAGAGGGAGCCCGGATTGCACGCCTCCGAGAGGAGATATGCCGCGGTCGGTCTGGTGCCCGATCCTGAAAAGGGGGTGATGTTACGTTCGGCCCGGAAGTGGACACTGACGCTCGGGGATGACACCACGTCAGCAGTATATCGTCATGGACTTATGGGATCAGTCAGCCGGGTAATGTTACGTTTCGGCCCGGAAGTGGACACTGACGCTCGGGGATGACACCACGTCAGCGATATATCGTCATGGACTTGTTGGATCAGTAAGCCGGGTAAGCTCCGGCGCATGTGATTGTGTACGATAACGGATCGGATCATGACTCGATGTGACTCATTCCTAGGATAGCCGTACTAGGGTTTGCTCTACTTACGCTATTGGCCAGGATAGTTTGGAGCGGCGCTTGAAAGCCCGCGCGTATCTGTATAAGTAGTAGTCGTGGAAGACCAGGATCACCATCTTGGTCTTCTTCAATACCACCATCGTTCTCGTATTCTCATCTCTGAGACTCCTCTCCCTGTGAAGTGAGTCTCCTCCGGCATATCCCCTTAGACCAGGGATCCCCGTGAGCTTATCCCGAGTTCCCCTTCGTGGGCAGTGGACGATTATCCTGTTGGATCGCAATACCATCAAGTATTCCTCTATCACAACGAGCGAGTCGCCAAGCCGTACGGTTACATCTACATCGTCGACCACCCTTCGTGGAGAACTATTCTTCCTGTTGAAGACCCTCCAGCCAACGTACCACAAGCAGAAGATCTACACGCGTTCATCGCACTCAACGGGGATCTAGCCCCTCATCCAGCTGAGTATCCCGACGCCATTACCAACCGCCTCTTTTATCGACCACTTAGGATCGCCGCGATCAACGAAGCCTAAGTCAGGCAGACGTCCGTGGTAGACGTTACATTAAGACCAAGATCCACCGTGGCCAATCCTAAAACCAAAGACCTCTGGGTGCCCTTTCGCCCCTACTACATCGACCGACGAGGAGAACGTAACGTTCCCAAAAGATATCTTCAATCAGCTTTCTGGAAGGACGACGCTGAAATCCCTGGATACGTCGCCTACTACATCGACCCACAAGACCGACAACACATCATCCCAGTCGAATTCAACTTCGACTTCACCTGTTGGACCGAAATCCGTTGGAGCGACGCTAACAACAAATTCCAAGTCACCAAACCCGCATCATCCGCACTCAACCTCGACATCCGCCAAAGCGAAGTAGTAACACGCGATCAGTGGGGACTCATCGACGGAGAAACAGAAGAACCAGTTCGATCTCCCACTCCTAAAACACCGGCACCATCTCCATCACTCGCCAGCAACCCCGAAGAAATCCACGTCCTCAAAGACGAACAAGAAGAAGAAGCATTGGAACTCATTGCTAAGTCCATTCCAGTCATGAGTCAAACGCAGACAATAACGCACGAGGAAATGCGCATAGGCACCGCCCTATTTGACACCAAATATCCGCGTCACACCGACCCACCTCCGGGGGGAGACCCCGGAGATGACAAAAACAACCACGGCGGAGACGGAGACGGAGGCGATGGCCCAGGAGGAAACCCAACAGGAATTCCCGGCATACCAACACCTCCACAACTCACCGACCGATTCGTCGGAAAGGAACCACCTGTATTCAAAGGGGAATGAGACAAAGCCGAAGCATTCCTAGCCCAATGGAACCGATTTGCAGGGGTTAACAGATTCAACCGCAACATCAACTTCCCCTACACCAAAGCAATGATGTTCCTCACCTATCTTCAAGGGGACCTTGTCGACGAATGGGCCACCAAGACTCAAGAGTGGCTTGACAAACAACCAGACCAAGCCGATCCATGGCTCTGGAACGGCGTCGAAATCGCTTTCAAAAAGCAGTTCCGCGACAACCTCGAACAAGAAAACGCTCGCCTAGAGTTGGATAAGGGCTTCCGCATGACGGGGTCCGACATTGATAGCTACGTGACCAAATTCGAGAAAACTGTCCGCCTAGCTGGCTACCGCCTAGATGACCAACTAGTCCTCGACAAATTCACGAGAGGACTACCCATGGACCTCTATCGAAACGCCTATCAATTCCACGATCCCAGGAACTATTCGCATTGGAAGACTGCTGTAATCGAACAGCAAAAGAAATACCTCCACATGAAAGCCAGGCAAGACGGGTTTGGACGGTTATCCGCACCACAACGACCCAAGCAGCAACAAATGCGTTTCCAAATACCGCAAAGGCCAAATCAACCAACGTGGCGACAATATCAGAACCACCCCGATGCAATGGACACCACCCCGGGAAGAATCAGAGCCCGAGTAGCCGAAGTAGGCGACCCAAACCGCCCGGAAATCAACCATCGCGACAATCGCCCCCCATTCCCACCGAGGGGAGGATTCATCCAACGAGGACATGGAGGACGAGGTGTCTTTAACGCTAAGGATGTCTCCTGCTACAATTGTGGACGTAAAGGCCACTTCTCACGGGATTGCTTCCAGCCTCGTCAACCACGACAAGGACCGATAGGGCCTCCTCAAGGACGGAGTGCTTACATAGAAGAAGTTCCCACCGCACCGCCGAGTGTAGCGGAGGAACCACTCATCAACCTAGATGAGCCAACCACAACACCCCAAGAAACCGACACGCCGATGACCCTGATGATGGGCAAAATGGCGGAGCTTCACAACCAGATGGGGGAGTGGATGAGGAAGGATTTTCCCGACGCCTGAACCCATCGGCCTGGGTGAGGGCTTCTCAATGTAACTCGCAGTTCATAACGCGCTATCGATCTATGCATGTTTCAGTTTCGATCCGCACGAGTAACTCAATGGCCGACAAACAAGCACTAGTGGACTCAGGAGCCACTAACAACTTTATGCATCCCAACTTCGCCAAACAAATGGGCATTGGGATTAAAGAACTAGAGCGACCCCGTAACATCTGGAACATCGACGGGACGCACAACAAAGGCGGGAAGATCACTCACTATACCGACCTGAACGTACAAACAGATGGGAAAGTCAAAACAATCCCCTTCTTCATCACAGACGTAGGAGGAGAAGACGTCATACTCGGATACCCCTGGTTGGCCACCTTCCAACCCAGAATTCACTGGGCCACCGCAACCTTGGACACCAAGCAATACCCCATCATTATACGTACGACCAACCCACTCAGACCCTTCACAGCACGATCAGCGATGGAACAACTACGACAAACGCTCGAACAGTGTATGGATCAACACAAGGAACACATCCTCGCAGAACTAGAGGAGGATTCACTCCCTATCCACCTACGAACCACGGCAACGGAACTAGCGATCACGGCACAACAATACACGGAAAAGAAAGAAATCCCTGACGAATACAAACGACACGCCAAGGTCTTCAGCGAAGAAGAATCACATCGCCTCCCACCTTCCAGGCCATGGGATCACGCCATCGAATTCAAACCGGACGCCCCAGATCATATCGATTGCAAGATCTACCCGATGAATCAAGTAGAGGACAAAGCACTCAAGGAATGGCTCGACGCAGAACTGGCAAAAGGATACATCAGACCCTCTAAATCCCCGTACGCATCCCCCTTCTTCTTTATCAAAAAGAAGGACGGAAAACTACGACCAGTACAGGACTACCGAGTGATCAACAAATGGACCATACGCAACCAGTACCCACTTCCACTGATACCGGAACTCATTGCAGACCTAAGCGGCGGAGTAATATTTTCCAAGTTTGACGTACGATGGGGATACAACAACATACTCATCAAGGACGGCGACCAAGAGAAAGCAGCCTTCAAAACGAAATACGGACTATACGAACCATTGGTTATGTATTTTGGGCAAACGAACTCACCGGCCACCTTCCAAGCGATGATGAACTATATCATTACTCCACTCGTCGAATACTTCGAACGCAAAGGGACCATCATACGGGCATATATGGACGACATTGGCATTGCAACAACGACAACGGAACAAGATCACACGGAAGCCGTACATGCGGTCCTCGACCTCCTCGAAGAACACGACCTATACCTGAAACTGGAGAAATGCACCTTCCACTCTTCCTCCCTCGATTACCTGGGGGTAATCATTGAAAAGGGGGTGATTCGCATGGACCCTATCAAAATTTCGGGCATACGCGAATGGCCTACCCCAAAAACTGTCAAACAGGTGCGATCATTCCTAGGCTTCTGCAACTTTTACCGTGCTTTCATCCGAAATTTTGCCACACACGCACGACCACTCAACAAACTCACCCGCAAAGACACGGAATGGACATGGGGGACAGAACAGCAACAGGCATTCGACAAACTCAAGGAGCTAGTAACACAAGAACCGGTACTCAAACACCCGGAACTGGACAAACCCTTCGAACTAGAAGTCGATGCATCAGGATACGCTGTAGGAGCAGTACTACTCCAACGGGGCGAAGACAACAAACGCCACCCCATCGCATATTACTCCAACACCCTCAATGCGGCAGAGCGAAACTACGACATCTACGATCTGGAACTACTCGCCATAGTCAAAGCCCTACGCAACTGGAGACAATATCTTGCAGGATCACCACACAAGATCAAAGTATTTTCGGACCACATGAACCTGCAATACTGGAGATCCCCTCAGAAGATATCCAGACGCATAGCACGGGAAGTACTCGAACTCTCAGAATACGATATAGAAATTCACCACATCAAAGGCACAGCCAACGGGCGAGCGGACGCACTATCCAGAAGACCAGACTACGACCAAGGGGACCACGATAACGAACAAATCACGGTATTACCAGACCACATCTTTGTCAGAGCGGCAGAAATCGACACCACTGAAGACCCAACACGACTCGGAAATACAATAACCGTCGCAGAAATGCAACCGGCAAACCCAGTATACACCCAAGACGAAGAAGTCATCCGACGATGGGTTGACCCCCACAAACTCAAGAAGATCGAAGGCACATGGTACAAAGACGGGCGACGCGTAGTCACGGGAGACCAGCTCGAACGAAGACACATCGTCCAAGCCCACCACGACTCCCCAGTACACGGACACCCGGGAATCAGCCGAACGATAAAGATGGTCGAACGATACTACTGGTGGCCAGGACTACGACAAGAGGTACAGGATTACGTCAAGGGATGCGCGGACTGCCAAAGGATCAAAGTGAACAATCGCCCCACACGCGCACCACTACAGCCCATATTTCCGAAACCGGAAGCCATGCCGTTTGAGACCATAGCGCTGGACTTCATCACGAAATTACCCCAAGCGGATGGCTGCGATACGATACTGACAGTAACAGACCACGACTGTTCAAAAGCGGCCATATTCATCCCATGCCCGGAAGAGATAAGCGCAGAAGAAACCGCAGCACTGTACGTAAAACACGTATTCTCCCGATTCGGACTACCGGCTCGCATCATCAGTGATCGAGACCCACGATTCGCGTCCAAGTTCACACGCGAACTATGCAAAATACTGGGAATCGAACAAAACATCTCCACGGCTTATCATCCCCGGACCGACGGACAATCAGAACGCACCAATCAATGGCTAGAACAATACCTGCGCTTCTGGGTCAACGAACGACAGGACGACTGGATTCACTATCTCCCAATGGCGGAATTTACTCACAACAACTGGCCCAATGAATCCACAAAGGAATCCCCTTTTAACATCCTTATGGGGTATAACCCACGCGCCGATTGGATCGATCGACCCTCTCCCATCCCACAGGTAGCACTCCGCATCAAACAGTTCAAAGAGGCTAGAACGCGCGCCCAGGAACTGATGAGAAAAGCGCAGCAGGGGTGGATCAAACACAAAGATACGCCCAAATACCAAATCGGGGACCTCGTATGGCTAGAAGGACGCCACCTACGTACCAACCAACCAACCACCAAGCTTGCGCCCAGAAGACACGGCCCTTTTAAAGTCATCCAGGTGATGTCCGCAGTCAACTATCGATTAGAACTTCCCACGCAGTGGAGCATTCACCCAGTATTCCACACGGACCTCCTGACTCCTTATCGCGAAACTCCCACACACGGCCCCAACTATCAGCGCCCGCCACCAGATCTGATTGATGGCGAAGAAGAATACGAAGTCGAGAAGATTCTAGACTCTCGGCGTTTCGGCAGAACCAAGAAACTGCAGTATTTGGTCAAATGGCGCGGATATCCGGACTCCGATAATCAATGGGTCTCGAAGGATGACGTATTCGCTGATGAGGCGATAAGGGAGTTCAAACGTTTAAACCCCGCTCGAGAAACGCATATAAGCGCAGGGCTTTCCCAAGAGACGTCCCCATCTCCCTCTCTCGTACCTCCATCTACTCATGTCCCAATCCCCAGTCCAAGTGCATTATGTCCTCGACGACCTACTCCCCATCTCAGTCCAACCTACTGTCATCATTCAGAACGCCCCGCCATCACCATCCCTGTCGCCTGCCCAGTCCGTTCAACCCAGCCCCAGTCGTCCAACTACCCCCGTTCCATCCCTTCTTCCTTCGCCAACACCTACAGCAGCGGGCACACGAAGCCCGTCTCCGCAAGGCTATGTTCCCACGAGACCTCCGTCCCGTCAAGACGAGGCTCAAATACAAGAAGATCGAGCATACGACCGGTACCTGTCGCAGGAGCATTGCCCCCTCAATCAACATCTCACGTATGGGACTCACCTCACGGAAACTCACGACGAAACCCCGCCGCTATGCAGCACGAACGGGGAACCACTCACTCTCCCCCCATCGGAAAGACCCGAGAAGCGCCGCCTCTACCGTCCGGAGGAACACAGTCCAGTTTCCCGATCTCGCGTGGAAACTCCGCCACCACGCGGGTTCCATCACAACAGGGGAGTCCATTTCATCCCCTTCCAGATTCGCGACGCTCAGGGCCGGCTGCACCCAGCTCGGTATACGCAGCTCGTCTTTACGGCGGACCCCTTCGTCCTTGCCTACAGACGAGGCAGCGACCAGCAGTACGGCAAGTTGGTGCACGCCGCCCCCAACTACGACGAACCCACGCCCACCTACAACGACGACGACCTGGTCTTTTTAGACCAGGACAGCACCTACCGCGAGTCGGTCGACATGGCCTGTATGGCTATGAACGACCTGACGGTCACGGCGGAGGTCCACCGCTACCGCTGCCTCCAAGCGGGCTATGCGGCGAAGGAGGAGGAGCTCAAGAAGAAGATCGACGAGCTCGACAAGATCGGACGCATGCGCCGGGAGTGCGTACTCCGTCTCCAGCGCGCCAATGCCATCAAGCGTATCGAGGACGAGCGGGATTCATACCGTCCGGGAGTCGAGGAAGGAGCCCGGATTGCGCGCCTTCGAGAGGAGATCTGCCGCGGTCGGTCTGGTGCCCGATCCTGAAAAGGGGGTGATGTTACGTTTCGGCCCGGAAGTGGACACTGACGCTCGGGGATGACACCACGTCAGCGATATATCGTCATGGACTTGTTGGATCAGTAAGCCGGGTAAGCTCCGGCGCATGTGATTGTGTACGATAACGGATCGGATCATGACTCGATGTGACTCATTCCTAGGATAGCCGTACTAGGGTTTGCTCTACTTACGCTATTGGCCAGGATAGTTTGGAGCGGCGCTTGAAAGCCCGCGCGTATCTGTATAAGTAGTAGTCGTGGAAGACCAGGATCACCATCTTGGTCTTCTTCAATACCACCATCGTTCTCGTATTCTCATCTCTGAGACTCCTCTCCCTGTGAAGTGAGTCTCCTCCGGCATATCCCCTTAGACCAGGGATCCCCGTGAGCTTATCCCGAGTTCCCCTTCGTGGGCAGTGGACGATTATCCTGTTGGATCGCAATACCATCAAGTATTCCTCTATCACAACGAGCGAGTCGCCAAGCCGTACGGTTACATCTACATCGTCGACCACCCTTCGTGGAGAACTATTCTTCCTGTTGAAGACCCTCCAGCCAACGTACCACAAGCAGAAGATCTACACGCGTTCATCGCACTCAACGGGGATCTAGCCCCTCATCCAGCTGAGTATCCCGACGCCATTACCAACCGCCTCTTTTATCGACCACTTAGGATCGCCGCGATCAACGAAGCCTAAGTCAGGCAGACGTCCGTGGTAGACGTTACAGGTAAGCTCCGGCGCATGTGATTGTGTACGATAACGGATCGGATCATGACTCGATGTGACTCATTCCTAGGATAGCTGTACTAGGGTTTGCTCTACTTACGCTATTGGCTAGGATAGTTTGGAGCGGCGCTTGAAAGCCCGCGAGTATCTGTATAAGTAGTAGCGACGGAAGATCAGGATCGCCATCTTGGTCTTCTTCAATACCACCTTCTTCTCTGTTCTCTCTCGTTGAACTTGCCTCCCTGTGAAGTGAGTTGTCTCCAGCATATCCCCTTAGACCAGGGATCCCTGTGAGCTTATCCCGAGTCCCTCATCGTGGGCAGTGGACGTATATCCTATTGGATCCGTATACCATCGCGTATTCCTCTATCGGAACGAGCGAGTCACCAAGCCCTACGGCTACATCTTCATCGTCGACCACCCATCTTGGAGAACTATACTCCCTCTCGACGAACCACCTGTTGACGTACCTCAAGAGGAGGACCTCCACACCTTCATAGCTTTGAACGGGGACCTAGCCCCTCATCCAGCTGAGTATCCCGACGCCCTTTCCAATCGCCTATTCTATCGACCGTTCAGGATCGCCGCCAGCAACGAGGCCTAAGTCAGGCAAACGTCCGTGGTAGATGTTACAGCGGAAGATCGAATGGAAGGAGGATGCCATGGCAGCGATCCGGAGAGGGAGGGTTGAAAACAGACGAGTACGGCTTGCAGCGCAGCACCACTGCATGAAACTTGCATGTATCCCGGACAAAGCACTCAGTCAGCCTTGAGTACATGCTCGAAAACACAGGAGGTGGTCTCACCGTGATACAATATAGTACGTCTTTACGGTGTACGCATCACACCGCTTGTGTTGTCAACGCAGCCCATCGGCACCCTTGCGGGTATTTGTGGTACCCGCTTGTGGCGACGGTGTTCGGCACGGGGCGCCAGCAGGTAGTGAGGGGAAGAGCGGGGAAGGCGACTCAACGGCGCGACACGAAAAGACAAACCCTGAAAAGTGCAGAGCATAAATAGCGGGCATTGGCACCAAAAGTGTCAAAGACATACCTCAACGACAATGTCCCTTCCTATTCCCACTCCCGAGACGCCAGCAGACAGTCAGCCACGATCCCGTGTGCGCAAGGTCACTCTGCACTTGTCGCAGCCATCCGCTCCAGAGACACCTGCAGCAATCCCTACACTGCCGCCGCCGCTGCCGCCACCACCTGAAGGCCATGTCCCACCTCAGACTCCTCCAGTGCCACCACTGCCACCACTGCTGCCTCCGCACCTGCTGCCAATGGGAGGTCCTCCAAGTCAATTCAGTGGTCAGTACAATCCAACCGGTCTGGCTATGAACGCACCACCAACCCATGCGCATCCATATGGCGCAATGCCATACCCTCCGGTGTATCCACCAGTCCCGCAGCACTCTCAATACGCACCCTTCCAGCCTTGGGGTTATGCTCAATACCCCATGGGACCTCCGCCAGTATTTGCGCCAAGTCCGTTCCTTGAGTACCCGTTAGCCACACAACGCGCCACTGCTGGTGACGAGGACCCACCTGCAAATAGGGCGCGTGGTCGTGTCGCTAATGGACCAATGGATCACGCTAGGCACGGGGATACAGGAGCAGCTGGAAGTGATGGGGGTGCGGGTACGAATCACGCTGCCCCGTCATCGACTGTAGGTGCCCGGCCGGGTAGGCTCTACCCCAACAAAGAAGTCAGTAATGGAGGTGAGCGTCACGTACCTTTGCGCCGAGAGGTTAGTTGTTGACTGCTTGAAGTTTGGCGATTCCAGGCTGAGGTGGTCAACGACCACATCAAGCATGCGTTTTCCATGCAGACTGACATGACATGGACAGATTTCCGTGAGGAGGTCTGTCGTCACCTCAATGGGCCTCATAGTGAGGTGCGCCTTGTGTTTCGAATCAGCGGAGAAGGAGGCGCATGGACGGACCTCGGGTCTGGGTATGACTGGGCCGATGCAATTGCCTGGCTGATAGAAAAAATACGCTCGGCACGGACGTGCGCAGTGTCGATGGAAGTGAAAGACATAGTGAGTCACATGGCATGGAATGAAGATATACCACTGACCTTCACACACTCGCAGCATGAGTCTACACGCACGAAAGCGCAGAGCTCCAAGGGGAAGGGGAAGGGGAAGGAAAAATGTCGTCGCGAAGACGACGTTCCCCCAGCGTTGAGTCCGGACATGGAACGGCAGCTGGATTGCCTCATCAAGTTGCAGCAACACCTCGCGTGCGACAAGCACTCCAGGCCTGGCAAAAAAACATACTGCCAGGTCAAGAGTTCAGGAGAGGACACCAGCGGAGGACACGAGGAGTTGACCCACGAGGAGATGACATTATGGGCGAAACATATGGTAAGTAGCGTGAAATCGAGCTAACGCAACGAGAAACTCACCGATTTTCTAGTCACTTGGCAAAACAACAAAGCATACCCCTCCGAAAGTACAGAAGTACGACCATCCACCAACAAAAAAAGCTTGGACTGCTCGTACAACGCCCGACGTGCATGTCTCGGTCAACATCACACCCACACCGGGAAGGAACTCCACAGTGCAAGCAACGCACCAAGTATCGACACCTACTCCAGGTCCATCACGTCTTGCACGCATCAACGATGGCCGCCCACCATCCAGCGTTGCGGGGCCCAGTACGCTACAACGCACACAAGGTCCGCGGCCCTCGCGCATTTTGGTCCTTCTTGACTGCCTTGCGGAATCGAGGGTGCCGATGGTGATGGAACTGCTATCGCTCATGGACGAATACGAGCCAGCCATCGGCCTAAATTACATCGACATTGAGGAAGAGTTTGTCGATCTCGGTATTACGGATTCAGTGGACTTGTACTCACTACCAGTCGAACTGCTTGCGACATTCGGGAGTCTTGGCCACGATCTCGCCCACCGTCTCCGCCAGTTTTGCGAAAAAAATATTTTCATCCCTCTCGGTTTGGTGGAGACGGGGGACTGTGACGCTACTGAAAATAACACACTTTCTGAACAGGAGAGGGCGCTGCAAGACCTGGAGGAGAGGGCCCCGAGGCCACTTAAAGAGGTGAACGAGGTGATTGATGTTTCAGACAAAGAGACATTGGTGGATGGTGCCGAGTCAGATGTGGACGGAGACGGTGACAGGGTGTCGTACAGGGCAACGTCGTACAAAGTGGGAGATGACAGCAGGGTGTCGTACAGGTACAGGGCAACGTCGTACGAAGTGTGAGAAGCTTTGTCAGCTATCCCACGATCATACCCAGCGTAAAATAACTTGTAGAACGCAGTCGGTAGCTTTCCCTCAACTTTTGGGGTTTGACGCACCCGTACTGTGGTACATAGGCTATCCCTTCAATTCAATGTTTTTTTTTGTTCTCCAAAGTGACCGCCTGCAGTCATATTTTCACGTGTGCACAAGTAGGTACATTAAAAAAACTATGGAGGGAGTTGGTACCCACAGTGGGCATACCAGCCCTTTGCATCATCTGCCGTGACAGAGTGGACAGCCTCCCAGAATGCATCGTAGACGTTGCCATTTCCGGACTCAAGATCCACATTGACGCGAGCGCGATTTGCGCGCAACCAGGCCTTGATGGATGAGAATGCCAATTCAATCGGGTTGAGATCCGGTGAGTATGCAGGGAGGTAAATGAGGCGTGCGCCACGTCCCTCGACCAGTTCACGAATACCGGGTACCTTGTGAATGGCTGCGTTGTCGACAACGAGGACCGAATGGGGCATTGGCCATTCGTTCATGCGTGGGAGGAGGCCTTCAACAAACTGCCGAAAAATGTCGCCGGTAATGGCGTTCTCGACAACCTCAAGGTGTAAAATCCCATCCAGGGAGATGGCAGGTAATATTGAGTATTTGGTGCCACGAAGTAAAAACTCAAAACGGGAAGCGCGCTCGCCGCGAATGGACCACGCATATGGCCTTCTCAGAGTAAGTCGATTGAAATGGCTCTCGTCCGCGAAGACGAGCTGTTCTGGGCGGAAATTGGCAGTGATGAGCTCCATGTACTCCCTGCGGTCTTGCTCGTTACGTTCAAGAGCACGGCGCGTGACCTATCGTCGACGTCGTAAGAAACTGGATTGTAGCCAATGGATGAAGACGTACAGTTTTCATTGTGTACCCTTCCCTTTGGAGGGTACGCAGAACCGTCGGGAGCAATACCTCAACGCCGCATACTTCCCGCAGCTCCACCTGCAGCTCCATGAGCGACATATTGGGCTGGCGATCAACGGTGTCGCGGAGGAGCTGTGACAGTAAGACAATGTCCATGGTCGATGTGTTATAGACGTACCTTCACTTGAATAGCAGTGAGCACGTGCGGCCGACCATTGTCGATTGGTGGTGGGAGTGACAAGTTCCCCGTCTGGCGATAGGTGCTGCGGAACCTCTTGAGTGTCCGCACACTGATCCCAGTGAGTTCACTGATTTGCGGGTCACGCAATCCCTGACGGGACATCGATAAAGCCAACTCTTTGTGGTCATCAGAGTACCGGCGAACCATTGTTGGAGGTTTGGAAAGGATAGTAGAAGGGAGTAAAGGGCGTGCTGCACGCTGACCCGGAGTACAGTAGCATAGTGCCGAGCATAGCAACGAAGATAACTATTCCACAACCTCATTTTTTCGAGATACCTATTCCATAACCCTAATTCTGTATGATAACCAAATTTCTCCGGAATTTCCCCGTCTACTTAACTATGAACCCCGCTCTTGGGTTTTGGAAGTCCGTATGGTCGCTAAATTTAGGGCATGACAACTGTTATGAAACCTGCTGTAATGTCCAATATATTGACCACTTAGTTGACTTGACTGTTATTGTGAACTATATTAAGACAATGGAATAATTTGTAGACCTCTCTCTATGTGTCAGACAATTATAAATAAAAATACTTGAACAATTAGATATTTGTCGCTTGCTCAAGAGCGCTCTGATTATTTCCAAGTGTATTTAAACTTAATTGTCAGGCACCAGCCAACATGAACAATAGAGTGTAAATATGCTCGGAAATAATTAGGGCACTCTTAAGCAATAGACTAATATCTAATTGTTTGAGTATTTTTATTTATACTTTTCTGACACATAAAGAGGGGTCTACAAATTATTCCATTATCTTAATATAATTCGCAATAACAATCGAGTCAACTTAGTAGTCCATATATTGGACATTAGTCGATCCCTTATTCGTCCCCCACTTATCTGCTCCTGCCCGCCGTGTGTGCTCGCCGAATTCGGTGGGGCCTGTGGGAGCATTATTTGGTTTGGGGGCTCCGCCAGCGCCTGCGACGAAACAGGGCCGGCCTCAGCTTCAGTGAACCGACTGCTTGCGCCACTGGTGGATCCCTTCCGGTGGGTCCCAAAACTTCACCTTCGCGTGCAGACGTGTGGGTAGGCGGCCACTACTCATTTCATGAGCCTCATCCCGTCCAACCTCGTTGTATGGAAGGTGAACGGAGAGTACAAGACACTGGCAGTGCACAACTTCATCCTCGGGCTGAGCCTCAACTTGGTCAGCACCTTGAGACTTATTTCTCTTAGTCGTCGAAGGTTGTTGTGGTTCAGAGGGAAGAAAAACGGAGCATCGTCACACAGGTGGCCATTACTGTAAACCGACGCGAGGAACCGAAGTGCCGAGGAATGTGATCGCCATGCCATGCTTCCATTTACTAAGTGAGCCAGACGTGCTACTAGGTGAGCCTGATACCCTCTCAACCTTTCCTGGCTCGTCCTCGTCCCAACTAATGCTCACAGGTGCTATCCCTGAAAGCGACCCCTTCACCACACGTTCTCAGAAATTGCCTCTATGTCATCTCGATCTGATTCTCGTCGTCTTTCCTCTATTCTTGGTCTGGCCACGACGCGGCTCAGGCGATACATGCAGTCTAATCAAAGGGAGGATCTCGACCAGGCATTCTCCATTTGACAGAATCAATACTCCTCCCACCCAGTTCGTGGCTAGAACAAGGCCCAATGATCCTTACAGCCTTGTTCTTCCTCGGTATCGCGTTTGTCAACCGCTTGATAATGTCCAATCGGCTTGAAGATGCCATTTACGCAACAGAATACCTCCGCCATCTTCGAGACCAGCCTCAGGCAGCGTTCGCGTGCCCGCCCCATGCGGTCACAATGTTGCTCTCGAATGTGTTGTTATTTCAGGTGAAGTTGGAGGCCAGCAACGTTGTGCAGAACATCGAGGAGATGGCGACCCTCTGCCACGAACTCCTCACCTCGGATGCGTCCGAAGATAACACCACTCACACCGTCACACTCGTTTCTGGACTAGTTCTGTCCAAAATCCATCTATGGCTCCCGGATCTACCATTGGATAACGTCATCAAGTGCCTGTGAGCCGCGAGGATGCACACCAGATCACCGCCAGGCTCACTTTGCCCTTGCCGTTTCTCTCGGTACACACTATTATATGACGTCTGCGAACGATGATTATGAGAAGGCTGCATCTGTCCTGGACGAAACTATCACCTCTAATCCCCCCGGAGACAGTCAGGGTGAATTCGTAGCTGAAGCTAAATGGTTTGTTACAATGCTAGCGAGGACCCGGTCGGCGACACACGAGTCGCCAGAATATTTAGAGTCGATATACCGAAATCGTGCTTTCCTCACCTCACCTTCTGTCAAAGAACCCTTTGGTCCTGCTACCGCCTTTGAGCTGGAACGTGCCGCGAAGCAGCGTTTCCGTTACTTCGGGTCCATTGAAGGCCCCGAAGCATCATCTAGCGGTTCACCATCCTCTCAGCCAGTACCAGGGGTGTCCTTCGGATTCGGAGAGTATGAAGGCGGCGATCCGGAATTCAGTCGGATACACAAGAATATGGAGCTCCTCAGAGGACTGCTCTCCGAAATCCGTAATAACGATGCAACCAAGATCGACGAAACTATCGAAAAGGGCCGAACCATACTTGCTTTAACTACTCCAAGGGACCCGATTGCGTCATGCCTTTTCGAGTTCTTTGGCTTCATCCTATTTGAAGCGTTCAAGCGCATAAACAAGATCGAGTACCTTAACGAGTCGATTCAAACACGCCGCCAAGTGTTTGAGCGTCCGTTACCACAGTTCTTGCGCTTCGCAACGCTTCATCGACTTGCCCAGTCCTTGATCACGCGCTTCATGTCCTTCCCAGGTCACCGCACACAAGACCCTGAGGAAGCACTGGAAATACTTTGCCAGTGCGTCAACGATGGACATGCGAACTTGCCAGATCGATTCCACATGGCGCGCTTGTGGGCTTATTTTGCGCGGGGCTTCCGTCACCCCTCCTTTTCCACAGCGTGCGAGACAGCTATGTCGTTGATGCAAGACACTCTGCTTCTTGCACCAACTTTGCAGCTACAGCATGCCACTCTCACCACGTCCGACCTCACCCACAGCATGCCGCTTGACTATGCCTCATTTCAGGTAGACCTGCACCGATTCAAGGAAGCCGTTGAGACTCTCGAAAGGGGTCCTTACTCTGGACCGATATGCGTCGCTTTCGTTCTTCGATCGATCAAATTCTGCGGGCAGACCCACAATTAGCACACAAGTTCGCGGTGCTCAACCGAGACCTCGAGGAGCTCACCAAGTCCATCCCACCGAGCCACAGATTAAGCAACGATGGTGGTGCAGCTGACGGCCTCAGGGCGGTGGACCCATTCGGTCGTCTCCTGCTGAAGCAGCGGAAGCTTATGAAGGAACGCGACAACCTCATTTCACACATTCAAGCCTTGCCGGGCTTCGACGGTTTTTTCACGTCTCCATCCTTTGACACGCTCCGTCCTTCCGCCTCTTCTGGTCCTGTCATCATCATAAACCACTCCACATGGCGATCTGACATTCTGATCCTTCTTCACAACACGTCCCCCTCCCTTTTCCCAACCCCTCATGACTTCTACGACCGTGCGAACGCATTAAAGGACAAGTTATTAGACTCACGAAACAAATACGGCCTCGATTCAAGCCATTACGATGAAACCCTTGCCTCCGTTCTTGCGAGACTCTACGAGCTTGTTGGCAAGCCCGTCATCAACAGACTCCGTCAATTGAACATACCAGAACAGTCCCGGATCTGGTGGTGCCCGACATCCGTGTTTTGTTCCCTTCCTCTCCATGCATGGCCATGGGTCCAATCCCATCCGATAACGGCGAGGTCCGCTATTTCTTGGATCTCTACATCTGTTCCTATACCCCGACGCTCTCTGCACTCATCCAATCTCGCAATCGCGATCCCGGTTCGCGATCATCGAATCGACCTTTCATACTTCTTGTGGCGCAACCTGACCCATCACTTCCAACCGTAGGTGGCGAGATCCAAGTCGTCCAGGCTCTCGATACCGAGGTAACAAGCCTCATCTCAAAAGCAGCGACACCTGCCGCAGTAATCGACGGCTTCCATAACAACCAGTTTGTTCACTTTGCGTGCCATAGTACGCTGGAGGCCAGCAAACCATTCGGAGCCGGATTCGAGCTATACGGAGACAAGCGCCTGACGCTACTAGAGATTGTACGCTCGGATCTGCCCACTGCAGAATTCGCGTTTCTCTCCGCTTGTCACACAGCTGAGGTGACTAAAGGAAGCGTCATAGATGAGGGGCTTCACCTCGCAGCTGCAGTGCAGTACTGCGGGTTCAGGAGTGTTATCGGGACGATGTGGGCGATGGTGGACGAGGACGGACGGGACTTGGCCATCTGTAAAAGTGGGACCTGTCAAAAGCTGTCAAAAGCGGTCGGAGACTAGTCTCTGACCGCTTTTGACAGGTTCCACTTTTACAGATGGCGGAACATTTTTACAAGGCGTTGTTCTCGAATTCGGGGCGTATGCCGTATTATGAAAGATCTGCGAAAGCACTCGGGGTGGCGGTGAGGAAGCTACGGAGGAAGAAGCGGATCAGCCTGGAGAGATGGGTGAATTTCGTTCATTACGGCGCATAAATGGGGGTGATCTGTGAGTGAGTATTTAGGTTTGTAAATATGGCCTTCGTTCTCACTGCCTGTCCGTAACAGTGAGTGTTGTCGTTTTCGATCCCGGTCTAAGTGCGGTGCTTAGATATCTTCCCACGCGACCGTTTTCTTTTGTATTCCATTATGATCTCGTTTTGCCAATCCCGTTCTCTCCTGTTTTACAAACTAACTCACATACACCCCCTTTACGCTTCTACCATTTCTCCTTTGCGTTCGTTGCTAGTGCTCGTGCTCTCCTGCGTTCGATGTTTTCAACAATACTCACCACATTTCCTACTTGCATGTATTTAATGCCTGAGATCCGTCATAAAATCTTATAGTATTACCACTGCTTCTGTTCTCCTATCCGTTCATCATGATAACGGGCGCGATTAAGTTACGCGGGGCTTCCATCGCCCCTATCAGTGAGAGTCAAAATCAACCCCGAATTTGTCCACTCGCCCTCTTCGTAATATTAGAGGGCGAGGACCCGAACAGGATCGACGGGCAGTGGAAGCCAAGAGAGAAGATATGGTGCTGAGCGAGATCAGCACCATCAGCCTACAACACGTCTCGCAGGGTACCGTGCCTGGATGGCAGTGTTCTGAGTGATATGCCGACCGTGTCAGGCGGGACAAACTTGGCTCAAGTGTCCGGCTTGTTCAGGTGCCATTCGTCCGTCCGCAGCAGTGTATTGCCCAAGGCATAGCCTTCGAAAAGGGACCCATTTTTATAGCAAAATCCACTGCGATAGGCCCTTTGTGTCCGGATTACTGTAGGGTAAGGCTGATATACGGTACGGTAACCATGGTCCGCAGTCCGCAGCAGAAGGGATAATTATTTTATACCTCAAATTCATGCAAGATAACTGTCAATCTTGAGAATTTCAAATTTTACTTAACTATTGTGACTCAATCAATCAATAGAGTGTCTCGGTCAGTGGTAACTCGCATCTATCCGTCTGTATTGGCTGTGCTTCGTTGTGGGTCTTACCGTTCTTCTATTTGACACACGTCACAGCGTTCTAGCCATGCTGTGTTCCAGCGTGCTACAAATACGTCCTAGTGGTCGTAAGGGGACCCATTTCAGTTGTGACTATTGACCCGCATCCTTCGCTCCCTCTCTTTCGCCCTCAATATTCTAACTCGTCGCCTCACTTTACATTCTAGTTCTGTTTAAGCATGGCCGAAGGACTAGGTAAATACCGTCACAGCTGTACCAACCTTTTCTCAACTAATCGTTTGCAGGTTCTATCCACGAAATCGAATTATTCATCTCACGTTATCAACAATTTCTCTCGATAACATCTCGATCCAATCCTATTCGCCCTATCGTCGTTTTTCTTCTGGCTGAAGTGCTATTCCTGCGATACAAGCGACACACTCGATGGTATTCAAGGGAAGATCTCGACAAGGCCACTCTTCATTTGACCGAATCAATACTCCTCCTACCCCGTTCGTGGCTAGAATACGGTCCAAAGATCCTTCAAGCTTTGTTCCTCCTTGCTCTTGCGCTTTTCAAGAGTTCGCAAGTGTCTGGGCTGCCCGGAGGCGGCATTTATGCAGCCAAATACCTCCGCTACCTTCGGGACCACCCTCACTCGGCATCTAGTATCCCGCGCCATGAAATCATCAAGCTTCTCGTGCATGTGTTAGCATTGGAGGTGAAATTGGGAGCTAGCAACATAGCGCAGACTCTGCAGAGCATTGACGAGATGGCAGTCCTCTGCCACGAACTCCT
Source organism: Lactarius hatsudake (assembly GCA_024734325.1). NCBI lineage: Eukaryota > Fungi > Basidiomycota > Agaricomycetes > Russulales > Russulaceae > Lactarius > Lactarius hatsudake. Next base: position 364,958 of record JANSJP010000052.1, read on the forward strand.
TACCTCGGATCCGTCCGATGGCATCGCCATCACTCTCTTCGCCAGAGCAGTTCATACCACATACAACGCACATGTTTTGGATCAACCATCGGATGATGTTATCGAGTGCCTGCAACTGGCGAAAGTGTACAAACCAGAACTGCGGGATGTTAACATCGCCCTTTTCATTTGTCTCAGCGCTCGCTATTTGATGACTTTTGGAAATGATGATTATGAGGAAGCTGCGTCCATCCTGGATGAAATTACCACTTCCGGTTCTTCCGGAGACAGTCAGGATAAACTCGTAGTCACACTTCAACGGCTCTTGGCGTCGCTGGCACTGCGCCGATCGGACATGCACCAGACCCCGGAACATTTGGAAGAGGCATTTTATCGCGCCCGTGCATCTCTCGACGCATCTCTTGAAGAACACCCTACACGTTCTCTTATTAATTATGTCTTGAAACTCATCTCATAGGACCGTTTCCATTACTTCGGTTCCATCGAAGGACTCGGAGGGTCGTCCGACAAATCACAGATTGTACTTCCAGCACTGGCGTTATTCAGGGAGCATGGAAATTTCGATTGGTTATTCGACTGGGTAGACAAGAAGATGCGGCTTCTTATGGGGCTTCTCGATGGGATCCGCAATGACGACACAACGAAGATAGATGAAGCTATCGAAAAGGGCCGGACTATACTTTCCCCGTCTATCCCAAGGGTTCCGTATGCGTCACTTTTCGCGTCACTCCTTCTCGAATTCTTCGGTCAAATGCTATTTGAAGCATTTCAGCGCACAAACAATATCGAGTACCTTGACGAATCGATTAGCACACTCCGTCAAGTTTTGGTACGCCCATTAGATCCGCGACGCCGCTTCACGACGACTAGCTGCCTTTCCCTTTCTTTTCTCACCCGCTACCGGTCCTTTCCAGGCCAACCAAAGGAGGACTTGGATGAAGCAGTGAAATTACTCTCCCAGTGTGTCAACGATGCATGTGCGAGCTCGCCAGAGCGATTCCGGATTGCGTGCTTTTGGGCATCTGTCGCGCGACAAACTCGTCACCCGTCTGCTTCTACAGGGTACGAAAGCGCTGTGTCGTTGATGCACGACACCCTGATTTTTGCACCGACGTTGCAACTACAACACTCCACTCTTGTCACGTCTGGCGATTCTCATAGGGTGTCGTTGGAATATGCCTCGTATCAGGTCGACCAGCATCAACTCGGGGAGGCAGTTGAAGTTCTTGAAAGAGGGAGGGCCTTACTCTGGTCCGAGATGCGCCACTTTCGCGCTTCAATCGATCAACTTCTGCAGGTACACCCACAATTGGCTCACAAGTTTGTAGCGATCAACCGAGATCTCGAGGAGCTCACCAAGTCCATCCCACCGAGTCACAAATTAAGCATGGATGACGGCGCAGCCGACGACTCCAGAGCGGTGGACCCGTTCGGTCGTCTCTTGCTAAAGCAACGTTGGATGTTGAAGGAACGCGACAACCTCATTTCGCAAATTCGAACCTTACCGGGATACGACAGCTTTCTGACATCTCCATCGTTCGATACACTCCGTTCCGCCGCGTCGTCTGGTCCTGTCATCATCATAAACCACTCCACATGGCGCTCTGACATTCTGATCATCCTTCACAGCACGCCTCCCTCCCTCGTCTCAACCCCTCATGATTTCTTCGACCGTGCGATCGCATTAAAGGACAAGTTATTGTACTCGCGGACCAAATATGGGCTCGATTCAATTAATTACGATGAAACCCTCGCCTCCGTTCTCGTGGATCTCTACAATCTCGTTGGAAAACCCGTCATCGACAGACTTTGTCAACTTCAAGTACCAGAACAGTCCCGGGTCTGGTGGTGCCCGACGTCCGTGTTTTGTTCCCTCCCTCTCCATGCCATGGGTCCAATCCCATCCGATAACGGCGAGGTCCGCTATTTCTTGGATCTCTACATCTGTTCATATACTCCAACGTTGTCCGCACTCATTCAGTCTCGCAATTGTGATTCCGGTTCGCGATCTTTGGATAGACCTTCCTTACTTCTTGTCGCGCAGCCCGACCCATCTCTTCCAACGGTGGAGGGCGAGATCCAAGTCGTCCAGGCTCTTGATACCGAGGTGACAAGTCTCATCTCAGAAGCCGCAACACCCGCCGCGGTCATCGATGGTTTCCATCGTCACCCATTTGTTCACTTTGCATGTCACGGTACACTAGAGGCTGGAAAGCCGTTTGAGGCTGGATTCGAACTTTACGGAGAGCGCCTGACGCTACTTGAGATCGTGCGCTCGCGCCTTCCCACCGCCGAATTCGCATTTCTCTCTGCCTGTCACACAGCTGAAGTGACCGACGGAAGCATCGTTGATGAGGGCCTTCACCTTGCCGCTGCGGTACAGTACTGCGGGTTCCGGAGTGTTGTCGGGACGACATGGGCAATGGTAGATGAAGATGGACGGGACCTGGCGAAACACTTTTACAAGGTGTTGCTCTCTAACCCGAGACAAGAGCAGCGGATACCGTATCATGAAAGGTCTGCGGAAGCACTCCAGTTTGCCGTGAAGAAGCTGCGGAGGAAGAGACGGATCAGCCTGGAGAGATGGGTGAATTTCGTTCATTATGGCGCATGAACTGTGAGTATTTGAATTTGTTCGAATACAGCTTTCGCGCTTACTGCAAGCCCGTAGCCGTGCGTGGTGCGCGTATCGGCGTTCCCGATGCCGTACGGTATTTCGTCCGTATTTTCCCTCATTTCTATTTATATTGTCCTTGGACCATTTCCTTTTGGCTCCCTTTATGATCTCGTATTGCGTTGACTCATGCCTTCCTCTTGTTTTTCTTACACACATCTTTCTCCCGAGGCGCTTCTACTGACTCCCCTTTCCGTTTGCTGCCAGTGTTCGTGTTCTCCTGCGTTCGATGTTTTCCACGACAATGCACCATACTTCTCTGGCAGTTCTGTAAGGAATGAGCAATGGCATAGAACGTCCTTGCGTGCCGCCCTCCGCTCGTCACTTTGCTGCACATCCTTTCATATGACTCTGAATCTCTTCCTCAAGATATCACGCGTAGCATGCATAGTGTGGGTACGAGAGTAGCAGTCGTGTTGCTCTTTGTCGACCCGGTACACTAGGTAATTACCCTCATAAATCTTGATTCGAACGGCTGGTTGAGTCTAAAAGCCCGTCATGCTCGGGGGGGGGGGGTGTTAAAACGAGAGCGTACCCGTTGTCGTCCACCAGAAGGAGGTCTCTGTGGTCCAGCAATCGTCCCCCTTGCCCTATTATCTTTTAGCATAAACCCGATGTATCGTACTACCCAATCGTCGCGAACGTTTGAGTGATTATACAAAGCGTCATGTTTCATTCGCTCCTGAACTTTTTCTCGCTTTCTCCTTGTCCGCAAGTGAGTGCGTGAATAGAAGCAGTGCTCAAGTTTCTTTCTTTCTCTCACGCTCACAGTAATAGCGCGCAAGACGGGTGGGCTCTACTGGACGTGCTACGCAGTGTATATGTGAGTTCGGTGACAGAGGGTGGGGAGAGAGTGAAGAAAGTAGACAAGGACTAGATCAAAAAATAGGAGAAGCGAAAGAGGTAGCGAGCACGGCAGGGATCAGGAATTTGACAGGAAAGCGCAGAGCATCGAGATCGCACGGAATCCGGAGCTTGAGCTTGAACGGGGTCACTCAAGCGGAGGGCGAACGGATGGCTAGGTGGAGACGGTGCTGCATAGTGACGAGCGCATCCGAGAAGCGGTATGCAGGAACCAGCGGCAAAGGCGCGAGTTACGAACGAGACTGATGTATGTGAAAATCGGGATGACAGAGAGATGACATTGAAAGGACAAGGCAAGCATCGAGAGTGTCGGAACTAGGGCGAACGAGATGTCTATGAAGCTGAAGCAAACGAGATGACGAGGAAGATGGCCATAAACTCCGAGTCTAATGGACCTGGGGAGTGCAACTCGCCGGGTGACTTCGACCTGGGGCCTGGCCCTATCCAAGCCAAGTGAACCACACAGGGGGAATGGACGAATGGCGATGCGATGCGATGTGGATATATTCTGGCAATGCCAGTGCCAAAGATATACGAAAACCACGAAGATCAAGTCTGTAAGCAGTAATAATTGATACGGGAAATCAGGTGGGAACAAAGTAGTGACGGTGACGGTGATACGGCAACGCGAAAAGAAACTGAATAGAGACGGGTAAGAAAAGCGAGGAAGAGGGCAAGAAAGAATGCAGTAATAGTATCGTAAGGGGTCCGGCGTTGTAGTCGGGAATCTGTGCGTGTTGGTATCACAAGTTTGAACAGGTTTACCCAACAAAAATTTGAAGGGAAACTACACCCGGTGGACAGCTTGACAAAGCGAGGCATTATTGACGATCTGGTGATGGTGGAATGCAGTGACAGGGCTGGTGGAGAGAGGGGACAGCGGCCATCCAATTAGTTCGGGGTTTTCCGGCCTGATACTGTAGAGGGCGGGCATTGGTTGGCGGCACGGCCTCCGTTCACGCTGCGGCGGGCCTCCTGCTCGTCAGGTTGCGTTGTTTTTGATAGTAGTTCCCTGCCAACCCTGAGCGTCTGTTGATGTATATGTTGGCTGGAACAGATGCCTACAGTCGTGTGTCTCGTTTCGCTTCTATTAGATACGCGTGTTGAAGGTGAGGTATGATAGCACTTTCCAGCGTGTTACCAATGTCCAGGTCCCTGTAAGTTAGTCGTAAGGGAACCCGTTGGTGACTCACGTCTTTCTTCGCCCCAATAGCAACTCATCGTCTCGTTTTACATTCCGATTTTCGAGTATTTACGCATAGCTTTCCGGGCCCGTACTACTACAGTACCAACTGTGTCTCAACTAATTGTTTACAGGGTCTATCCACAAAATCTATTCCTTCATCACACTTTCGCAACTGTTTCTCTCTATATCATTTCGGTCTAATCCTCTTCGCACTGTCTCTGTTCTGAGTCTGGCGATGGCGCGATTCTTTTTTTTTTTTTTTTGAATCCATTTATATCCCCGGATACAAGTAAGCTAAGTACTAAGACGGCCTGACGCTGCTCGAGATCGTGCGCTCGCATCTGCCCACTGCGGAATTCGCATTTATCTCTGCCTGTCACACGGCCGAAGTCACCGAAAGAAGCATCGTCGATGAGGTGTGACATCTCGTAGATGTGGTAAAGCACTGCGGGTTCCGGAGCGCTGTTGGGACTATGTGGGCTATGGTGGATGAGGATGAACGGGACTTGGCGGGACATTTTACAAGTCATTGTTCTTTACTTCGAGACGAGACCAGGGGGTTCCGTATCAAGAACGATCTGCAAAAGCACTCCGGGTGGTGGTGAAGAAGCTGCGGAGGAAGCGGATCTCCTTGGAAAGATGGGTGAATTTCGTTCATTACGGCGCATGAACGGGGTTATCTGTATGTGGTTCTAGTATGGTACTTTCGTCTTGAGTTTTCCCTCGCATACATTTTCTTTTGCCCTTGTATGATTTTCTTTTGTCTCCCTCTATGATATCGTATTTCTGTTTCCCACTTCCCTTCTGTTTACTCACATTTTCATTTTCTCACTCGCGACGCATCCACTGCTTCGAAGTTCGCTGCAGTCCCAATGCTCGTGTGCTCCGGCGCAAGATGTTTTCCAGCGGTCCTGCACGAAATATCATCACCGCTTCTCTCCTACTCGTCTCTGTAGCGTGAGGTCCGATAACAAGCGCGGACACTCTAAAAGCTTGCGGATCATAAGACTCCCATTCTCCGCCCCCTTCACCATAGTTCTGAGCTTCGTCCCGGGTATTGTTCTCACCATCCTCAGCAGTACTCTCGATTCGTTTCTGCAGCTTTGACCCACACTTATCACCATGTACCCACGCGGCAGGTACACGGAGGAAAGTAGGAACGCCATTGAGCCCCGTGAGGCATTTATAAATCCCATCTAGCGATCCAGAAGTCGTCGACTCACTCCAGCCTTCTCTCTCCCTCTCATGTTCATGGTGATTGTACGCAAGAAGGGTAGGCTCCGTTGTATGCGTATGTGAATTCGGTGATGAAGTGGATACATGAGCGGTGGAGGAGATTGAAGAAAGTAGGCAAAGACTAGGCCGAGAAAGGGAAGTGGAGGAGCCAGTAAGTACGGGTAGGGATCGGGAAAGCGGGGGCGTCAATATACGTAGCATTCGGGGCTCGCTCGCGCAGGGTCACAGCCAGTGGAGGCGGAGCTGCGTGGAGATGAGTGAAGAGGCCGAGAAGCGGCGTGCGGGAACCGACAGCACACGGCACGACTGACGAAACCAGGTGAAATGAAGTATCGGGAAACCGCGCCGAAGGACTAAGGGTATCGAAACTGAGACGAGCTAGACGTCGATGAGGTGGCGAACTTGAAGGAGACGACGTGGCCGAGAGAATGCGTGCATTTCATTGGTTTCACGGGTTAGAAGTCAGAGCGGGAACGTACAATGAAAATTTGAAGGAAAAACCAGACAGCTCGAAAGAGTGGGGAGTTTTTGACAAAGATGAGATAGTAGAATGTGGTGACATTGGATTGAGTGAGATATTCAAAGGAGATTACCCGACGGCGACGGAGACATGTTGACTAGGAGCGACTCGGAACGAGGCAAATTGCGAGGCAGCCTGATTGCTTCGCTACCCTCTGCCCCAAGCCCACTGCCAGTGTATCCCCCGCTCCTTTCATGAAGAAACCTTATCCTTGTGTAATGTTTGGCTGTACAATGGCAACTGCCTCTGGTCGACCTCCTGCTCGTTGGGTTGGTGTTGCCTTTGGTAGCATTTCCTGCTTGTTACTGTATCAGCCTGTATGTAGCGTGGGCTGGGACAGACCCACAGTCGAGTGAGGATATTGGCTGTGTTTCATTGTACGTCTTACCATTCTTCTATTTGATACACGTGTTCTACTGGCCGTTCCAGCATGTTATAAATAGATCCTGGTCGTTGTAAAGGGACCCATCTGTGACTTGCATCTTTCGCCCCCAATAGCCCAACTTCGCGGCCGCCTCGTCACTGACTTATCAGAGAGTCGACTGTATTGGCTGTCTGTGCTTCGTTGTGCGTCTTACCGTTCTTCTATTTGACACACGTCACAGCGTTCTAGCCGTGCTGTGTTCCGGCGTGTTACAAAAGGGACCCATTTGTGACCATTGAACCCGCATCCTTCGCTCCCAATACCTCAACGTTCAGCTCGTTACTGCGACCTCATTCCATATTCCGATTCTCAACAGATGTTAAGCATGGTCAACGGACTAGGTAAGTCCAACTCAACCCGAGCCTTTCGAGTGCGTCCCGCACCAACTGTGTCCCAACCGACTTTTTACAGGCTCTATCTACGAAATCGATTCCTCCATTACACAGTATCAGCACCTCCTCGCTACATCATCTCGATCTGATCCTCGTCGCATTCGTTCTCTTTCTAAACTGGCCTTGTTGCGGATCCGGCGATACGGCTTGTCAAATCAAAGCGAGGATATTGACAAGACAATTTTTCATTTGGTCGAATCAATACTCCAACCGCGTTCGCTAGAATTGGGTCGAACGATCCATCGATCCTTGTTCGCCATCGCTGGAGCGCTCGTCATCCGCTCGAAGGCGTCTAATCAACCCGAAGACGTCATTTACGCAGTCAAATACCTCCGCTATCTTCGAGACCAGCCTCAGTTTGAGTTTCTGCGCCATAAAGTCACAGCATCCCTCGTGCGCGCGTTGGCATTTCAGGTGGAGTTGGAAGCCCGCAACGTAATGCAGTGCATTGAAGAGATGGCAGTCCTCTGCCACGAACTCCTCACCTTGGCGGCCTCCGATGACAGTACCACTATCTCCGTCACTTGCTTTGCCATAGCAGTTTCATCCAAAATCGCACTGTTGGTGGCTGATCAACCATTGAATCAAATTATAGAATGCCTGCGACTAGCGAGGGAGCACAGGGCGGATGTGCGCGACGCTCGTTACTCCCTCGGTTGGTCTCTTTTCTGTCGCTATGGTATGACCTTCGTGAATGAGGATTATGAGGAGGCTGTGTCTGTCTTCGACGAATTAATCGCTTCTGGTTCCGCTGAAGACGATGAATTCGTAACTCGAATCCAAGAGATGGTGACATCACTAGCGATGCTCCGATCAATAGCGCACGAGACCCCGGAATATTCAGAGGAGGCAATACATCGCACTCGTACATTTCCCGGCCCGTCATCTGAACGAGATCATTTGGGGGAAATCACTGCGGCGAAGCGCTTCCATTTCTTCGGTTCTATAGAAGGCCCTGAAACATCGTCCGGTAGTTCATCGTTATCTCGGCCAGTGTCGGCGGTGCCCTTTGGGAGGCATGCCAATCCGGAATTCAAGCCGGTGTTCGAGAAGCTGGAGCTCGTCGATGAACTTCTCTCTGAGATCCGCAATCCCGACATAACAGAGATCGGTGAAGCTGTCGAAAAGGGCCGAACCGTACTTGCCACTGCTCCGACCGATCTGTCTACGTCAATCCAGTTTTACTGGTTCGGCTTAATCCTCTTTAAAGCATTCGAGCGCACGAACAAGATCGAGTACCTTAACGAGTCAATCAGCACACACCGCCAAGTTTATGAACATTCGTCATCACTCTTCTTCTTGCGCTCTAGTATATGTGCTGGCCTTTCCAGGTCTTTATTCGCTCGCTCCTTGTTCTTTCCAGGTCTCCGTACTCAAGACCTGGATGAAATGGGGAAACTATTCTCCCAGTGTGCCAACGACGCACTTATGAGTTCGCCCGCTCGGTTCCAATATTCATGCTTGTGGGCGTTTATTGCGCGATTTACTCTACACCCTTCCGTCTCCAAAGCGTACGAGAGCGCTGTTTCATTGATGCAAGACACCCTACTTTTTGCACCAACTTTGCAGCAACAACATGCCACACTCGCCGACCCGCATATCATCGCTCATATAGTGTCGCTAGACTATGCCTCATATCAAGTCGACCTGCATCGGCTCGAGGAAGCGGTGGAGACACTTGAAAGAGGGAGAGCCTTACTTTGGTCTGAAATGCGTCACCTTCGTGCGTCAATCGACCAACTCCAACAGGAACACCCACAATTAGGGCACGAGTTTGCAGCGATCAGCAAAGGCCTTGAGGAGCTCACCAAGTCGATCCCACCGAGCCACAAATTAAGCACCGACGACGACGCAGCCGACAACTCCAGGGCGGTGGACCCATTCGGTCGTCTCCTGCTGAAACAACGTGAGCTTTTGAAGGAGCGCGACAACCTCACTTCGCGAATTCGAGCCTTACCGGGCTTCGACAGCTTCCTGACATCACCATCGTTCGACAGGCTCCGTTCTGCCGCCTCGGCTGGTCCTGTCATCATCATAAACCACTCCATGTTTCGCTCTGATATTCTGATCCTTCTTCACAATGCATCTCCATCTCTCATCCCGACACCTCATGATTTCTACAGCCGTGCGAGAGCATTAAAGGATAAATTGTTAGACTCGCGACACCGACACGGGCTTGATTCGAGTCATTATGACGACACTCTAGCATCTGTTCTTGCGGAACTCTACACGCTAGTTGGAAAATCCGTCATCGACAGACTCCATCAACTGAAGATACCAGAACAATCTCGGATCTGGTGGTGCCCGACATCCGTGTTCTGTTTCCTTCCTCTCCATGCCATGGGTCCCATCCCATCCGATGACGGCGAGAAGCGCTATTTCTTGGATCTCTACATCTGCTCCTATACACCCACGCTGTCCGCACTCATTCAGTCACGTAATCGCGATTCCGGTTCTGTATCTCTGGATAGACCCTCCGTACTACTTGTCGCACAGCCTGACCCATCTCTTCCAACCGTGGGGGGCGAGATTCAAGTCGTCCAGTCTCTCGATGCGGAGGTGACAAGTCTCATCTCAGAAGCCGCGACACCCGCCGCGGTCATCGATGTCTTCCATCGTCACCGATTTGTTCACTTCGCGTGTCACGGTACACTGGAGACTGGCAAACCATTCGAGGCTGGGTTCGAACTTTATGGTGAGCGCCTGAAACTGCTCGAAATTGTGCGGTCGCATCTCCCCACCGCCGAATTCGCCTTCCTCTCCGCCTGCCACACAGCTGAGGTCACGGAAGGAAGCGTCGTCGAAGAAGGACTCCACCTAGCCGCAGCGGTACAGCATTGCGGATTCCGCAGTGTTGTCGGGACGACATGGGCGATGGTAGACGAAGACGGACGGGACCTGGCGGAGCACTTTTACAAGGCGTTGTTCTCTGATTCGAAGCGAGAACAAGGGACACCGTATCATGAGAGATCTGCGAAAGCGCTCCGGTTCGCTGTGAAGAAGCTGCGGAGGAAGAGACGGATCACTCTGGAGAGATGGGTGAACTTCGTTCATTATGGCGCATAAATGCGGGTTATCCTAGGTTTGTTTGAATACAGCTTTCGTGGATGCAAGGGCTCAATAAATTACAGGCACCACATCATGCGGGTTGCGTTGTTATTCTACGACGATGGTTTTGGACTGGACGTAACTGTATTGGAATGGATGCCAGTGTGTACAACACGGTTGTCTGTAAATGGGTGGTACTAAAGTGATTACGCGTCGTTGTCTATTGGGTTGATATACAGTATGTTGCTGGCACGCGCATGGGCAAGTTCCTTGACTTCCGTCGTTCCCTAGAGGATCAGATCTCTTCACGCAGGACCTCTTATTCTTTATCGCCCTTGTTCGCCGAGGGCTCCAGTCGGAGTGTGAACCCAGCGCCCGGCAATGGGCCAGCATACGACCAACGAATCGACTTGAAGTAAGTGTCTCTCAGCCATTCGGGGGTGCGTGTCCTGTACCAACTGCATCTCAACTAGTTGTTTGGAGGATCCATCCAAATTGACTCCTTTATTACACATTCTGGGCGACTTCTTGCCACATCATCTCGATCCGATCCCTTCTCTCTTTAACCTTAATGCGACTCGAGCGAGACATGTTGTCGAATCAAAGGGAGGACTTCCACAAGTCAATTTTTCGTTTGACCCAAGCACTACCCCACCCACCGCGTTTGTGGCTAGGACATGGTCCAACAATCCTTGCCGCTTTGTTCGCCCTCTCTCAGGCGCTTTTATGGCGCTCGAAAGTACCCAACCTGCCCGAAGATGCCATTTACGCAGCCAGATACCTCCACTATCTTCGAGACCATCCTCACGCCCCGTTCGGGTTCCCGCGCCATGAAGTTACAGCATCCCTCGTGGATGCGTTGGCATATCAGGTGGAGTTGGAAGCCTGCGATGTAATGCAATGCTTTGAGGAGATGGCAGTCCTCTGCCGTGAACTCCTCATCTCAGATGCGTCCGATGACGACACTGCTGTCACTCGCTTTACCTTTTCATCCAAAATCACACTGTGGGGGGCTGATCAGCCATCGCTCGGCTCGCTTCGCCCATGCTTGTTCTCTTGTCTGTCATTATTGTATGACTTTCGTGAATGATGACTACGAAGACGCCATGTCTATCTTTGACGAAATTATCACTTCCAGTTCCCCTGACGAAAGTAGCCATTGTTCAGCAGCTCGTGACAATGCTAGCGATGATCCGATCGGCCGCGCACGAGACCCCCGAATATTCAGAGAAGGCAATATATCGCGGTCGTACATTTACCGGTCCATCTTCTCACAAAGATCGTTTCGTGGGAGTCACCGCGGAGCAGCGCGTCCGTTACTTTGGTTCCATTGAAGGCCCCGAAGCGTCGTCTGGCAATCCACCGTTAGCTCAGCCAGTGCCAGTGTTGCAGCGCAGCAGGTTAATGGGGTCGATTACTGGCAAACTGGCACACCAAACGTAGCGTAAACGAATTGTATTAGATAGAATAATAAACTTGCTTACCTGGCACACCAAACGTAGCGTAAACGAATGGGGCACCAGGTGTATACTACGCGTCTTTAAGTACATGATCGTAAAGAAGCTAACTACACATGAAACAGCGGAAGCCCGCAGTCCGTTAGAAATGAGTGTGAACGGATAGCTCAGCTAAGTAGAGCTCCGTGGTTGTCCTGATCATAACTAATAGTGATCGCGTTACGAGCCTACGCTCGTATCTCATCTCTTCCGATCACGCATGTCCGACGCCGAGACAACTCGCACGTGGACGACAGTTCAACATCTCCCCCTGATCAGACGATCCACGACCGTCCTAGGAAGACTCATACGCCAACATTGGCGAATCATCCGCGTCTAGCCGAGCCCATCAAGAACTCCGTGGAATCCAAACTTCCACGCGCGGGAGGCCGTTTCGAGGCCGTACAATGCCTTCTACAGGCGGTAACTCAAACCCGAGTCCCCTGTCCAGCAACATGAAACCTCGTAAGTGCTCCACTTAAATTATTTCCCGAGCACGCCGTTGAGAGCAGACTGCACAACCCTCTTGTGCCAGTCCTCCAGCGCGGCCGACGCTGGTAGCCAATGCAGCGACTCAACGCACGCGACAAATACGAGAAGGTTTCATCAACTTATCTGGGATATGCGTGTATCCCATGCCACCTTTGCACGGTGCGTCCTTCTTTCTCTTAAATTAAAGATCCATTCTGACTTAACGGATCTGCGACCGGGCGGGAGTTCTACCAACTCCCGGACTTCGATTTCGACCAACGCGGCACATGGCGCGGCCATCTCACTTTCACCCACAGGCTTTCCGCCCTTCTCCATCTCCGCAGAACGTACACACATTCCGCATGACTGGCGCACATAATGATCAGTAGTGGCTTATATAATTGATACCCCCAGCCGACGGTGAGAATCTTCTATCGTTCATACTCAGCCGACGTCAGCCGACGTCGGAGACTCCCACATGGTTGATACTCCAGCCGGCGCCAGCTGGGAGCGGGGGGTCCGCTTTGCGATTATGAGTCTACATGAGTGAAACTAGCACCTATTGTAGCAAATATGTGTCATTGGGAACATAGGAAATAGGGTATACCAAAGGGTATCGCTAAATGAATGTGAGGGGGAATCAGGGATGCATCAATCTTGGCATCAACAACATAACAGGTCTATGGGGAGTCCAGGAAGTTTGGATGAATTTGAAGTGAGTACTTAGTGTGCCAGAAGTGGGAATCAGTACATTATTTGATCAAGAGTCATCCATATACAACAACAGTGACATATCCAACTAGTTAAGACCTCATATTTTCTGGTATTCGGTTCCATGACCTGATTTTAGAATACTAGCTGGATGCTCTGTCGATGTAGCCGTGCATATATTTCTATCTTTTTGAAGAGATCGACATAAGAATGTGGCTAAGTGCGGACCTCCCGACCACCTTTCATAGGTGACATGTCCAACCAGTTAAAGTCACCTTGTATTGACGGGTATCCATGATGCGTTCAGGGGACCTAACATTGACAGGCGCTCTATTAGTGTAGCCATGTATATATTTCTATCTGTCTGAGGAGATCAAAGGATTGCATCCAAGCGCGGACCTCCCGACCATCTTGAATGGGTGACATATCCAACCAGCATTGATGGGAGTCCACAAGGGTTCAGAGGGCCTATGCGTCTCACACAGACAGACACTCCATCAGTGTTGCCATGTACACACGGTTATCCATCTGAATATGCATACGAATGTACCCAAGTGTGGATATCCTGTCCCTCATGAAGGGGACGGATGTCCAACCTGCTAGTACACCTCAAGAAAGGCCATTCTATTTGATTCATCATTAAAACATTGAAGTGAACTGATATTCATGTATATGTACAATAAGGGGAATATGCTAAGACAAGTGGATCGACTTGATTTTACAATGCTTTAATGGAGCATCTGTAATCGGAGTAAGGGCCTTCCTTGAGCTTCTGGAAAGTTCCTCCCATGCATGCATCTGGTATGACGCATATGCTTGGTGCCCTTTAAGCGACCCCTGTGTAGCAATGGTCATGAGTGTCTTCCATATCTCTGCCTTGGCATGGAAATATGCAGGGACCCATTCAGCTTCGTTATGGATGCTGTGCTGCTCTTCTAACCATCGTTCAAACTGTGCCTTTGCACGCAGCCAGTGAACCCTTTCAACTGTTACATATGTGAGCACATCAATGGATGCACTGAAGAATATGAGAACCTACAATCATCCATCCATGTTCCATCATCTTCAACAGTGTGACCGAACCCCCATATCCAGGACTTTTGCCTGTTACGCTGTCCTACTGGCTCTGATCCAAGGACCAAGGTGGCTACATGGAGGTCCTCTGCACGTAGTTTCGGGAGGTCCGGTAGATTCACTGATGCCTGTTGGATCTTGTGGTATGCATCCCGTGCCATGCTGTATATGCGTGCATGCTCATGGACATTAGTATCCACACTGTGTATGGCATTCCAAGCACGGGTCTTTGTCTGCTGTGTATGGGCAGGTCGGACATGAGTGCGGAACAGAGCCGATTTGAATCCAAGGGCAAGGCGGATCCTATGAATGGATTCACTAGCTTGAGCATGGCGTAGCTGTACCTCCTTTCCAGCGAGAGATTGAGCACCATGCCTAATACACCATTCCCATCCAAGGGATGAGGGGAGAAGGATTGGAGCATCCTCAGGATTGAGCCCGTCCATCCCAGATCCATCCAATGCTTGAGGAGTACGACGATGGGAAGCATAGCCCAAATGATTGTCATCTGTCTCTCCGGGGACCCCGAGATCATCCACATGGTCATACTCATCATAATCACCCAATAGTGATATCGGGGAATCATCTGAGGGTTGCTGGTGGAGGAGGAAAGAATCACCCTGATGCTCAAACATATCAATGAGCTTCTGGAGGCGACTCCGCTTATTTTCAATGATTTGAGCCTCCTCTGTGGTGACCCTCAGACCATGTGCTCGGAGTTGATATCTGATGGCCAGTCTTTACAGGCTGTTAGTTAACAATGATATGGGTCATTGATTGGACTCACTGCAACTCCTGAATTTTAATCCCACATGCGATCCATGAGGTTTGCCCATGGGTAGTAATATCTCCACTTTCATCTGAAATGAGCTGTTGCTGTATTTCTGCACGAGATGGAGCTAAAGATATTCATTAGCATAAAACAGATCAGATATATCAGATCCCAATACCTTTGGATATTACTGTATCATAGATGTCCATCAGAGTAGGGTCTTCATGCCTCTTTGACTGGGCATGTTTCTCTGCTGCAAGCCACCGCTTGGTTTTCGTCCTGAGGCGTGTATTGAGAGCATTTAATGTCTCAGCACTGAGGTCTATGCCAGTTTCCATACGCTTCCACCGCTTTAGAAGTGATGGAACTGGAACATGGAGAATCATATGAGAATCAAGAGCATCATAGACATGAATGTGACAGACCAATGCGGACCATCTTCTTCCAATTAGAATGGTTCATATGTGCATCCAATACCTCCTGGCGATGGGCGAGGGACATCCCACGGATACTCCGTGAGATGTTATTGAGTGGTGCCCACAATGTCTCAATGATCTCCCCATCCACCTGTTTCGCTCCAGGGATATAGCTTGGGGAAAAGCGGGGTAAGCATGAATCTTGATGACCATGGATATGAAAGAGGCCAATGCCAGTCCGAAGTTGCAAAGAGCTAGACAGAGACAACTCTGGGCTCCTTTCCACCCGCTCTTGAAAGTGAACCCCATACTGACACATGATGTCATACATGACCAAGGCCACCGGGATGTCCTCCATGTTGTATGAGAGGGCCTTGCAAAGGCTATAGTCCATATTGATTTGCCTAGCATAATAGCAATGTTATATGCACACATAGAGTGTTTAAAACATTGGACATACCTCTCTCCCTTCTGGAAATCAACTACAGATGTAGGGACAAAGAATCCATGACAGCAGGCGGTTGCTCCGATGCCTGTAACATCAAGATGAGGGCGACTTGAATTGGCCTGTTCAATGGCTCTGTATGTGTTGCATGTGCTGGGCTATGGGAATATAAGTTACTAGGACCTAGTAATGGTATGCCACATACCTGGACAATCTCTTGCCCACTATGGAGGTGAGCCTTGTATGAATTTGGATTCGCCATGAAGGCCATCCCTGCAGACAGCGGGAGGTCCGCATCCCCAGTTCTACACCTCATGTGCTCTGCTGAGAAGTTGCCATCCATTATAAATGTTCGAATTAGCTGATTCCTTTGAGAATGTCAGTAATGAAATATCTGACTTGTACATGAATGCATACGGGTCATCATGATATCTCTCCTTCCAATTTTCGGGTAGATTGATACCTGGCTGTGGACAAGCAGGACAGAATATGGCCATGGATCCATCAATGGTGGAGTCCCCGTCTGGCTGATGTCCCAGACCACTCTGAATCCTGTTCTTTAAATCACGCCATTGACGAGATGCCCTCAGGAGTTGCTTGTAGAGATTCTGTATATCTCTTTCAGCAACATCATTCACAGTTAAGGGATAGCATTGTAACATACTGGTACATTGTCAGGGAACATCCGATTTGTAATGCTTTGCAGCTTTGAATAGTACTGTTGTGCAGTTGTCTTGCACTCCAGGTTATCGGCCAAGAAGTCATCCAGGACTGAGAAGGTAAATGCAGTCTCAATATGTCTAAAGGTTGAAGGAAAGATTCCAGCTTGGAGCAGTTGCTCATCATTGGTGCCAGCATTGGGGCATACACAGAAGAGAACTTCCATCTCAAAGACACCTGTTTGATTGACCATTGTGATCAGCGGATTCCCCGACTGTGCAGTCCGAGTACGTCGTGTGTGTCCTCCAGATGGATCCAACACATCACCAGCAGAGTCGAACAGTGTGTCAGAGATGGCATGCATATCTTCAAACTCTTGTGATAGATGTAGGTGCAGATCTCCTGACAAAGGGGCATGCTCCTCCTCGACAGATATCAGTGATGCAGACTGATTGCGTCGGGGTCTCCGCTTGACTGGCTGTACCTCCTTTGCTGCTTGGACACCCTAACTATAGATTAGTACATGTGGCAATGCATATATATGATTCATTTGTACCTCAACTGTAAGTGGACATGGCTTTCCATCATGCCCAAGACAGAGCTTAAATCCGAGTGACCTTAATGATATTGGTGCAAAGTGTGCACCAGTCCAGCGGGACATCCGGTGGAATGGGGACCGCATGTGGGTTTGAAGACAACAGCACTTGCAAAAGTAATTGCCTCCAATACAATCAGAGCACTTGATTTGCATCGGACTGGTGCACATGGAGCACTTCGGGGCCCTCGTCAGACCCTCCATCTCTAATAACAAGTAGAGATATCTGCTCCGGATGTCTATCCATTGGCCCATAGGTGTCTACAGATGATCTGAGGGTTGAGAATGAAAGGCATTTCTGTCACATACATTTAATTGGGGTTGTGTGTCCTCAGCTTGAATGTCATGCACATCGGTTTCATATGGTTCTATGAGTTGAAGGGTGTCTGATTCATGCATCGCCTGGGTTGGATGAGTAGACTGTGCTTCAACCACCTTGGCTTGGTGTGAAGCCTGGCCTGACTGTGTCTGCGTGGAAGAACGGAATGGGACCTCCTTAACGGTGGTTCGGAGTCCCCGCTTAGATTTTGTTGTTTTAGAGACGACCTCAGTAACATCTCCCATAGGAATGGAAAAGTTATTCTTTCGAGGCATTATAACAGATGGTTATGAAGTGAGGAGGATGTGGACAAAAGTGGTTGGAGTGATATGAATCCTCTCCCTTATTAAATTCACTTGGACCACCTTAGATATTCTATGCATTGCTTGCAGCAATTATAATCTGAAACCATGTCTAAAACATTGAACAGATTACAACGATGAGGACTCCTCTATATCACTATTTCCACCATCACATTTTGATCCTAATGACATCCCTGATGTGTGAGGGGAATGTCCTTGATACTGGCCATTTTGTGTTTCACTTCTCACTTGACTGATGTCTGATACATCGATTCCCTCTGTTTCACATAGTGCCCTTACCATAAGGTGGACCTCCCTAAGATCTGTGCACAATTCCTCCATCTCAGATATGAGTCCTGCCTCCTCCTTGAGACATCAGATAAATTGAATGGTTTAATGTGGTCAGGTACATACCACACCCTCATTGGTTGAGCTTGCTTGACTGGAAAATGGTTCCATGGAGTCTGGTTTCAGACTGATGGTTTCAACATTGGAATCTGACCCATACATATCGTCTTCATCGAAGGACTGTGCATCAGAGCTGTCTATGGGATCGGAAAACATGGTGGGTGGATGTTTGGAGTAGGGCCGGGGAGTCCGCTTATGCTTCCGATGGGGGCTGCCCCTATTCCTTGTATGAGTGCCTGGTTCCATAGGGATGGGTGCATGGCTTGAGGAAGTGAGTGAGGTAGAGGGTACACGTTTACCCTTTGATGTAGATGACTGCATGTTGTACGGTGTAGTGCACACCTGGTTCATGGTATAAATAGCCTTTCAGCAATCTACAAGATGCAGAGCATGGTTATCATGCATTGTGCATGGCATTTAGTTCTGATGCACCGGACAGCCCGACATGTCGTGTGGCCATCTCCCACTCACATTGAAGCAGAAGCACTGAACGATTACACCACATGTATCAAAGACATGTAACGTGTAACACGTAGCACTGGGCATATCAGGTGTGTCTCAACCATGGGTAGACCTGTGAATGATTGGAACAGCGCAGATAGCTGGTGTTTCTGATGCACCGGACTCCCCGACAGGTCACGTGGATATCCCCCATAAATGGAAGCACTGAACAATGTCACCACATGCGTCAAAGACATGTAACGTGTAACATGTAGCACTGGGCATATCAGGTGTGTCTCAGCCATAGAATATCCATGATAAACCCATAGGCGATTGTAACGGTACAGATATCTGGTGTTTCTGATACAACGGACCTCCCGACACATCACATGACCATATCCGCTACCATTGAAACAGGGACCCTGAACCGTTGTGTCACACATGTGTCTCAATTAAGGTGTCTGAAGTCTGTGGCTGAATCATATGGTGACGCGTTGGATCATATGGTGACGCAATGGAGTTCTAGAGCACATCATCAAGTGCGTCGAATTCATTGGACTGCCCAATATATCAACTAACATCTTCAACACGTCGGGAAGTCCCAAATGGATTCATCCCATTTCATGCATTGGTCACATATCGATTGTACACCTTAGACTATTTGATGTCCGTGGCTGGACCACATGGTACGTCCGATCCACCGGACCGCCCGATATATTGATACACATATGGATATTGATGGTCCCTGTGTCACCGCGTTTCATGCATAAACAATAAACACATGTCGATACAATAGATTATCCATTTTTGGATCGCAGTGTATCTAGATAGCATCTCACAGCGCGACAACATTGGGAATATTGACCCTCATGTATTCGGAGGGCCCCACAACGTAGTTACAGTGTGCATATCAAACAGAGAATGTTCAGACCACATACAACGTTTCAAGTACATGTTAGGCCACAGCACCAGCCGAGGACGATCTGCCCGACACTCCAGATGGTGTCAGACGTCCCACTGAGGCCGCACGTCCCACTGAGCCACCACGTCCTCCAGAAGCAACGCTTCCCCCTGTGTGTGAATCAGAGTGAGACTCGAGTTGAGATAATATGATCACTCACCAGATGGTTGGCGACGGCGATCCGAAGGCATACTAGAGAAGGAAGAAGTGGAACGAGCATCAGAAATCCCAAGCCCAGACATCTGGGCTCCAACGGAGGATGTTGAGGTCATGGGGGATGCGGAGCGGCGATTGTATGGGGTGGCCCCAACGCCAGGGATCGACAGCACATCGACTCCCTGGTTGTTTAGCAGTCTGCTGATCATGAGGCGCGTGTCGTGTGAGTCTTGGCGCGTGTTCTGGAGCTCCAACAGAATGCGAGCGAGTTTCTCATTATTGTCCCGGTTCACTGCATCCATCGCCTCCATTCTCTGCTCCTGTGCGTCGAGCCGAGCGTCGAGCCGGGCTTCCCACATGGCTACAGAAGTCGGGTCGGCATTTAGCTGTGTGTGTGCGTGATCTGGAAGTGCCGGACATACCAGGGGACCCCGCGCCACTAGACCGCGACTCCATCGCACGACGCAGAGGGATGGACCATGATGGAGCTGGGTTGTCACATACCTTGTGCTTCGATGCACAGCGCACACACGAAAATGAGCGCGAATTTGACTGAGCCCGGCACTCCACTTCGTTGGCCAGTGCACATGGGCCACACCGGTCCTATAATCAATATATTAGTGTACATCAGATGCAAAACAATAAGCTGAGAACACTCACCTGTTCATATGCGATGGTCGCAGAAGCTTCGGTGCGCTGCCGTTGAGTGGGTCGGGGGGGGGACGCTTGCTCCACTTCAACCCGTGGGAGATCGGATTTCTGGGGGGTTGTGCTATCGGACTCCCCCTCGGGATTGTCCGGATCAGCACGGCGCTTAGTGCCTCTCAGTGCATACGGGGGTTTGGATGGGGCAGAGGGGAGGTCCGCAACCTGTGCATTTACGGCACGCTTCCCCTTGCCACGTGTATTGTGTGAATGAGCGGGTGGTGAAGGAGGATGGGGAGAAGCAGGGCCTGGAATGACCACTGCAGTTGGTGGATCTGGTGGCATATCATCTGAACACAACGATGTGAATGAGAATGACCATAAGTTGATGCGATAACTGGAACACACCGTCTGAGGTCTTCTGCGCTGCGGGGTGCCCCTCGAGCCACCACAGCCTCGTGGGATGAAGACCATCCAGATATGAGTCGAGTGTAAGTGATGAGAGCGACGCATGCCACTCTGGGTGTTCCTTCCGAACGGTTTCACACAGCTGGGTAATGTATGAAGTTGTGAGCACAGTCCAGTTGAATCTGCGCTTCGCGTCACTGGCAGTCTTCCACTCTGCTCCAACAGCCTGGATGATTGGATGGACCCGCGGCATCTTGGAGCCAGACTTAAAGGTGTCAAATATCTTCTGTATTGCTACCTGAATAGCATACGATTACACACATTACATGGGAATATATGGTATTAAGTCGACTCACAATCTCTTCGTCAATCCTCGCATCCATGTATTTCAGTTCTTCGGAAGTTGTCGGGGTGTCCTCTACGCGTTTCGTAGCAGACATCAGCCTGGCTGCTATGACAAGCAGCGATGTCTCATTGGCAGTCAACTCAGATGCGGGTTTTCTAACCATGGTGTTTGAGGGTGAAGAATGTCACAGAACTGACTCTGAAACGTGTTGGGAGCCCCACTACTGATTATCGATCTATGGATGTGGGAATAAGGCATGTGATTCACTCAGATCGAACACATTCGTATTCGGATAGCAATCGATGTTAATGGTAGCCAGGATCTGTTAGAGCTGAATGGACTCAATCGGAATGTGTGGAGTGCCTCTCTGTATATATATTTACACTGGAAACAACTGTGAGCACCCACACAGACCATCGTCATATATGTCCGATATCTCTCGTCGCTCCCGTTCACAGTCCCGTGCAGCTGTGGGAACCCCGCCATCGCAGCAGCCGTCTCCCCAGCCACAGCCTATGGGCCCGCCACTCCAACAACAGCCTGCAGTTACGGGGGGGTCCGATGCCATCAATTTCCTGTCTAGGATGCCCTCACCAGTTGTACACATTCCATCTGTGTCTCGTCCTGCAGATAACCCACGTGTGAGTAATCATTTGTGCCACTGGAATGATACTCTGATATATATTTGCACACTGGTAGGAGGAGACTAAGCGCAGGAAGAGGCGCTCCCCATCCCCACTTGGCAGCTTCATGGATCGTATCCCATCTTCGCAGAGGATCGCCCACAACCCCCCTGAGGTTTCGGAGGCCCCCACGGATCATCCAGAGATAATATCTGTGGATGACCAACCCACTGAGACGCCCTCCACAGATGCCACAACTTCATCTCTTGCTTTGAGTGTATGTCATGTCAACTTTTATCAATTCTTCGATTGACACATATTATCATACTTCTAGATACCCGATACCATGGACGTTGACGACGGAGGTAGTGGCATAGGCCCTGTCCCCATTAGCTCTGAGGAGGGCACTCCGAAACGCAAGGTACGCATCTATCATACTTCTGCGACCACTCAATTGAACTCTACGATATGTTAAGAAAGTCGGGCACTCCGCCCCTCGTGCACGGCCTTCTCGTTCAGCCCCCTCACGCATTTTCCACCCTCTAGGTGTCACCCTCCCTGCGTCCCCCATGCCTGACGATCTAGGCAGTGTGGAGTCCCGAATTGAGCGATGCAAGCTGATCCTCACAGGTGCATGGGATGACCTGAGAAATCTGCGGGGTCGGCTCCAACAGTTCGACGATGGCATCTACAGGGCACTGATTGATCTAGAGAGCATGGGTAAGTATTTGGAAGGGAAGGATCTATTCGCAAAGGGAAGTGAAAGTCCATAGCGCCCCCATGTACTGTATTCTGCCTGTATGTGTTCAAAACGTTATAACAAGTTGTGGCCTCATTTATCTCCGAGTTCGGGGTGCCCGACATTACCTAAGACATTGATACCCATCCGCCCGCATAAAGGAGATGTCCCATATTCCCCCTAAGTCTATATCTCATGCCAGTCATATCCATATCCTTCGTCTATTGTGTGTAGTGTTTGCATCGTAGCCATTTGCATCGTAGCTGTATATATGGTGTGCTTCATGTAGATATCAATGACATAATCCACCACGATCGGGAGGTCCGCTCGCGATGCATAATCATATGTAGCAAAGCATGAGACATGTGGAATTCTGTACATCATATTTGTATCAGCCAATCGATTGTACAGTGTATATTTCATGACGGTATATATGTTATACTCTGTATAGATATGTATGACATCATCAATCGTGATCAGGAGGTCCGCACTCGATGCGCAATCATAAATAACACAGCATGAAACATGTAGTACTCTGTACGGCCATCCATTGTGCACTGTATTATTCATGATGGTATATATCTTGTACACTCTGTGTAGACATCTACGACATCATTTATCATGTTCGGGAGGTCCGCACGTGATGTACAATCATATGTAGCTACGCATGAGACATGTGGTGTTCTATCCGTATCAGCCATCCATTGTGCAGTGTATGTTTCATGATGGTATTTATCTTGTACACTCTGTGTAGACATGCATGACATTATCTATCATGTTCGGGAGGTCCGCACGTGATACACAGTCATATGTAGCCAAGCATGAAACATGTGGTGTTCTGTACATCCTATCCGTATCGGCAATGCAATGTGTGCAGTATATGTTTCATGATAGTGGATACATTGTTCTCTGTGTAGATATCTATGACATGATTCATCAAGATCAGGGGGTCCACTCTCAAAGCACGATCCAAGTATGAGACATATATCTCCCATCTGTTTTGCATCTATCAATCGGATACACACTGTACACCCATCTAGGCTTGTCACATCATCTCTCCACACATATCTACATGTGTATACCTGTTTAATCCTCAGGGTATCCCGAGACATGGAATGTATGGGCGTGCTTTCTAATCTGACATTACAATGCTACTGGAATGTAGTATTTAGGTACCAGCACACTCAGTATAATTGTCCACTCATTTCCAGTCTTCTTACCACCCTTGCGTACATCTCTATACCATGCAGATGGACGACACCAGCAACTCTGACAATGGCGGAGAGTCCGAGGTATCACAGAGCCAGAGAGAGCTGTCTACTGACCCAGGCTTTTCCATTACTCCTCGAGACGCAGATATATTACAGGAATATCTCCAAGACTTCCAAGCTGCCGATACGAGTCTTCGCACTAGGATAATTGAGAAAGCCATGGCTCAGCTGTATCTGCTTCGCCCTACAAGTGCACAATTTGATAAGAAGGTCGCCACTAAGGTAGGCTCCATTTAAATTTGACAGCAAAGAATATATTGCTTCTTCTACATTTCAGAGAATTCAGAAATGGTTTTATAACCACTATGTCCGCCCCAGGCGTGAATACATCAAGTTCACTCGCAAATGGTCTGCCAGGAATGCTTTCTATCACCTGCACCGTGATGAGGTCTTGGAGCTTGCAAAGGATGTGTCTGGGACAGAACCAGGACACTCTGGTTTCTTGGGGGCCCTTCAAGACGCAACTACTGCTTTATGGAATGAACTATCTGCTGAGGATCAAGAGGAGTATGTGAATGCTGCCAAGGAATGGTCAGAGAAGACACCACCAAAGCACATTCAGTCCAGGTATGGGAACAAGCATCACCTCTGATCAATTTCCCTCATGCATCCTATACAGAATGGCATCTTCTATGCGTGAGCGGATCATCCAAGACTTTCAAAGTCAACTCTATAGGACATGTGGTATTCGTTCCATTGTTCTCACAGCATATGAGGGCGAAGACAACAACCTCAAGGTTGGCTTGTAAGCCATCCAAAGATGCATTAATATTACTAGCTGACTGTGGATTGGTGCAACCTGATTCCAGTAATGATGTCAGCAGTGTGTTGCAGGATGGAAAGGACTTTAGGACATTCTGCACAGACTGGAAGAGTGCCGCCCTCTGGGAGCAGTGGACTCAGTTTGGAAAGAAGTGCTTTGCAAAAGGTTTGGCAAGCTTCTTGTCAAATGATTGAATATCATTCATGTAAATTCCAGAGATTGTTGATACTCCAAAAAAGGACCTCTCAAGGACAATCAAAACCCCAATCCCTATTATATGTGATAGAGACGGATGCCCCGAACTTCCCACAGTTGCTATGTCTGATGGATATAAAGCCAAGGTGGTTCAGTCATTGCTCAGGGATTATTGCACCGCCCATATCCGTAAGCCTTTCTCTCAATCACTGTGCAGCAACATATGATACATGTGACTTAGGATATGTCACCAGAAAGCCCAAGCTGATCATTCCATGGGGAGCCTTGGTGAAGGACCCATCGTCCTGGATTATTGATGAATGCACTCCAGATCGCTTTGAGTGGAAGGACCCATCCAAGATCCAGATTGGAGAGGTCTTCCGTATTCTGGACCACTGGAGGCACAGACAAGATCGAGGAATTGGTCCCCTAATGTGGGTGCCGACCTCCCCACTCTTTGACAATATCGAGGATCCCCCGAGGCATCAGCGGAGTGTCCGAAACGCTAGAACACTGCAATCACAAGGATCTGATGAAGAGTATTTTGTTCTTCCAAATAGTCAGGACTCGGATCAGGAGGATGATAAGACTGGTTCTGTTGAGCCTTCAGAAGACTCCAGTGATGATGATTCATCTGAAAAGACTGATCCCACCAAGTCTGATGATTCTGATGATGATCCACCCGAGAATGACATGGCTATGGGCTCTCCACCCCTGCATATGTCTCATGTGTATGATGAAGCCTGTTCTGGTACATGTGATTGTTATTATGTCCCCCTCAACTGATCCAAGTGATAACATTGTATGTAGATGACGACAGAGGCTCTGCCTCTACTGGAAACGAAGATGTGAGTATGAATAGATCATCATCACCAGGTCTGCATCTCATCCACATCACACCTACACTGCCAACTCATTCATCACCATTCCAGACATGGCCAGCCCGTCACGACCTCAGGTGCGATGGCAAGGGATGCAGGTTGGCCATCCGCTTCGTGTAGGGAAAGGGAAGGAAGTTCTTGAGGAAGCGAAACGAACTGTCAAGGTGTCAGAGAAGGTCAGGTAAGTGGTTTTAAATACACCCATTCTCAGGATTCTAACCATTCTATAGGAATATGGACACTGGTAGGGGTGCTACTAAAATTCATCCAGACATCTGGACCCAGAACAGATAGATAGAAATGTGTCCATGGCTATGCTGACGGAGTGTCCGTCTATGTTTACAATAATAGCTCATGCATATGGATACCAACTGATGCGAGACATATTTGCCAGTTAGATATCTTATCCATTTATGAGCAATAGGGTATCTGTGCTGGTCCAGGATGTGTTCATATACTATTCTTTTTGAATGTGGCTATGCAGAGAGAGTATTGATATAGGTCCCCTGAATGCATCTGGATGCCCAGTCAATTCAAGGAAGTGTATTGACTGGTTGGACATGTCACCCACTCAAGATGGTCGGGAGGTCCGCACTTGGATGCATCTTTGATCTCTTCAGATAAATAGAAATATATACATGGCTATACTATTGGAGCACCTGTTCATGATAGGCACCCTGAACTCATAAAGATACCCATCAATACAAGGTGTAATTAATTGGTTGGACATGTCACACATAGAAGATGGTCGGGATGTCCGCACTTAGATGCATCTTTAAACTCCTCAGATAGATATTTAATTGGTTGGACATGTCACACATAGAAGATGGTCGGGATGTCCGCACTTAGATGCATCTTTGAACTCCTCAGATAGATATTTAATTGGTTGGACATGTCACCCATAGGAGATGGTCGGGAGGTCCATGCTTCGATGCATTCTGATGTTGATCTCTTCAGACACTAAGTACTCGCCACAAAGTTATCCAATCTCCTCAGACACCCTGCACTTGTTGCACCATTGATGAATCCCTCTCACATCCATTCAGCAATCCCCTTTGGTATATCTCTATTTTCTTTGTTCCCTGTCACTCAGGTGTACTACCTAGTATTATATATTCACTGTTGCAGACTTATCATCGCAAAGCGGACCCCCCGCTCCCAGCCGGCGCCGGCTGGAGTATCAATCATGTGGGAGTCTCCGACGTCGGCCGACGTCGGCTGAGTATGAACGATAAAAGATTCTCACCATCGGCTGGGGGTATCAATTATATAAGCCACCACTATCCATTGGCTGACTGGCGATGACTTCGCCTACACGAGCAACTGCCGGTGACTCCGCGTGACCGAGCCGTCGCTCACCGTACGCCGCATCAACCGCGCCGACACAACGCGGGCTGAGTATACGGGCAAGGGGCACGACTCAAACGCTGAGACACACCCGCCGTCTCGCGCAGCAGCCATGCACGCTGTATCCGATCGGCGCACCTTTCCGGCAGGTCAGGCGGCTACGACGGATCTCAGACTACAATGCGCGGCACACTACGACGTCGCGGCGGTGTGCAGAGCGCGGCAACCAGTCGCTCAGGTGTAGAGGGGAGATGAGTTGAGGTGGTAAGGGGGTGGTGATCCCGGTCGCCCAGACGGTCGATCGGAGTCGATCCGACTCAGCTTGTAGTAAGGACGCAATATATTTATTTCATTCACTTCACCGTCTGAGTAGGAAACCGATGAAGGAACGTGTGCAGTCAACACAGGTGATGCCGCGGCTGCCGGTTTAGGCGCAGCGCGTGCTGGACTCTGAATAATGGGGGCTTGCGCGTGGAAAGGCGCAGGAGACGCGGGTGCAGGGCGTGGCTCGACACCCCACAGGAACTGAATAATAAGACGCTCTCGTCGACGTTTACATCCCAGAACGATCTCAGAGAGTGGGTGTGTGTGTCCCACAGCCGGTAGCCCAAAATTTTCGGCTCATACCCAACGAGCGCTGCCTCAAACGGCATTCGCATCCCACCTGCGACGCTTGCCGACGATGCACTATGGCACCCAAGAATACACAGAAAAACTCTTCATTTATTTAGAGAAGTACATGGACGTTTGCCTCCTTGTTCGAATCGGAGTCATTGTCGTCCGTACCGCTATCCATACTGCCTTCCGTACTATCATTCTCCTCTTCCTCCTCTTTCTTTTCGGCATCATCCTTCTTCTTCTTGCGGCAATCGCGCTGGTGATGCCCCTTCTTGTTACAGTAGCGGCATGTGATATTTGAGTTTTTGCCAGTGCATGCCGCATTAAGAGATGCCGAGGGACCCGACTTCCTGCCCTCCTCATTGAGGATGCGAGCAACAATCTCGCTGTATTTCAAGGAAGACGCGGGGCCAGAAGCGAGGATCGTGGATGCGACCACTTCGTAAGAGTCGGGTAGCGCGTTGAGGAGAATAAGGGAGTATTGCACATCGGTGACGCCCATACGGGCGTTGGACAGTTTGACGCGAGTTTCGTTGAGTTTCGCCAACTGAGGGGCGAGTGGGGAAGTATCGTCAAGCTTCGCCCGCGTGAGCTCAATCCAAAGGTTGTAGAGGGCAACGCTGCCAATGCCACCATAAGTGTCTCGTAAGTGGTCGAACTTATCCTTGAAGGACGGGAAGTCTGCATCTGACTCAACAGTCGAATACACGTCTGTCTCGCAATAGAGGCGCAGATACGCCATGGACCTCTTCTGAATAAGGCCCCAGTCGTCTGCGTCCACTCCATTGGGGCAAGTGTCGTGTGAGAGAATGCAGTCGACGTCGTTAAAGCTTAGAAGGGCGCTCATAATTCCACTCCAAGCATTCCAGTTCTGACCTGAGAGATGTTCGAGACGAGTGCCCGGAGGCACGATAAAGTGACTTGTGGCTGCAGTTTTGATACGCGTGGCAGACACACCAGCTGGAGTCTTGGACGAGCCACCTCCACCGGATGCACCAGGGCCAGAGCCACCGGAACCAGCGGGAGGCGCAGGGGGCGCAGTACCACCTCCAGAGGGAGGCGCAGAACCTCCACCTCTAGACCCACCGGAGCCAGAGGGAGGTGCAGGGGGCACAGGGCGCCCCGAAGAAGGAGTGCCAGATGATGCCATTGATATTTATTCAAGGGATGGTTCCTGTCGCTGAGGAGCGATCAGCGACTGAAAGTTGTCGAAGCCAAGGTCACATGACCTCTCCAGCCATGTAACTGTAACGGCCAGAACGCTTCCGCGTCCTGCCTCCATATGTGCGGCTTCTACTGATACTAGTAACACAACTACTATCCCATCTGGAGTGCGTGAGCGCGTGCCGAGCAATGCCATCATGTGACAAGGCGCACTCGGCAAGACAACACGTTCAGAGGCATCCAGGGGATCCGCGCCAGGGAGGAGCCGCCCACAGCAGATTCCACGGATACGGGGGTCTGAATACCCGCCATCCGTGCTGTTTGGGGGAGTCCCGGGTTAACGCCTAGGGCGCACGGATAGGGAACGCTATGGCTTAGCGTGCCTACAGGGAGTGACCCCGCTGGCAGTGGCCTCGCCCCCAGCGTCCCATGTAAGTATTACTAAAATAAACTAGCGCGGCACAGTTGTAACAGAGGCAAGAGCTTCGGTGGATTGACTACCGCCCGGCCTTGACACCCCAAAACCGCTCCCGACTTAACGGGCAGCAACGGCCAACCGTTCACCGGGCCTATAGCCAGACCGAGCTCCCCCGGTCCGGCCTAACAATCATGGCCAGTAAGGCCGCATCGGGACGAAAACCCGGAATCATAGAAGCGAATACTAATGCGCACAGAGATGGAGGGGTCTCCCCGTGCGTCTCCCCACGCCTGGGGTCCATAACGCGGGTCGAGCAAGGCGTGTTAGGCCCCAGCACAGGCCTCGAGTGACTTGCGTCCCAATGTGCAGAGGTGCACCCGAGTCGGAGGTAGCATAAGAGGGTGAACTCACAGTGTGAACAGCAAGTGGACTTTGACTTTTAGACAATGGGTGGCACAGGGCCCATAACCTGTTGCAGCGCAGCAGGTTAATGGGGTCGATTACTGGCAAACTGGCACACCAAACGTAGCGTAAACGAATTGTATTAGATAGAATAATAAACTTGCTTACCTGGCACACCAAACGTAGCATAAACGAATGGGGCACCAGGTGTATACTACGCGTCTTTAAGTACATGATCGTAAAGAAGCTAACTACACATGAAACAGCGGAAGCCCGCAGTCCGTTAGAAACGAGTGTGAACGGATAGCTCAGCTAAGTAGAGCTCCGTGGTTGTCCTGATCATAACTAATAGTGATCGCGTTACGAGCCTACGCTCGTATCTCATCTCTTCCGATCACGCATGTCCGACGCCGAGACAACTCGCACGTGGACGACAGTTCAACAGCCAGTGGCGCCCTTTAGGGACCATGACGATTCAGAGATCGATCCGAGCTTTGAGAAGCTGGGGCTCCTTGAAGGACATCTGTAAAAG